>CM066313.1:2034270-2634270 GCA_033807775.1 Saussurea involucrata | reverse complement strand
GGAGCGGGCATCTTTAGAAAGTGCATCCATTGGCTCGGGCCTTGGACTGCATTGGCTCATCTAGGTATCTCCTGGTTGTCTTCAATAATCTGGTGGATAATGATTTGAAGGAATCTCTGGTAAGGCACAAACTTACGCTTCTTGATCGGCTTAGACTTGTCACCGACTATCTCGATGAGTTCGTTCCAGATAATTATAGCGAAGTCGATTTGGCGGTTGAAAGCAACGGTGTGGAATAGCCTGAGAGTGGCTATGTTGCACTTATCAAGACTGGTATGTTTCGATGTCATGCAACGGTTGATCACGGAAAATAGAGTATACCAGACTCTTGGAAGAAACTTCCGCTTGAATTTGGAAGAACTTGTAAGAACATAGTTGTTCGGGGCTTGATATCCCAAATTACGAATGCCGGCAAAGAGTTGTTCCTCGGGAATCATGTCTTCAAAGTTAGCGCTGTAAGGTAGATCCAAGGCTCGTCGGAGTCGTTGAAAGACGAAATCGTACTCTTGTTGAAGTTGCCAGAACGATGCTGTCCTATGTTGATCTACCGTTGTTTCTGTGGGCCGAAGCTGTGTCAATGACATGCTATACACAATATCGTTCAATTATACATCAATGGTTTGGCAAAACTTCATATGAAATTATCAACCATAGAAAACCTGTAATACACTACTTTCGTGTTTTTGGGTGCAGGTGTATCGTGCTGAACGACAAGGACAATTTGAACAAATTTAGTCCTAAGGGAAAAGAGGGCGTTTTCATCCCTCTATTCATAATAAGATCCTCCAAGTACAAGATGATGTAGAGAAGAGAAAGTGAAATACTGTGTACTTGTGTGTGTAGAATGGAATGACATAATAGAAATTACAAAGGCAAAAACCTTAAATAGGTTGCAAATATAAAGTTTCATATTAGCTCCTCTACTTGGTACAAGGTGCCAATTAGGGCACTAACAGAAGTGTTTGGTGATGAGTATTTACGATCACCAAATAACAATGACCTCACTAGGTTACTTGCAATTGGTGAAAAACGGTGGTTTTCCATGGTTGTTGGGAAGCACTGATTGTATGCATTGGAAGTGGAAAAATTGTCCAGCTGCTTGACATGGTATGTTACCGGGCATATTCATGAACCAACCATTATTTTAGAAGCTGTAGCATCATATGATTTTTGGATATGGCATGCTTTCATTGGCTTACCTGGGTCTCTTAACGACAATAATGTGTTGGAGCGCATTTTTGTGTTTAGTGATATCGTTGAAGGTCGTGCGCCTCCTATTAGCTATAAGGTCAATGGTAGACCATATACTATGGTTTATTATCCCTCTGATGGTATTTATCCTCCATGGTCAACATTAGTGAAGACTATTCCTCCTTCACAAGGAAATAAGCAAAAACATTTTGCCAAAGAGAAAGTAGGGGGAAGGAAAGATGTTGAGCATGCATTCGGAGTGCTTCAAACATGTTATGCAATTGTTCTTCGCCTGAAAAGATTTTGGGAGAAGGATACCCTACATAATATCATGACTGCATGCATAATTATGTATAACATGATTATTGAAGACGAGCGTGACAAACATGAAATTGTTTGTCAAAGAAGAATGCATGATATAGATAACTCTTATAATAGAGTTGATGAAATATCCAGGATATCGACTTCTTTTGAGCGTACACCAACACTAATGAAATTCATTGAAAATCGACATCAGACTTGTGATACACAACTGTATTCTCAACTCCAAGAAGATCTTGTCTAGCACTTATGGAAGATGCATGGTGGCCAATAGAGATATGATCTAAGTTATTATCATGTATCTTGTGACAACTGGAATTTTCGGTAAGTATATTTGGTACCTTCGTTGTGGTTTACTCATAAGGAAATTATAAGATGTATCAAGAAACAAGCTACCTTGCGTCCAGATCAAAACCATGGCAGTTCGGGTATGGGAAAGACAAGGCAGAACTTTCGGTACGTATTCGGCTAAAGTGTCCGGCGATTGTGACACTTGGTCACTTTGGCTGGAAGCCCCCAGCTCTCGGTACATTTCTCGTGAATATGCCAAGCGAGAGTGACAAGTGGCACTTTCGCCGGTCACTCTCGTCGTCGCAGGGCTGGGTTTAAATTGAAGGCAAATTCGGGTTTTCTCATTTTATCTGATTTGGGGCTTCTTTTTGGCGACTTTTCTCTCTGATTTCTAGTAAGAACCCTTCCCAATCATCTCTCCTCATTTACTCCTTCTGGTTACTTCCTTATGGATCATTTATTGTTTCACCTAGATTTATGCGAGTATTAAGAGGTGAAGATTCAAGTTCTCTCATTTTAGGATCTCTTGGGTTTTAGGGTTTCAAGCTACAAACTCTACAAGGTGAGTTACATTATCTTTTCTAAAAACTTTATATATGTCAAAATGATGGTTTTAGACTAACAATTATCTCCTACTTTCATCCTCTTCATTTTTGCAAGTTTGACCTAAAAGTGGGTTTTGGAGGTTTTTGTAGCCTTGACTTGGTTTTGGGAAATGATGTATATTTTCATGGTTTGGAGCTAAATGTGACATATTGTATTGGTTCTCCATAAAATGTGGTTGAAAGTAGGGGTGAGCAAAACCCGATTTACCCGACCCGCCCCGAACAGAAAATTGGACGAAAAACCGAAAACCGAAAACCCAATAGGCCGGTCCTCGAATTTTTATACGGGTAAGTAGGATCTTGGGTTTGGGGTTTACCCCACCCGACACGTCCAAATACCCGATTTGTTTAAAAAAATAATTTTTTTTATGAAATTAAAATATAAATAACATTTACAATTTTACTTTTTTCATATACATTTGATTTTTGATATTTCAGTTTCTAACCTAAATTAGCATCCAATTATTCCCATGACCATCGACCCATCCCACTCCCACGATTCCCACCCATCGCCGAGAACTCCATCGCCGACCACCTAAATCGATTTCTGAGGCCATTGAGACTTCCACAGAAGTGACAGAACTCCTCAAGTCCTCAACTCCTTCGACATTCGACAGACACACATAGTAGGTTTCGACTTTTCTTTGCTTTCTAGGTTTTGAACGATTTTGGGTTTCTGATTTCTTCTTTGCCTTTGGTTTCTGATTTTTGGTTCACAGGTTTCGATTGCTATTTGCTAAGCTTCTTTGGTTTATCGATTTCTTCAGTTCACGTCACAGTAAGTTACAATGTTTTTTGTTTGTTCAAAAATATATGGATAAAGGTTCATAGTAAGTTACAAAGTTTCTGATTTTGTTTGGTTCCTTATTTTTGTTTGTTACAATGTTTTTTGTGTATTCAAGAATATATGGATAAGAATTCGGTTTGTTCAAGAAAACAGAAAGTTTAAATGATTACTTTAAAGTCAATTTATTGTTTGTTTAAATAATGTTTTTTGTGTGTTCAAGAATATATGGATAAAGGTTCTGTTTGTTCAAGAAAACAGAAAGTTTCTGTTTGTTCAAGAGAACAGAAAGTTTAAACTTTAAATGATTACTTTAAAGTCAATTTACTTTAAGTTTCATAGTAAGTTAAACTTTAAAGTTTAAATGCTTGTGTAGTTGTGTCAAGTATCAATATTTCAATTGTTTGTTTAAGATGATGGAACTTAGAAGTATACCCAAATTAGGATACCCTAATTGAAAATCGTAGCTTAATTTGGTAATTGGTATATGATTACTTAATACTATTGTTTGCCTGTTTGCCTGTTTGGTATTTGTTTTTTCATTTGATAGGTTTGGAATGTCTCAATCGCAAGCCGATAGTAGTGCACTGCCACCACCTGAAACAAAAAAACGTAAAGCTACGGAAAAAGGTCAATTTATTGGGAGCACTTTGAGAATGTTTTAGATGACCATGGTAATACCATCAAAGCAAAGTGAAAGTATTGTGCAAAAGTATACGCGACCGACCCTAAAAAGCACGGGACTTCCTCCCTAAAAAACCATGCCCTTTCATGCCTTAAAAACCGTCAGGCAAAAGAGACTAGACAATCCATGTTAGTATTTGCTTCAAATTCTGAAAATGAAAGTGTGTTGACTAATTGGGTCTTTAATCAAGAGAGGGTTAGGAAAACAACCGCTAAGATGATCATTACAGATGAACTACCTTTCAAGTTTGTAGAGGGTATGGGGTGGAGACAATGGGTGCAAGAAGCGTGTCCTATGTTCAAAATACCGTCTAGATGGACGATTAATAGAGACATGTTCGCTATTTATTATGAAGAGCGAAATAGCCTTAATTGTTTTTTAAGGAACACTCACAACGGCTTAGCTTAACCACCGACACCTAGACATATGTGCAACAGATCAATTATATGTGCATAATTGCACATTATATTGATGTCCAATGGAAATTGAACAAAAAAATAATATCTTTTGTGCCAATCCAATCGCATAGGGGGGATGCAATAGCGAAAGCTTTAGAGGTTTGTTTGGTTGACTGGAGCATAAAAAACATTTCTACCATCACAGTAGATAATGCATCTAGTAACGATGTTGCCATAGGGTTCTTGAAAAGTAAGCTGGTATCTTGGGGGTGTTCATCTGTTAGGGCACAACACTTACATATGAGATGCGTTGCACATATTTTTAATTTGGTTGTCCAAGATGGTTTGAAGATGGCAGATTCGTCGGTTAGGAAGCTTAGAGACACTGTTAGGTGGGTAAGGGGGTCACCGACTACGTTGTTCAAGTTTAGAGAACTTGCTACTTTACTTGGGGTGGAAGAAAGAAGTTCTCTTTGTCTTGATGTTCCTACTAGATGGAACTCAACTTACATGATGCTCAGGAATGCCATTCCTTATAGAACCGTTTTTGAAGCATATGACGGACATGATGCCTCGTTCAGGATAGATTTGGGTGATTTTGTGCTTGCAGATTATGAATGGGTGTATTTAGAGAGCTTCGTCACCCTTTTGAAGACCTTTTATGAGATGACGCTAAGAATCTCAGGCTCTCTGTATATCACTTCTAATTGTTACTTAACCGAGGTATGTGATTTGGGGTTCTCGCTTACGAAGATGATTGCTTCTCAGAATTTAATGGAAAAGGTACAAATATTTATTATGTAATTTTACATTGTTATAGTTTATTTATATTACATATTTACATTGACTAATTTTTTTTTCTATAAACAGAATATGGGTCTGAAAATGAAGGAGAAGTTTGATAAATACTGGGGTGATCCGGAGAAGATGAACTTGGTAATTTTCTTTGCCAATGTTTTGGATCCAAGAGATAAAGTTGAGTACATGCCATCCCAATTCTGTCAATTGTTTGGTGAAGAAAGAGGTGAAACATGTTTTAGGAAGGTAAAGTCTCAACTCACTTCTTTGTTTGAAGATTATGTGCAAGAGTTTTCTGAACCTTCTCAATCCCAATCCCAATCACAATCGAGAAAAGGTCTCCCCCTCTTGGAAGGTCACAATCAAAGTTTAAAAGCTTGTTGAAGAAGCAAAAGCTTGAAAGTGGGGCCTTAGATAGCAAAAATAATGAGTTGGATGTTTATCTAGAAGACGCTATTGTAGATGATAATGGGTTAGACTTTGATTTGCTTATGTGGTGGAAGTTGAATAGTTCACGGTTTCCCATCCTTTTCAAAGTTGCGGGAGATGTCCTTGTCGTACCCATTTCTACAGTTGCATCCGAGTCGACCTTTAGTACAAGTGGGAGGGTGTTGGATAATTTTAGGAGTTCTCTAACTCCTAATTTGTTGAAGCACTAATCTGTACTCAAGATTGGTTAATGGGCCTTACTGAACCACTTGCGGTCGAAGAAAATTTGGAGGATCTTGAGAAGTTTGAGAAAGGTACGAGTACGAAATTTATTTATGAGTTTGATAATTTATAAATTATAATAACTACTTTAATATTTGTTTCTTTTAATTTTAAAACGTGCAGAAATGGAAAATTTAAGGATTGGAACTTCTTCGGCCCGTGGTACTGAAGATAGTCCTAGTACACAAGCTTCAAACGATTTAGGGGGATTTAAGTCGATTCATGATTTGAAGGTACGACTACACTACACTACGAGTTTTATGATTCATCATTCCCATTTATGATTATTGATTTCGGAACATTTACATTTTATTTTACAGGATTGGTTATTTGGTTTGGTACTTTGGTTGCAAGTTGCAAGTTGGTACTTTGAACTTTGAACTTTTGGAACATTTACATTACGTAATTCGTATTATGGATTTGTCATTTGTGGTTTGGACTTTGGACTTTGGAACATTTACAATTTTCAGTTTTTGACTTTTCGTATTGTGGATTTGATTTTGTGCCTTTGTGGTTTGGATAATTGGACGTTTGGTACTTGGTACTTTGCCACTTTTGGTAGTTTGAACTTTGAATTATTGGAATTGGAACATTTAGTCTCGGAACATTTACATTTAAAAATATTGTTGTTTACTTGTTTACGTTTATAATATTGTAGACTTGTAGTGTAAGTGTTTAACGAAAAAACACGACCGAAAAACAGGTGAAAAAGTGGCCCGAAAAAGAGGTGAAAAAGTGGGTTGGAAGTGAGGCCCAACCCGACCACCCGCCCCGACCGGCCTGAAACCCGATATCCGATTGGTACATTGGACGGGTTTAGGGTAGTCTTACTCCACCCCGAAATTCGATCGGGTAGTGGGGTTTGGGCCCCGATCCGACCGACCCGACCGTTTTCTCACCTCTAGTTGGAAGTCATTTGAGGAAAATTAGGGTTTTTCCCCAAAAGTAATGTTTTGCTCTTAGGAATAGATGGTTGTTGAGCACTTTGGGAAATGCTGCTTACTTGATCATATGAGGTCTAAAACCCCCTTCGAGTGTATTTTGTCTAAGAATGGCCATGACCATTAAATGCCTACTAATGAGTTGTTAGTGAATGCCCAGAAACCAATCATACGATGATTGTAATTTTGAGTTTTGTTTCATGAAATTAATAACTAAATAAAAGGCATTGCCCATTTTATTATGTCTATATTATATTTTGTGTTTTAATTATTCATAATAAATAACCTTAGAATAATGTATTCTAAATGTCCCTAGTTAAATATTATTTTGGGTTTAACGTTGAAATAATATGATAATGACTAGCATATGTAGGGATTCATATAGAGATATCGAATCTGCATATGGGTACAAAATGGAGATTTTGTGTATCGGACGTGACTCGTTATGAGAACACTGCATTGGATGTCATGTGAGTGTCATAAGTGTTTCTCATGTGGTCAATATACATGTAATTCTTTGAGTTAAGAAATATGGAGTTTGTTATGTGCGAGTAATATATTTTGACATTTATTCTATTCATTCCGTAATTGGGTGACAGAATGATTGTTGGGTATGTTATAAATCACATGATAGAACTAGCATGTATCGAGATAGGATTTGTCCCTCCTTTATGACGGGAGTGATGTCTTTGGGCCCCATGATAAATATATACTAAGAAAATGCATGCATGCTCGGATAATTGATATGAGATATCATGATTTGTTTTTATTAGTATATTAGGGAATAAAAAACTAAAGATTGGACATAACGAGAATGACACATTCAATGACTCGTTTTCAATCTAGACATCAAGGACAAAAGAATTAAATATGTAAACTATAATTGACTACAAACCGATAATTTATTGTATCACCAATTCTCGTCATTTGGGTGACGGTGATGTATTGCTAGATACCGCTCATCGTTTATAACTATAAATACGAGATTTTATATTTATTACCAACATGTCGAGAACCCATTGAGTCACACGCTTTGAACATATTCGAATAAGGAATTTTAATAATTAAAGTGTTTAATTATTATATCTGATTTGTATTGATTTAATCTAATTAAATAAAACCAGATATTATTTATGAGTAACAAAAATAAAGTTGGATAGGGATGGTCTTACAAGTGGAGTGATGGTGCATGGATACTTCCACACTCAAGTAAGGTGTAGGGATGGTGGTGCTTTCATGTCATGCTTCCATCACCGTATAAAATGTATGACATTTTGCAAGAGTTAGTCTTGCACATCTCTCTCAAAATCACCTACAACATACGCTCCCTTTTCTTTCTAAACTTTGAAACAGTGACTAGCATCACAAGAAGGCAAAGGATTCGAATTGTTTTGCGTGGATACCGTGGAGGCATTAAGCTTTTTTTTGTTGTTGTGATTCAAAGTCTCGTTAACTGTGAGGTATAATTTCGAAACACGTGATTTATTCCGGTTCGTATGGGTCCTTGGAGGGTTACGGTTTTATTTTCCGCTGTGCTTGAGATCCCGTAACCCAACATGAGTTTGGTGCATGGGAATGTTTCAACTTGGAATTTTATTATGTGAAATGCACATGTGAAGGCTCTTTATATATGTTGATGATTATTTAGGCCATTAATGATGTTGTGACTAGCATTGTTTAGTTGTCAATAGATCCATAGGCATAAAGGCAAACTTCAAAGTATTGTATGAGTGGTTGTTTGATCCTACTCACTAGCTAGATAGGGGCGATAAATCACCGGGGGACTCAAACTATAGACCGTGGGTGGTTGATCTTGATGACCGTGTGACCCATAATAAATTATTTCTAGCATTGAGCATATTATGGTGCATTGGAGGACTTGAACTATAGACCGAGAGTGGTTGAACTCTGACAGTGCTTTGAATACACCGATAGATGTGTGCTAATTAAACCTCATAGCAAGTATACAATGAGATCTAATATCGTCTTTCAAGTAATAAAGTGGTAAGAGCCACGTATCGTCCCACAGAGATTGGAGTAAAAGCGTAATAAAAGTCTAGTAAAAGAAATGATTTCCGAGGATCAATTCGAAGATTATATTTTTGTTTGTGTTTGGAGTTATCACAGATTATATTGAACAATTTATAAAGAAAGCAAGGGTGTAAGATGTTGGTGTGAAGTCTAAACATAAATTCCAGCAAACCAATGCTGTAGCATTGCCACAACATTTGTCTCTTAACACTTAAGTTCACCATCTACTTTTCAGGATGCCCTCTCGGGTTTTCAACAATTCACTACTGATCTAGCTTTCAATCAACCCATTCCTGGCGTTGTGCCAGGACTATCAATAGCAAAATGATGTCTTCCAAGTATATGGATAAACAAATTCCTTTGTTAAAATCACTCTTCCAAGCTGATTCCCATATCAGTTAAGTTGACGTGTTCTGAGTGGTCCATTCCTGACACACACTCTACACTGTTACCATCAAGAGAGATGACCAACTTATCGTGCAAAATCAACCCAGAAAAGACAGAGATGATAAATTCCTTTATCAATAGCTCTTCCAAGCCTACTTCTTTTGTCATTCAGATTGACGTGCATATCAATGGTTCATTCTTGACACCATGGCACTTTAACACTTTCAAAGTGATCAACCGTCCTGAAGTAACTTGATCTGTTATAAAACTTAACATGAAATGGTGAACATCATTATTGAGAAACGATGTCCACTTTTCATTATGTTTAAAACCTCCCCCTTTAATCTCACACCCAAGCTATTAAACTAGCTACTCATACTTGAATGTAAATGACAAGAAATATAAATTACATAAATGAAATACATAAATTAAAGACATAAATGTAAATGACAAAAAAGTAAAATGCAAGAATTAAAAGACAATAAGTTAGTGCAGCAATGCTGTACCAATGCTGCAGCAACTCATAGCTAATAATAAGAACATGAACAAGATGAAGAACATAAATTAAAGTTGCATAAATTAAAGGTGAGAGGTTCCAATCAGTTGTGAGAACTGATCCAAAAGGCTCTAACAAACAAGAAGAGTTACCTCCCTATTTATACTAACTAGAAGGAGAGGTAACTTGTAAACACATAAAGTAAACTACTAACTATACTATTCAAGAATAGTACCATCATGATGGCACTCCCATGCCTTAAAGGAAACACGTTATCTAAATGTTCAAAATAAACACAACAATGACTTTCATTCTTCTGATATGTGGCTGGATGAATAACTGTGCTCCCAAAAGTCATCTCCATCATATCCTCTTTCTTCATTCCCTTATGCAAATCCTCAATGCTGTAACCTTGGAACTTTAGGGTCATACCTTGGGTCGTTGTATGGTGGTGGGTTTTGACAGTGATCCACCCGAACAGCCGTCGATGCCACCGGCCGGTAACGCGGACTTCGCTCCGATGGACTGAGGTAAGGCCTAAATGCTGAGGTTTTTGCGAGAACCGGCTGCCTTAACGAGTTCAGGACCACCGCACACGAAGGTGTCGACGGTGGTCGTACCTGCGACGGACTCGTATGGTGAGGAGGTTGCGCAAAACATGGAGGGTACATTGTTTGTTGTGGAGTCTTCGATTGTCGCCCAAATCGCTGCAGAAATTGGTTGGTTGCAACAAAAGTGCGATCGAACGGCTGGTATGAAGAGAAGGTTGAAGACTCACCTAGCGAGAGGTTCAAGTTAGGATTATGTGGTAGGTGCGACATAGATATCGCCGCCGATGATCCGAAAGTCGTGTTGTGTGCCCTAAACTGAATCGTCGTCGCCGGTGGTAAATCTAGGGTTTCGGCAATTTGTGCTAGGGTGAGAAGAGGGGGGTGTCGTGGGTACGCAGCTGTTGAAGACGAAGCGCCATCGTTGTCTGGAAGGGTGGGGATTGGTTGATCGGACATTGTAGATTTTTTCGGTGAGGTTTTTTTTTTAGAGAACGATGAGGATTCATGGTGGGTTTCGGGTTGGTTTAAAATAGAGAAGACGAAGGGGGGTGGTGGAGGGGGGGGGGGTGGGTTCTGTCGCTTGTAGTCGCGATGTGATGGTGGTGAAGTGGCAGTCGGCGGTGGTAATGATGCTCCCTGTCGGCTGTCATTCTAAGAAAGAGATAGAGGAGTGCGAGCGATAGAGAAGAGAAGGAGAGAGGAAGAAGAGAGAAAAAAAAGAATAATAACATAAAATACCTGTTTCTTTGATCGTATAAGGTTTGCTGAACACAAAGTACACTGTTGGATGTAGTGATTTGGCAGAAGCATTTAATGTCCAACGTGTAAAAACAAAAAGTATCAGTTTAAAATCTAATTAAGATATTTAGAAAGATACTGATTTTGTTTAAATCCTCACATGTTCAAATTCAATCCAATGGTGTACTTAGATTCCAACCAACTTAGTTCAATTGTAACTAAACCAACAAAAACTCAATTAGGCCAATTTTCAAATATAACTAAACCAACAAAACTCCATTAGATCAATATCAAAATATCTTTATTCTTGGATAGCTTAACTGGACATGTGATCAGTTAAATGGCCCAACTGTTGTTTTCTTTCCGGTATTTAATGTCGTAAAAATTTGGCCAGAGGCCAGAAAATTTTTACGTTTTCTTGCTCTGTTTATTTTTCCGACGCCCTCTCTTGGTGCATTTCTCATCACTACCTGTCACTCCTAAAAATCTCCAAACATTCTTTCTTTTCGATTTTTATTTTATTTAAATGAAAAACTATAATTATAGATATGTACAACTATCTATATTATTTATTTATTTATTATTATATATATATATATATATATATATATTTTCTCTTTTTCAAATTTATTTACCTTTTTCTTGGAAATAAATTCCAAGGGTTTTTCACTGCACTCTTTCTGACAGATGGACAACCTCAACAGGTTGCTGTGTGATTGCTGATGGTTCAAGAAATGGTTTTACCCTTTGACCGTTTACTTTAAAAGTAGTTCTTTTTTCAGGGTCAATCAAATCAATCACGCCATAAGGGTATACCTTTTCAACCTGAAATGGTCCTGTCCATCTGGAGTTTAGCTTCCCAGGAAATAACCTGAGTCTGGAATTGAACAGCAGAACCTGTTGTCCTGCAGTAAACTCTTTTGGAAGATTTTTTTTATCATGCCATCTTTTTGTGTTTTCTTTGTAAAGCTTAGCATTTTCATAGGACAGATTCCTATGTTCTTCCAATTCACACAATTGTAAAGTTCTTTTCTTTCCGGCTTCATCCAAACTAATGTTAAGTTCCTTGATGGCCCAATAGGCCTTGTGTTCTAACTCCACTGGGAGATGGCATGCTTTGCCAAAAACCAACTTATATGGGGACATACCAATAGGGGTTTTATAAGCAGTCCGGTAGGCCCACAAGGCATCATCTAGTTTGGATGCCCAATCCTTTCGGTGTGGCTTGACTACCTTGGCTAAAATTCCTTTAATTTCCCTATTGGACAACTCAGCCAACCTATTGGTTTGCGGGTGATATGCAGTGGCCACCCGATGCTGAATGTTGTATTTGTCCAAAACTTCTTCCAATAAGTTGTTTATGAAATGAGTGCCCTCATCAATAATTAAGGCACGTGGTGTACCAAATCTAGTGAAGATGTGCTTTTGCAAAAATTTGACAACTGTTTTTGCATCATTAGAGTGGCAAGCCATGGCTTCCACCCAGTTGGACACAGAGTCCACAGCTACCAGAATATAAGCACAGTTGTTAGAAAGTGGAAATGGTCCCATAAAGTCAATGCCCCAAACATCAAATAATTCAACTTCTAAAATTCCATTTAGAGGCATTTCATTCCTTTGTGAGATATTTCCACTTCTTTGGCACTCATTGCATGTTTTTGCAAAATTATGAGCATTAGTGTTTAAGGTAGGCCAGTACAAACCTGATTGCAGTACTTTTGCAGCTGTCCTACTTCCTCCAAAATGCCCTCCACAAGGTCCTGTATGGCAATGATATAGCACAGCTGCTACTTCTTCCTTGGGGATGCATCTTCTGATCACCTGGTCTGCACAAATCTTAGATAGAAAAGGATCATCCCAAAGGAATTTCTTGGAATAAAAAATGAGTTTCTTTCTTTGGTGTTTGTTCAATTCCTTTGGGATAATACCACATGCCAAATAATTCACCAGATCTGCAAACCAAGGTGTTGCAGTGTGTTGTACAGCTAGAATCCTTTCATCTGGGAAAACTTCACAGATGTCATCAGTGTGTGCAGTATTTTCTTGTTTTTCTAATCTTGACAAGTGGTCAGCCACTTGATTATTGATACCCTTCCTGTCAATGATTTCCAAATCAAATTCTTGTAGCAACAAGATCCACCTTATTAGCCTAGGTTTTGCATCTTTTTTGGAAATGAGATACTTGATGGCTGCATGATCAGTATGCACAATAACTTTGGCACCCATCAAGTATGATCTGAATTTTTCAAAAGCAAACACCACAGCTAATAATTGTTTTTCAGTGGTGGTGTAATTGATTTGGGCATCATTGAGGGTCTTACTAGCATAGTAAATGGAATGGAAAACTTTATTCTTTTTCTGTCCTAGAACAGCTCCAACGGCCCAGTCACTTGCATCAGTCATTATTTCAAAAGGTAGAGACCAATCAGGTGTTACTATTACAGGTGCAGTGACCAATGCTTCCTTCAGGATTTTAAAAGCTTTTTTACAATCTTCATCAAAATTGAAAGCATGGTCAAGTTGTAATAGTGAACAAAGAGGTTTAGATATTTTGGAAAAATCTTTTATAAATCTCCGGTAAAAACCTGAATGTCCTAGAAAACTTCTGATCCCTTTTACAGTGGTTGGTTCAGGTAACTTTGAAATTACTTCCAATTTTGCCTTATCAACCTCAATACCTCTGTTGGAAATGAGATGCCCTAACACAATGCCCTCTTTAACCATAAAGTGGCATTTCTCCCAGTTCAAAACCAAATCCGTTTCTTCACATCTTTTAAGACTTTTTTCAAGGTTTTGCAAACAGAGATCGTATGATGTCCCATAAACTGAAAAATCATCCATGAAAATTTCCATGGATTGTTCAAGCATATCTGAAAAAATGGACATCATACATCTTTGGAAAGTGGCAGGTGCATTGCATAATCCAAACGGCATTATTCTAAAAGCAAAGGTACCATACGGACAAGTGAAAGTTGTTTTTTCTTTATCCTCTGGTGCAATGGCAATTTGATTGTACCCAGAGTAACCGTCTAAAAAGCAATAAAACTCTTTTCCTGCCAATCTGTCTAGCATCTGGTCAATAAAGGGTAATGGAAAATGGTCTTTTTGGGTGACTTTGTTAAGCTTCCTATAGTCCATACATATCCTCCAACCTGATACTATTCTGGTAGGTATAAGCTCATTCTTATCATTGGTTACCACAATAACTCCTCCTTTCTTGGGTACACACTGCACAGGACTAACACATGTACTACTGGCAATAGGATAGATTATGCCAGCATCAAGCCATTTCAGAATTTCCTTTTTAACAACCTCTTTCATCATTGGATTGAGTCTTCTTTGAGGCTCAACTGATGAAAAGTCTTTATTCTCCAAAATGATTTTATGTTGACAAATGGTAGGGCTTATGCCCTTTAAATCAGCAATGGTCCATCCTATGGCCTTGGTGTGTTGTTTTAACATGCTAACCAATCTTTTCTCTTGTTTAGATTCTAAAGAAGATGAAATGATGACTGGTAACTTCCCTGGTTCTCCTAAAAAGGCATATTTCAGATGGGAGGGAAGTTGCTTCAACTCTAAGTCTGGGACACATTCTAAGGAAGGAACAAGCGTTTTCCTATCCTTATTTTCCAAAACTTCAACAACAGCGGTTTCCTGAATATCTTCTAAACCATCAAACTCTGCTATATCTTCATCACTATCTGAATCCTCAATTCCCATTATTTCCCCAAGACTTTTCCTTTGACACCAAGATTCAATCAAACTTAAGGCAGAACATTCTTCTTTCTCCTCAGGATATTTCAGGGAGTCCAAAACATTAAATGTTACCTGTTGGTCTTGAACTCTCATGGTGATTTCACCTTTTTGGACATCAATTAGGGTTCTTCCTGTAGCTAAGAAATGTCTTCCTAGGATGATAGGTATGTCCTTGTCATTTTCAAAATCCAAGATGATAAAATCTGCAGGAAAAATAAACTTATCAACTTGAACAAGGACATCTTCAATCTTACCCTTAGGCCAAGCTATGGACTTATCTGCTAACAAAAGTGAAACAGTTGTGGGTCTAGCTTCACCTATGCCTAAAGTGTTAAAAAACAGATAAAGGCATAAGGTTTACACTGGCACCTAAGTCACACAGGGCTTGTCCTACCTCTTTTCCTCCTATGGAACATGGGATAGTAAAACTACCAGGGTCTTTCATCTTTGGAGGAATCTTGTTAGACAACATGGCACTACATCCTTCAGTTAGAGCTACAGTCTCATACTCATTCAATTTTTTCTTTTTGCTCAAAATGTCTTTCAAAAACTTTGCATAACTTGGCATTTGTTCAATGGCTTCAACCAACGGTATGTTGATATGCCGTTGTTTAAAAACATCTAAAAAAATTTTGAGCTGCAAAGTTTCTCTCTCATTTCTCATCCTTTGGGGATAAGAAATATAGTGAGGAACTTTAGTAGGAGATGTAGTCGTTTGAAGAGTAGGTGCTGGGATTGGTGGAGTGTTGTCTGTTTTCTTATCACTAAGGACTTTGGGACTGTCACCAGTTTGTGACACATCCACAACGGGCTTGTCTGTGACTGTCTGATCTTTCTTGGATTTTTCTGGGATCAACAGTGGGAAAATTGGGACCACAGTGGAATCATATTGGCCAACAATGTTTTCTGACCCAATAGTTCCACTGGATTGAGTAGAATCTGAAACTGTATTCTTCTTGTCTAGCTCTGATTTATCTGGTTTTTTAAGATTTTTTGGTATGTTATCCAGTAAATCCTTACCACTCCTCAAAGTTACAGCTTTTACATGCTCTTTTCCGGCTCTTGGAGGTAATTCTGTATCACTTGGCAAAGAACCGGGAGGGTGCTTCCTCATTTCTAAAGCCATTTGACCCATTTGGGTCTCTAGATTCTTAATGGACGCCTGAGTTTGGGACATAAATCCCTTCATCATTGCTTCCAAAGAAGTAGACGACTCAGCCTGATGGTTAGACTTTTGAAAAGCATGTTGGTTGTTCTGAGAATTTGCGTGCTGATTGTTTTGAGGTCTGTGTTGAAATTGCTGGTTTTGACCATGCAATTTGGGTGGTGGTGGATTTAAAGCTGGACTGTGCCATGAAAAGTTTGGATGGTTTCTCCACTCAGGATTATATGTTTGAGAAAAAGGTCCTCCTTTGTTGTTGTTGTTGTGGTTGTTATGACCGACGTAATTAATACGTTCAGGATTGTCTGGACAATGTTCAAAATTGTGACCGTCACCACAATACGTGCACTGTATAGATTGGACAGTATGAGGTGGTGCCACAATATTGATTGACACAGCATTAAGATTTTTTATTAAAGATGCCATGTCATTCAATTGTGTAGATATCAATGCATATGCATCGGGATCTTGTGCTCCTGTTGTCCTTCTTGGTGGTATAGCACGTGGATCAGCCCACTGACCATTGTTGTTAGAAATCCTCTCAAGGATGTCATATCCTTCATTATAGGTACAAGATGTGAAAGCTCCGTTTGCAGTAGCGTCGAGCATTTGTTTCGCAGTGAGTTTTAAACCACTGTAAAACGTCTCTAACTGAATGCAATACGGAATGCCATGGTGAGGGCATTTTCTCAAAAGCTCCTTGTACCTATCCCATGCATCAGGAATTGCTTCGTCATCCATTTGTCTAAAAGTACAGATTGCATTTCGGGACTTAGCATTCCTTGTGGGTGGAAAATATTTTTTTTAAAATTTCTCAGCCATCTGGGTCCATGTAACTATAGAATCGGGCTTCATAGAGTTGTACCAAGACCGTGCACTGTCTCTCAAAGAATATGGAAAAAGTTTTAATTTCAGTGCATCGTCTTCTACACCTGGAAGCTTGAACGAATCTGTAATTTCCATGAAGGACCGCAAGTGAGAATGAGGATCTTCAGATGCCAAACCAGCGTACTGGCCATTGGTTTGTAACATATGAAGCATAATCGGTTTTAATTCAAAGTGGCGGGCTTGCAAAGTTGGTTTTAAAATTCCTGAATGTAACTGGGTTAGAACAGGAACAGCATAAGACATAATTCCGCCATCTTTAGAATTTGCTAACCGGAAAATGGTTTGTTCCTCATCATCAATATTATTTACTGGCCGGTTTCTTGGAATTTCCTCATTATTAATAGGACGCCCATCAGGACCAAACTGGGGAGCTTCCTCCTCATCATCTGACGAAGAAGAATAACGTTCAGACATTTCGAGAGAATTTAAGAATGTGTTAGCTCTTTGGATTCTTCTTCGTTGTTTGAACGTTCTTTCGATGTCAGGATCAAATTCGAAAAATTCACCGTGAGGCAACCTTGACATACACTATAATATATATTTTTTTCTTTTCTAAAAAGATGGTAGAAAAACTTGCTTTTATAAATTTTACTAAAAGAAAAACTTCTGGCTTGCTTCCCCTGCAACGGCGCCAAAAACTTGTTGAATGCTAGGCTATACCCTGAAAAAGAGAGTATTATCAGCAATATCAGTCAGAAATAAACCAGGACGCAAGTATACATCTTAGTCTATTACCGCCTTTAACAAGTAATAAATGGTACAAAGTACCGAGTATCGATCCCACAGGGAAGCTTGGAAAAGTTCTTCTTTTATAAGTCCAATAAATAAAAACAAGTCTCAGATGGCGAATGCGAAGGTAATCTTTTTGTTGGGAGTTTGGTTGTTAACTAATGGGAAATTAATTCTGAGGAAGCACAGGGTATAAAGATTCATTGGGTCCTTTAGTCTGATAAATAGATTAGAGATGAGACGGTATTCCTTATTATCTCAGAGTCGATATTTTATGTGACTTCAACAGTCCTTCATATAATTAACCAGTTGTCAATTGACTAATTATAATCATCCTAAAAATATAACTTTGATTTAAATAATTCGGACAATTATACTGTACGATACACCTTTTCGTCTTTTTATCGGGCCCGGTCCCAACTTCACTTTATACCCCAAGCTAAGGCAATTAGCCCATTATCGCTTTACGTGCACTAAAAACTACAACGACGATTGTGAAAATAAATAATGGAGATGGACAATTCATTACACAAAACTTGAAACTTGGAAATTACGTTTGAAGAAAATTAATTATAAACTAACGAGATGAAAAGTTTTGTTTTAAATGTAGCAAACACAAAACTAAACTTAAAACTACAACGTCGATTAAATATCTAAAATTAACTAACGAGATGTTGAAAAGGTTTTTAACACGGAAACACGTTAACACTTGAAACTTTTATAATTTCCTCGTTACTACAAATCGTGAACCAAACTAGTTGGGGATCCGAAGAGATTAATTCAGACTTCCGATTTATGTGTAGTAATTTAGAATTATAAGAGAGAATTAAGAGTTGAGTTCGAAAATAATACAAACCGAAAATTTAAAGCATTGAGATTTAGAAAACGAAATTGCGAAAAATATAAACTAAACCGATGATTGCGAGATTAACCTTAAAAACGATAAACTTGTCTTGTACGAAGATGAAAGCAAGAGTGCATAAATAATAACCTTAAAATTAGTGAAAACACTAGACTAATAAAAACACACTTAATTAAAACGAGAAATCAAACCCGAGTGTTACAACGAGATCATTTGGGTGTGAAATGTGAACCAAACCAAATGAGTATGGATTTGGTTCACTATATGCTACTGATCGAGACTTGCAAAATGAAAATAAAGAGAAAGAATTTTCGTCTTTCTCTCTCTTGCTACCTACCTACCAACCACTACAAATGTAAGATACTAATATGAGTAATGGTATCTGATGGATGCCAAACTGATGTCTGATGCCTTAAACTACATAGCATACATGCATATATATATATATATATATATATATACTAGTTTATAAAAGTTTTTTTTTCATCCATGGGGGCCAAAGGCAAAGATCAACTTCGGCCCAACCAGAATTAGTCCAAAACAAGTAACCAAAATGAGGTCCAAAGTAAATTTCAAGCCCATCATGTAGTTCACCAAAAATCGGCCCAAAGGATGCATGTGTTGCTTGCGATTTTCCGACCCAAGTAGACAAAAATCTGCCGTCTTTCAAAATATGAAGTCTCTCGGTTTCTTTTCGCTTTGTGCCACTACGCCTTTTAAGCACTTCCCATATATGTAAAGACTTCAAAAACGACACTCGCATTATCCTATAATTAAAACATTTTAAATGAGTAAATATACTAAAATTATATAAAACATGCTACTTTGACGTTTAAAGGTCCGAAGCATTTATTTACTAATTTAGACATTAAACTTAGCTAAAAAGACTCAATGGGGAATAAAAACGAGCTCAAAATTACAATAAAATGCTATAAATAGGGTTATAAAAATAACCCTATCACTGCACCATTATTAAAGTTCACAATTAACCTTCCTATTTAAGTAAAAGACACGTAAATCAAGAACTTAGCTCCATGAAACAAAAGGTAAAAATAAGTAAACAGAAATGACTCAAATGTTGGGATAAACAAAATATTCTAACTAAAAAGATAAGAAAACGACACTTTATGCATTAAATAAATAATGCATATTAGACCCTCAAATTTAACGTGTTATTTGTCCCCAAACAACTAAAAGACCTAAAAAAGAAAATGACTCAATTTTTGAAGTTTCTTGCAAGATCATGGCATTAGGTGCCCACACAATGTAGAACACACCCCATGGAATTCATAGCCTTTCATAAATCTTTTATCATTCATTTAAAGCCTAAGTGTGTGTATGGATCATAAGCTAGCACTAATATTCTCTTTGTTAGACTCAACACATCCTACATTTAGAATCAATAGGGCTTGTGGGGTCACTCTTTGGTATTTCTTTTCTCACATATCCTTTTCTCTCCACAAAAATTTTCAAATTTTGGCACTTTGTACTCTTTTCTTGTTGACTTTTTATACCTTGCCCCTATGGGACATTTTTGGTATATTTTTGCATCATCTTTATCAGATTAGAGCTTTGCTCTTTTGAGTGATCTTTTCATGCTTAAGGTGTAACCTTCCCACCCTCAAATTTATCATTTATAATGTCCTCATTGTAAGCATTGGAGTACATAGGTGTATAAGAGGCTACAATTGGCTTTTTAGAACTTGAAAAGAAGGCCTAGATCATTCCCTAAATGTGTATAGGTTGTGTGAGTCAAGTTGTGTCACAAGAAAAAAATTGCTAATTCTAACAAGAACACATAACTTAGGTAAATGGCATGATTCAAAAAGAAAATTTATTAGGGCTATGAACAAAAAACAAGGTATGATTCTATGTGTAATTTTGCAAAAGAAAAGAAACCTAAAAATTTGTAAAAATATCCCAGACACAAAATAAAATAAAACATGGAGACTAAGGTAAGTGATTTGAACCTGCCCTACTCCATAGGAGTAGGTTGTGAACCAAGTGGTTGGAATGAATGTTGCGGCATAAGAATTTGCATTTTCTTCTTTTAGCAAGGTGTTCCTCTTTTTCAACAACTAGATCTCTTGTTGACAACTTCTTGAGGAATGGTGGATTTTGCTGGAGCACATCAGTATGCTCCTCAGCCCAAACGGTTCTCACCAACTTAAATTGGTGTTTCTCTTTCGACTTATGCTTATACACGTTTCTCATCACGTGTTTCACTGGTTGATCACGACATAAGATTTTAATGGAACAACTCGGGAAACAGTCCATCCCACAAAGAGTTTTCCACACCACCTCACCAACAATAGAACTTGATTTTATGAAGCTTCCAGAGTCCTTAGATTGATCATCACGTCCCTTTTTAAAAACAACTTGAAAATTTTCTGCGCAGCTTTGCTGCAGGAATGCTGCAGCATCCACATCAATATGTTTTTTCTTCACAAATTCGAATTAGGGGTTAATGACAATCTTGGCATTGTGTTGCACCTCTTCACTATTTTGAAGTGAAGAGGGATTGATTAAATTCTCAGGTTCTTCCTCATAACTTTCCATCTCTTGACTATTTTCCAAAGTAGTGACCTCACCCTCATCCTTACCAACACGCTCAAAATTTTCAATCTCACTTGGTATAGGAATTTGGTTTTGTCTATTGATCTCTTCAAGATAAGTTGAAATGTTGGCAACAGATGTCAATATACTTTGTGCGTACTCTTTCATACTTTGTATGTGCTCATTCATGAAAGTTTCAAAAGATTTGAAGTTTTCGACTTGTTCTGAAGAGGGTGTAGGGGGTAAAAATGAGTTGTTAAAGTCATCCCCTTGAAAACTATCAGAAAAATCAACTTGTTCCTCCCAAGATTGGTCAAAATTATTTACGTAAGTGTTACTCCAATCTTGGTAGAGAGGTATTGGTGATGTGAAAGTGCCATGATCTTGACCATTTAAAAACAAATTAGGATGATCCTCCCATGATTAAGTATAACCATTGAAGTGTGAGGTATCCCAATTACTATCTCCCATGAAATAATTGGACTCAGGGTTCGAAGGACAATAATATGTGAAATGATTTCCGCCACAGAAGTCAGAGAAAACAGTTTCATATGGCTCAAACGAATATCCCATTGAATCCATATTCACAGAAAGATAAACTCAAAGATTTATTACTTCTGCACACATGGAGACGTATGACAAGCAACAAAGGTGGTAGAAAAATCAAATCTTTTAAAATGATTTTATAGACTTTTAGCGTGCCAATCCCCGGCAACGGCGCCAAAAACTTGACAGTGCTTTAAATAAACCAATAGACGTGCGCTAATTAAACCTCACAACAAGTATACAATGAGATCTAATATCGTCTTTCAAGTAATAAAGTGGTAAGAGCTACGTATCGTTCCACAGAGATTGGAGTAAAAGCGTAATAAAAGTCTAGTAAAAGAAATGATTTCTGAGGATCAATTCGAAGATTATATTTTTGTTTGTGTTTGGAGTTATCACAGATTATATTGAACAATTTATAAAGAAAGCAAGGGTGTAAGAAGTTGGGGTGAAGTCTAAACATAAATTCCAGCAGACCAATACTGTAGCATTGCCACAACATTTGTCTCTTAACACTTAAGTTCACCATCTACTTTTCAGGATGCCCTCTTGGGTTTTCAACAATTCACTACTGATCTAGCTTTCAATCAACCCATTCATGGCTTTGTGTCAGGATTATCAATAGCAAAATGATGCCTTCCAAGTATATGGATAAACAAATTCCTTTGTTAAAATCACTCTTCCAAGCTAATTCCCATATCAGTTAAGTTGACGTGTTCTGAGTGGTCCATTCCTGACACACACTCTACACTGTTACCATCAAGAGAGATGACCAACTTATCGGGCAAAATCAACCCAGAAAAGACAGAGATGATAAATTCCTTTATCAGTATCTCTTCCAAGCCTACTTTCTTTGTCATTCGGATTGACGTGCATATCAATGGTTCATTCCTGACACCATGGCACTTTAACACTTTCAAAGTGATCAACCGTCCTGAAGTAACTTGATCTGTTATAAAACTTAACATGAAATGATGAACATCATTATTGAGAAACGATGTCCACTTTTCATTATGTTTAAAACGTCACCATTTAATCTCACACCCAAGCTATTAAACTAGCTACTCATACTTGAATGTAAATAACAAGAAATATAAATTACAAAAATGAAATACATAAATTAAAGACATAAATGTAAATGACAAGAAAGTAAAAAGCAAGAATTAAAAGACTATAAGTTAGTGCAGCAATGTTGTACCAATGCTGCAGCAACTCATAGCTAATAATAAGAGCATGAACAAGATGAAGAACATAAATTAAAGTTGCATAAATTAAAGGTGAGAGGTTTCAATTAGTTGTGAGAACTGATCCAAAAGGCTCTAACAAACAAGAAGAGTTACCTCCCTATTTATACTAACTAGAAGGAGAGGTAATTTGTAAACACATAAAGTAAACTACTAACTATACTATTCAAGAATAGTACCATCATGATGGCACTCCCATGCCTTAAAGGAAATACACATTATCTAAATGTTCAAAATAAACACAACAATGACTTTCATTCTGCTGATATGTGGCTGGATGAATAAGTGGGCTCCCAAAAGTCATCTCCATCCTCTTTCTTCATTCCCTTATGCAAATCCTCAATGCTGTAGCAATAGACAGAGGCTGCACCATTATTAAAGTTCACAATTAACCTTCCTATTTAAGTAAAAGACAGGTAAATCAAGAACTTAGCTCCATGAAACAAAAGGTAAAAATAAGTAAACAAAAATGACTCAAATGTTGGGATAAACAAAATACTCTAACTAAAAAGATAAGAAAACGACACTTTATGCATTAAATAAATAATGCATATCAAACTCAATTACCAATGTCCTACTAAAGAAGCTCTAAACATTGAATTGTGGCCTACTTTTGTGTTCCGTCATGTTCCATGGGAATCAGGCCTACTTTCAAAGACACAGATTATCAAGTTGAGGGGGAGTTAGCAAAAGCTGAGGGGGAGTAACTGTTATTTGATCAATTCCGAAAAGAGTTCAAAGTATTTACATGTGATCAATTCTTCACATCTCCTATCAAGTGGTGTTCGCTACAATTCATTATTTCCTCCTTCGAGCATATTGGTTCTACAAGCTCTCAAGCTGAAAGCCAACTCAACTCGCGATTCAAAGACAAATTCGTGATTCTAAACTGAAGATGCACTTTGGAATGTCACGTAACTCGCACATTATATTTCGTGTGTGCTTATCGGATGTGTTGAGTTTCTACAGTTGAAAGTTGCGTTTTGTGCACTCAGTCAAGGTTATTGTTCATTGAATCTGGTGATAAAGTTGAAACTGAAGATAAGAGCTTTATTCAAGGGGGAGCGTTGAAAGACATGAATACAAGTAACACCAAAGTTTGTTAAAGGTTCAAGAGAAAGAGAAGATCAAGATCTGAAGTTTTCAAGACCAATTTTTCTTTATATAACTTTAGGGGGAGATTGTTAGGACCATAAATGTCCTATTAATTAGAAATTTATATAAATAATTATAGAGATTAATTATTATTTGTAAAAGCCTTAATAATGTTTAATAGGCTTAGTTTAGTGTAATGGGCCATGGGCTTGAAGCTAACGCCCTTGGTATATAAGGTTTAGTTTAAGCCTAGTTTAGGTTAGAGAGCTTAGAAGGTTAATCATCCACATAACCATTGTAACCGTATAGAAAAACTCTCTGAATGGTTTATGAAATAGATGGATGACGGATTGAAATCAACTGAGTTTATTGCTATTGTTTACTGATTTCATATCGATTGCACTAATCTGGGATCCACATAGAGTACATTTCAGACCAAGCGGTCTTTTTATGGTAAGTTTATGAATTTATCAAATTGTTCAATTCTTATTTTTATATCTTACCAACTGTTTATTATCACTAGGCTTTAGCCTAACACTTTTTCTTAAAATTACATGTATATCAGGTCATCCTAGCGGCGGGACTCCTCGGGTTTGAGGGAAGAGTCGAACATTCTTTTGGAAGTGAGATAGCAACACCCGTTCGTAATCTAAGCATTTGTAGTTTAGATTAGTAGGTTATTGAGTTGTATCTCCTTGATAACTTGTTTTGTAACGCCATACTATTTCCCCTCTTTGGGTGATTTTTTTATGATAGTTATGTCATTTTCCGCAAATTTTCAGGTTTAAATTTACCCTAATTTTTAGGGTGTTACATATCTTAACTTGTCTTTAGTTGTTTTATTTCTTTCTATTGTTTCATGAATGTTTTTGTTAATAATGCTCACTGAAATGAAGTTCTTTTATGTTTTCAAAGTACAAGCAAATAATGCCACTAGTATCCATAGCCATAATTCTATCTTCCTCACTTCGATCATGAACTTCAGTTTCTTTTTCTCTAAGGGCATCTTGCTTTTCCTGATTTCTAGCTTCAAGTTCAAGCTTTTTCTCTTTAAGCTCAACATGTTTTTGCTCAATTGCCACTAGTATCCAGAGCCATAATTCTATCTTCCTCACTTCGATCATGAACTTCAGTTTCTTTTTCTCTAAGGGCATCTTGCTTTTCCTGATTTCTAGCTTCAAGTTCAAGCTTTTTCTCTTTAAGCTCAACATGTTTTTGCTCAGTTGCAAGTAGCAGTTGAAACTGCTCGGCCCTTATGCGCTCATTTTCTAATCTCCTTGTCCTAACATCTTCCAATTCAAGACGTACCTTTGATGTTTCATCGTCATTTTCGCCGAATTGGTTTTTGGTTTTCACTTTCTTAATTGATTCATTTGTAGCTTTCTTCCTATTGGCCTCTTCAAGTTGGTAGGTTTAGGATCTTCCACGTTGTCATCGTCTAAATTAATTGATTCGATGTCTTGCTAGAATAAATTTTGCGATCTATTGTCTTCAATCCTCTTATGTTCATTCATCCATTTATATTGAAACTTCAATATATTTCAACAATGATCCTAGCAACTTATTTTGCCTCTATTACCTATCACATGAAAATACAATATCAAAATGTGGAGTACCTCAATTAGTATAATTAGATCATATGAAAATACTGTTTCGCGTAACCACTTTTCCATAAGTGTTCAATGTGAGAAAGAATTCCACAGAACCAACTTACCATGACATTGATTTTCAACCAATGGTTCACTAATGATTTCTCACTTCTGTCTTTGTTCCATGTCTTGTTTTCTATATAATACTTGGTGGCCTTTTTCCAGAATTGACACTTCTTTTGTTAATTTCCTACTACTTCATCTAAGTTGCTATTCAACCATGCTGAAACAAGAAGTTTATCCTCCTCAATGTCAATATTGTCTGCTCGTTGAGCTTTCTTGCTGTGACAGTCAATCAGGGTATCTATATTACAATAAGGGTATCTATTTTACCTTCATCCGTTGGTGTCTACTCATAATTTGCATCCCGCGGTGAAGCATGAACGGGGCCAGTAGATTGATATTGAGATAACGTTAAATCATATATGGGATGTGTTTCATTGAGGTCATCGAGGAATGACCGAGTATTGAGAAGACTTACGAAATTATTAGGCGTAGAATACGTCTGCAAAAAAGGGACCAAATTCAAGCCACTTGCATCATAAATCAAGCATAATCGTGACATTGTTATTATTTTTGAATCATAATCGTGATATTAGGATATCTGATGGCATCATATTATTTCGATGTTGATTTTTAAGATCTTCTCAAGGCATCCACATATTCATATGTAATGTATATTAACTTAAAAGACTATCACTTCCAGGTATTGTTTTTAATCATGGTTAGGGGTTTATGCCTTTTTTACGGTGGGGTCATTGCATGGAATTTCTCTTCAATGTGGCAAAAGGAATAGCTCCAAGAACTGTAATGTTTTTCCCAATAAATGTTGACATCAACTAAACTAGCGGAGCTGTCTCTTTCTCTTTTTGTTAATCCTCCATAGACACTTAAGGTACTTTACTAGCATTCTAAGACTTCATAGCACAGTCACTTGTTTGTTTATTTTTTCATGCAACATATGTTTATTTGAGCTTAGAATACATAAGACAACTCCTAGCTATCACTCATCATTAGGATTTCTTTACTGGGTTACATAATAAGATAGGAAAAAGAAGTCGTTGATACTAACTCTGCATTTTTGTGGTTAAAACAATGATATCACTGAGACATTTTATTGAACACTTATTTTACATGTTAAATGAAATGTTTTTTGAATCTACCATCAAACATCTCCATCCCCTTCCATGCAAAATTTTGAATACATAAACAGAGAACATCAAATCTAAGCCAAAAGATAACAAGAAATCAGATTAATACCTGATTTGATCCTATAGATGAAAGTCTTCTCAAGGATTAATTAAAATTCAAAATGATGGATGATGTCTTCTATTCGATGTCTTCACTACTGACAGTGGTAAGAACAAGGACGGAGCTGGGCCTGGCCCATAATAAGCACCGGCCCACCCTCAAGGTGAATATTCTTTTGTTAATTTTTTTACAACCCAAATCCCCTAATCCAACTTGCAATCGGCCCACCCTCTGACCCAGACTTCGCAGCTTCGCTTATCACTCACAACTCCAACTTCGCAATTTAGAATTCCCGCTTCTCAGCTTCTGTGTACTTATGTCTCGACTCAGGGTCTTAGACTCTCGACTTCGCTTGAATCGCTTCTAGAGTAGACGAGTAGTGGAGTCTGGATTGGATTCTCGATTTCTCGTCGCTTACGACTTTGCTTCTGGACGGAATACGGCTTTGATTCTGGACGGAATACTCGATGTCAAATTCGATTCTCGATTTATACATCCAAATCCAGTGGAATCTCGACTTTGCTTCTGGAATCTGGAGTGAATATGGCTTATCAGTTATCACTAACTCAAAAATTGGTTGTTGTGAGTTTCTTAATTCTAGCCTAGGGTTTCACAGTTTCACTTTGAATTTTGACATTCTGTTTTGAGGTTTCTGTATGAGAAAAGAGAAATACAAATATACAATATGTTTTCTATTGATTTTTTTTTATGTAGGGTTTCACAGTTTCACTTTCCACAACTGAATCTGTTGTATAATTGTATTTTATACTTGAGTTTATGAGAAATAGAAATTTGGTATTTGAATTTTGATTATTGGTAATTTGGTATTTGATACTTGCGTTTATGAGAAATAGAAATAGAAATTTGGTATTTGATTATTGTTTATTGTGTTTGATACTTGAGTTTATGAGAAATACAAATTTGGTATTTGATTATTGAGTTTATGAGAAATAGAAATCGGTAGTCTTTAACTTCTATTGATACGTGTTGTATTTGCAAATTGTTTAGGATATTTAACTACTATGGATAAGTTTTTAACAAAAAGAAAAGCAACCGTTGATTCGGAGCCGAGTAATGTTGATAATTCTAAACAAACTCGTGTGGAAGTCAACTTAGCAGATCTTCCCTCGGACACTGGAACGCGGATTAGGATTTTGGATTATAATCCTAATATTAGAGATGAAGTTGGAAGATCATATCTATTAAAAGGGCCTTGCCAACCTCAGAACCACAAATTTCCTTACACTCTTTTTAGAGTAAACAATGAAGATTTAACCCTGCTTAGTTTGATGAATATCCTTCTTGGTTAGAATATAGTGTAAACCAAAATGCTGCATATTGTTTATCTTGCTATCTCTTCAAACCAAATGTAGGAGCTCAAGCAGGTGGTGACTCATTTGTTGGTTTAGGATTCAAGAATTGGTCAAGGAAAGAGAAGTTAAGGATTCATGTTGGAAGTGTTAATAGTGCTCACAACCAAGCTTGGGCAAAGTGTGTTGCTTTATTGTCCAACAAACAGCACATTGAAAATGTGATCATCAAACATTCTGAGCAAAGCAAGATAGACTACAAGATCCGATTGAATGCGTCAATTGATTGTGTCCGGTTTCTCTTAAGACTGTGCCTTGCATTTAGAGGACACGATGAGGGTGAGACTTCAAAGAACAGAGGGAACTTTATAGAGTTATTGCAATTTCTCGCAGATCATAATAAAAGCATTGAGGCTGTTACTCTCAAGCATTGCAAAGAAAAGAACAAGATATTGTAAATGCAATGAACTTGGTTGGACTTTGCAAGAAGCAGCTACAAACTTTGAGGGATGATGGTTGGGATTCGATGCTCGAGCAGGCTACTTTGTTTTGTGAAAAACATGATATTGATGTTTGCAACATGGATGATATGTTCTTACTTCCCGGACGGTCATGCCGAAAAGCTCCATAGATGTCAAACTTACACTATACAGTGTTGAGTTATTTTATGCAGTTATTGATCTACAACTTATGGAATTGGATAACCGTTTTAATGAGACTAGCACCGAGTTGCTTCTTTGCATGGCATGCCTCAATCCGAGAAACTCTTTGTTGGTTTTGATAAAGCAAACTGATTCGTCTTGCTCATTTTTATCCAAATGATTATTCTGAGATGGAGATTATGATACTTGGTGATCAACTTGAAACCTATATTCTTGATATGCATACTTCATCAAAATTTTCAAATCTAAATGGGATTGGTGATCTTGCACGAAAAATGGTTGAAACAAACAGAGATAAGGTGTTCCTGTTGGTTTACTTGCTTATAAAATTAGCATTGACATTACCGGTTGCAACGACATCGGTTGAGAGGGCGTTTTTTGCTATGCGTATTGTAAAAAACAGGTTGCGTAATAGAATGGGAGATCAATGGATGAATGATAACTTGGTAGCTTATATTGAAAAAGGAAGTGTTTGCAGACGTTGAGAATGAAGATATCATTGATATGTTTCAGAAAATGAAAACGCGTCGAATTTATTGTTGAATCTGTAAAGGTTAGTGCTACGGCTTTTGAAAATGTATGTTTACTTTTTGATCAAAATTTGGCATGAATATAATATCGTCGTATTATTGTACATATATTTTTTGTTTATTAAAGAGGACCATCCTTGGCAAAATTTCTGGCTCCGTCCCTCGGTAGGAAAACCTTGAAAGGGCAAAGCCGCAAAGGAGAGAAAGAAGAGACGTGTTCCTTTTTTGAATCACACGGGGAAGAGATTCATTCAAAGTGCAAACATGCAAGAGACAAATTCCACATTAAAATTGATTTTCCATCGGCACAAGGCGACTATTTCTTATTACAAAAATTATCATCAAAATTAACAAATTAAAGTTTGAATCACACACGGAAGCTCGATTTGTCTAAAATTGAAAAAAAAAATCGCTATTTATCATAAATTAACACTTATGTCATCATTAATATTGGACATATTATGGTGTCAGATGGTCAGGATTCGAGAAATATAATCAATTCGTTGGCTACTTTAAATAGATTACTCTTAATGTTGTTTATCTCATTAAGGGTAATCTAATTACCGTGGTTTGTGAGAAGCATGACATTGATGTTTGTAACGTGGATGAAATGTACTTACTTCCCGGAAGGTCACGCCGAAAAGCTCCACAAATGACAAACTTGCATTACTATTACGTTGAGTTATTTTATGCGGTCATCGATTTACAACTTATGGAATTGGAGAATCGGTTTACAAGACTAGCACTTAGTTGCTTATTTCCATGGCATGTCTAAATCTAAGCGACTCTTTTCTGCTTTTGATAAGAGAAAATTGATTCATCTTGCTCGTTTCTATCCGGATCATTTCTCTGTAATGGAACTTTTGATACTTGATGATCAGCTTGAGACTTATATCGTTGATATGCGGACTACATAAAAGTTTTCTAACCTAAAAGGGATCAGTGAACTTGCACATAAAATGGTTGAAACAAAAAAGGATAAGTTGTTCACCCTCGTGTATTTGCTTGTAAAACTAGCAATTATATTACTTGTTGCGACTGCGACTGTTGAGAGAACATTTTCAACTATGAACATCTAAAGAATAGGTTGGGTAATAGAATGGGAGATCAACGGATGAAAGGTTGTTTGGTTACTTATATTAAAAAAAGATGTTTTGCTGAAATTGTTAACGAATATATCATTGATAAGTTCCAAAAAATGAAAACTCGTCAAGGTCATTGTTAAATCTGTAAAGGTCAAATATTATCAATATAACATCGTTATTTTTGCTACTTTCATAATGTTGACTTTTTTTATATGGTGCTCCCCACAAATTCCTGGCATCGACACGTGTTGTTGATTTGTCAGCAATCTGGTGATATGTTCATTTGGAAAGCCATTGATGATGTCCTTCGGTAAGTGATGGTGTCCTTCGGTAATCCATCGATATTTTTGTCCTTCACAAATCCATCGGTGATGATTAATTTCCTTTGGAAATCCTTCGGCAACGATACACCATCGAAAATTAATCAAAGCGACAAGTTAACTTTTTGTATAAAACTTACTCAAATTAAACAACTTTTTAACATGATTTTGCAAATCTTTTATGTTTTATATAAGGCATAAACATTTAATCAAAAGATATTGTTTTTAAGTTTATATAAATAAAGCAGCAACTTTGGATAACTTATTATGCAATTATATAACAATACCACATAAACACAGGACCGTTCCTGATATTTTGGAAGCCCAATGCGAAAAAATAAATGGGCTCTTAATTTTTTATTACTATTATTAAATTAATTGTCCATCTTTTCTTCATTTTTGACACTAAATTTTAATTTTTAATGTTATTATGTTCGTGTGGATTCAAACTTTATACTTGAAAAATCATTATCGGTAACTACATAACTCATATCAACACGAACCTTTTATTAATATATCAGTTTTAAAAATTGATATAATAAAAATCAAAATTTGTCAAAAAAAATATGAAAAAATCAATTATTTTATAATTTTTTTTCTAAAATATATCATCTAAATTTAAAGCCTCTAAGAAAATTTCATTCAACTCACCACACCTATTTTATTTTGATAATTTCAACATTATTAATAAAATATTTTATATATTTATCATCTCAAAATACTTTAAAAAACATTATACAAAAACAAAAAAGTAAAATATAAATGGGAAATTAATTAAAATACCCTAAGTCAAACATTGAGTTACCAAAATACCCTAAATTTTTTCAATTTTGCAAAAATACCCAAAATACCCGCGATGGATCCCGCGATCGCAGGCTAGGGCTGACGTGGCACGTATTTTGGCCCCAAATGCCCCGCGAAGCCCCTCAACTTTGGCCGCGGTGCACTTTTGGTCCCTGCCCGCGATCGCAGCCCGCGATGGCCCGGAATTTTACACTTTTGGTCCCTGAAATTTACACTTTCAGCCCCTGAAAATTTACACTTTCAGCCCCTAAACTTAGACGAATTTTGCATGTTTTTACTGTTTTTTTCCACAATTATTGCACTTTAAAGACCGATTTGTGGTTGAAATTCATTTGCATGTTTGAATCAATGTTAAATCAATGTTTTTGGAATACCAGTTTGTGGATGAAATGAGAGATTGGTTTTCTGATATGTTGGTTGTTTCATTGATAAATAGACGTAAAATGCAAGCCATAATCCCCACACAACGATTTCATTGTTGCAATATTTCTTTCTGCAATATTTTGTGTTTGAGATACTACTGAAAAAATGAGTTCAACTGTTGCAAAAGCTAAGCTATATTTCTGTTTTGATGGTGAATGGGTGCAAGATAACAATGAGTGGAATTTTGCTTATAAATCTAAACATGGTGTAAAAGTGTCAGTAAACTATACTTATCAGAAGTTTGTTGCATACGCCATGCAAAAATGTGGAATCAACTCTTCTGATGTTTGCAAGTTAGTGTTTAAAAATGGCGATGGGTCATTTGTGGATTTATCCAACGATGGGGATATCTCTACTTTTCTGCACCTTGCAGTCGATTCAGAAAGACCCCCATTACTCTTTGTGTATCCCGGCGTATCCGACGGTGACGACGACGGTGACGAGGAGGGTGACGACGACGAAGACCTCCAAATAGAGCAGTCTGATTCTCAACAACAACAACCACCACAACCACACGAATGGCGTACTGCTGGAGTTGCTGATGACGAAACCCACGTTTTCAGAACGGGTAATTCTGAAATAGACAGATCAGACACCGATAATGATGATCACGAAGAATATACCCCTAGTAGAAAATCATGTAGTCAGATAAATGACTTTTTTGATATGCCCCCTATTCTTCCAGACTCCCATACCCAGACACAAAGCTACGAACCTACACCTTATATTCGCAGTGAAAGTTTAACAGCAGGCCAGATATTCGATTCGAAGGATCTCTTAGCAAGTCAGATCGGACTCAAGTTCTTGGAAGAGGGTTTCCAAAGTCGCGTGCGGGCATCTGACAAAAGCAAATACGTAGTTGAATGTGCTAGAGAAAAGTGTGAGTGGAGGTTGTACGCGATTCACACGGGTCCCAAAGGAGGGGCGATAATGATTAGAAAGTTGCACGACGTACACACTTGTACGAGGACGCAACTTAATCCCCACCACAAACAAGCCGGCAAAACGACTTTGGGTGCGATCCTGAAAAACAAATTTCTTGATGTTAGCAGGTCATTGCGTCCAAAGGACATCGTCCACGACGTTCACCGGCAGTTCGGCGTCACGATTGATTACCACCAAGCGTGGCGTGCGCGCTGCCATGCACTGTTTATGGTGAGAGGCACGTTCGAGGAGTCGAATGAACGACTCCCGACATATTTATATAATTTGCAGCTGCAGAACCCTGGTACTGTCACGCAGCTACGGACCGATTCACGTGGACGGTTTGAGATGTGCTTCGTGGCCCTTGGACCCGCGGTACGTATTTTAACACGTCATATGTTTACACATTATAAACTATAACATTTACACATTATTAGCTATAACATTTTAACCTATGTTTTTGCAGATCCGCACATTTGTGGCAAATCTACGTCGTGTCCTGATAATAGACACAGCCCATTTAAAGGGCCGTTACTTGGGTATGATGTTCCTGGCGGTTGCCATGGACGGGGATAACTCCATCGTTCCAGTAGCTTTCGGCGTAGGCAAGTCTGAAACCGGGGACGAGTGGACTTGGTTTATGTCCATGTTGAGACAAGCTATCGGAGACCCGCAAGGGTTGGTGTTTATGTCTGACAGGGCTCCTTCCATAAGCGCCGCAATCTCTGCCATATACCCAAACGCCCCTCACGCCATATGCTGTCGACATTTGGAGATGAACGCCAAATCCAAGGACAAACGTATTACCACCTACAAGGATGTCTATTGGGCGGCATGCAGAGCATATACGGATCGGGAGTTTAACAAGTACATGAATATGCTATGACACAGTGTCAAGGAAGCAGCCAAAGTCTTTGACGATGCTGGACCGGAGAGGTGGTCCGCGGCCCATTTTCCTGGACAACGGTATGACATTCTGACCTCGAATAGTGCAGAGTCTGTGAATGCACTCTCCCGTTTTGCGCGTAGATGTCCGATTGTTAATCTTATGGACTACTTTCGGGCCTTTCAACAAGAGTGGTACCAAATTCGACGCCTAAAAGGAGCTGAGATGCAAAATGCACTCACACCAACGACGAAGAATATCGTTCAGTACAGGGCGCGTCGTGCTGCGACATGGCCGGTAAGAGCAATCGGGTATGGGAAGTACGAGGTGCATGATGACTATATTCACGCGATTGTGAATATGGAAGACCACCTTTGTTCGTGTCGCGAATGGGATAAATCTGGGTTACCGTGCGGCCATGCCATCGCTGCAGCAACATATATGGGTCGTACAGATTGCAGCGACTTGGCTGTACCTTTCTTCACGTCCGAATATTACCGGAAAACATACGTGGAGGTAATAAACCCAGCTGGACCCCCTGCAGCATGGGTGTATCCACCCGACCCGCTTCCACCATGCTATCCACCTATAATGGATAAGAACAGGGCCGGGAGACCGAGAAAGAACGACCGACGTCCATCACGTGGTGAAAGTTCGATACAACGAAGATGTACTCGGTGCCAATGCGTAGGACACACTCGTGGAGAGTGTCCAAATCCCGCCCCTTCAACCGTGCCAAGGAGACATTCTGTCAGTCACACCCCGGGCCCGTCACAGCTTGAACCATATGGAACAAACCCATATGATACTGTTGATCTAAACACTGATTTGTAAATGATATATATACACACATACATATGCTTCTAAATGAACATTGATAACACAGCTAGTTTGTAAATGATATATATATTTGTATTATATATTTACACACATAAAGAAAATAGGAGTTTGATATGATAAGCGAAAGAAAGAAGAAAGGTTGATTGTTACCATGGCAGTGAATGTTAACTCTGAGTACACATGTCTGTTTATATAGCAAGAAAGATTAGTAGCAAGAATGGAAGCAGGTTTCTAGCTTTTTAGATATATATATATATATATATATATATATATATATATATATATATATATATATATATATATATATATATATATATATATATATGTATATATGAAGAAGAAGAAGACTTAAAAAAGGAGACCTTTATCTGTAAGATCTGGAAATGATCATTTCTTGACATTTTTGTTGGAACAAACACATATGATACTGTTGATCTAAACACTGATTTGTAAATGATATATATACACACATACATATGCTTCTAAATGAACATTGATAACACAGCTAGTTTGTAAATGATAAATATATTCATATTAAATATATACACACATACATATGCTTTTAAATAAACATTGATAACACAGCTAGTTTGTATTTCATCCAACATGCTCTTCATCTTCAATCTTTCTGACCCTTCTTCAACGGCTTCTGCTTTTGCAACCACGTATGGCCATTGTGTACCACAACCCGCACACACTTTAGCAAATGAGTTGAGGGTTGTCATATATTCTACAAGAGGAGTAGGCCCACGAATGAGGTAACCTCTGACTTGACCTTGCATGATGTATCCAACCTAACCGTGGTTCAGCGGCTTAAAAACTACTTTTCAGAGAAATTAACAACAACAAAAAATACAAAACAACAACACAGTAAAAAATACAAAACAAGAAAAAAATACAAAACAACTAAAACAACCACCACCTACTTAAAAATTGATTTAGTTTCATCAATCCAAGCTTGCTTCTCGTTTACCTTCGCTTGAATAATTGCAAAGTCTTGCAGAATATGGTGAATTGCTTCTTGTTCTCGACGAACACGAGCCTCCCTAGCTTTTATATCCCCTTTCATCCTTTTGATCTCCCTGTCTTCCTCTTCGATCTTTCTCAAATGGACTGCCTTCCTGTCCATAATTTTTTTCCACTCTTTTGTTAGTTCATCTATCTCCTTTTCCTTTTTTGCTATGGCGACCTCGATTTGAGGTGGCATTTTTTCAGGAGTAGACTTAGGGTTTGATGACGATGCCATTTGTGGATGAAATGAGAGAAGAGAAATCAAGAGAGAAAGCAATTCAAAGAAAGAAAGCATGAGAGAAATCAAGAAAGAAAGCAAGAACAAGTGTGAATTGTGAATTGCATATTACTGATATTTATGGATGAAATCTCAAACATGCAAATGAATTTCAACCACAAATCGGTCTTCAAAGTACAATAATTGTGGAAAAAAACAGTAAAAGCATGCAAGATTCGTCTAAGTACAGGTACCAAAAGTGTAAATTTTCAGGGACCAAAACTGTAAATTTTGGTCCATCGCGGGCCATCGCGGGCTGCGATCGTGGGCAGGGACCAAAAGTGCACCGCGGCCAAAGTTGAGGGGCTTCGCGGGGCATTTGGGGCCAAAATACGTGCCACGTCAGCCCTAGCCCGCGATCGCGGGATCCATCGCGGGTATTTTGGGTATTTTTGCAAAATTGAAAAAATTTAGGGTATTTCGGTAACAGTTGGTCAAACTTGGGGTATTTTAATTAATTTCCCAATATAAATTAAAAACTTTGTATTTGAATTTAGAGGATAAATTATATTAGAAAAATAAAAAAACAATATAATTATCATAATAAAAAAATATTAAAAAAGAATTATATATTAAAGTCATCTTCAATAAAAATTATAAATAAAGAAATAATTAAAAGGTTTATACTTAATAGGGGTGTAAATGAGACGAGACAGCTCGCGAGCTACTCGAGATCGACTCGGTCAAAGCTCGGTCAACACTCGACTCGAATGTGCTCGACTCGAACTCGAGCTCGACTCGACATACTAACGAGTCGAGTCGAGTTACCTGATACTCGACTCGATAAGCTCGTGAGATACTCGAATTAATTTTATATATAATAAAGTCTATATTATTACTTATTATATTTATTAATTATAAATAATAGAAAAATTAAAATCAAATAAATTAACAAATATAAAAAATTAACATCTTAATATTAAGGAAAGAAAATATATAGTGTCTTGGAGGTCTTAAAAGTTTCTTAGTCTAGCGATGTGGGAGGCTTGGAGCATCTCTTTCAGTTTTTTCTGTCCCACATCGATGGTTTATCAAAAACTCGGTCAAAGCTCGGTCAACACTCGACTCGAGATCGACTCGGTCAAAGCTCGGTCAATACTCGACTCGAATGTGCTCGACTCGACATACTAACGAGTCGAGTCGAGTTACCTGATACTCGAGCTCGACTCGTATCATTTACACCCCTAATACTTAATCTATTCTAAAAAATCTATAATAAAAGAAAGCTACTTTTTGTTTGGATCAAAACAAGAAACAAAACATAAAAAGTGGAAATTATTGGGAGTGGGATTTGAAGCCGGGGTTCATATGAGAGCGACTGATATTTGAGGCTTTTGCCAAGGCGCTAGAGCACCTTTGATCAAAATTTTGTATTCGATAATTTATATACTGAATTTAGTAGAAGTAAAAATTCGAAAAAAAAAAATACTCGGGGATCGGAGGCCCTGTGCGGTAGCTCCATTTGCACACCCCAAAGAACGGCCCTGCATAAACACAACGCAAGCACAAGAATTTGGATTACTGGATGGTAAACGATAAATACATTATTATTATTATTATTATTATTTGGTAGATCGACAATTATTGAGTACGTTCGGGTGGGATAACTGGAGTTGCAATCCTCTCTTATGCTAGCTTCCCGACAATTATTGAGTACAATAAGAAAACACAAATTTATTAAGACACACAATTTGGAATTGTGATGACAGTTTATTTCATGCTTTGGCCTTCTTCAGTTTTGGATTCACTTGGGTTGCCTTTTCTGCTTCAAACACTGTATCATTGACTTCCTCACCATCCATGGCGGCTCTTTTCAGAACATTCTTCTCAGAAAGAAATTTGTTGAACCAAAGTGCGGAATTTTTTGGATACCTTTGGAGATTATTGACATAATCAACATAGATCAAACCAAATCGATCTCTATAACCCGAACTCCATTCAAAGCTATCCATGAATGACCACACAAAGTAGCCCATAACGTTTACTTTGTTACTGTAACAATAACATGCACCAAGATTGTGTCATGATCATGTTGTAACTCAATGTTGATTTAAATTATATGCAATGGGTTCAGTTGCGCGGTGTCACTACTACAAAATTAGGTTTATATAACGCTTAAAATGTTTAACCGGTTTACTACCTTATTGTGTAGGACTTAAGTTTATAGGATCAAATTATAAAACGTCTTATCTAAAAGTGTTACAATGGGATTATTTGACCCTTTTTAGGCGTTTTAATTTAACAAGTTTTTTAAGACGCTTTTAATATAAAATATCGTATTAGCTATTTTATACGATACTATTTGAAAAAAATGTCTGTAAATAAGACATTTTATTTTAAAAAGTGTCCTAGAAACTTGTTAAAATGGCTAAACACATTCTAAAAACCTATTGTAACATTTTTAGATATGACGCTTTATAATTTAGTGTTATAAACTTAAGTTCTGTAAAATATGCTATTGGGACGCTTAAACATTCTGTAAAATATGACAATGGAATGAAGTGGCATACCGCATAGCCGTTCGGATGGCTATAAGATGCTTCTTTATGTATTCCATTCGGTATGTGTCATCCCGGACTTCGCGGTAAGTTTTTCCAGGTTCATTCATATCCGGAGATCCTATATGTCACAAGATATGTAAGAATACCATCATAAAGTTTGAACATATGAGGATCCAACAAGAAACAAAAAAAAAGTTATTATCTTTTTACATACCATTCTCAGTGATTATCATAGGTTTGGATACATTGTATTTATTTTGAAGGAGATACAAGAGCTCTGTAAGCTCATTAGGACAAAGACAAACCCATGACAGATTTGGGTTTGTTGGATCCACATACGCCTGCAAAGTACGTTATGTTAAACTTGGTTAAGTATAATAGCTCCACTACACGAAAGACTTTTGACTGCAAACTTTTCCCTGGAAAATCTGTCGCTAATGGGTGATTCGTCACAAAACCGTTGCAAAAGTTGGTGGGTAAATTTTGTGTGGCTAATGCAAATCACTGACAGATTACCCAGGGATTCCCTGGGTGATCCATGGGTATTTTCTCGAAAAACATCGGTTTTTACCCGAATCATTGGTATTTTCTGGGTGATCCGTGGGTAACCACCGACGAAAATGTTTCTGGGTAATTTTTTTGGGTAAAAGTCATTTGTTTTGTAGTGGTACCAAAATAATCAAAATTAAAATGTGAGATTTGCCCATAAGGGCATCTCCAATGGGTCACACTATATTTTACACCAAATTTTAAAAGTAGCGTAAAAAGTAGAGTAAATTTTAGTGTTAAAAGTAAATCTTCTCCAATTGGTAACACTATTTTTTAAAAGTGATGTGAAAAATAATGTAAAAAGTAGTGTAAATGAATAGTGTTACATCAAATATAGTGTAATACTATTCATTAAGCTAAATTTAGTGTGAAAAATAGAGATCCCATTGGAAATGTGAATAATGTCATTTACACCAAATATAGTGTTTAGTGTAAGATTTAGTGACCCAATTGAAGATGGTCTGAGAGAGTCTCTTAATGTGTTTCTTTTGTTTTCTTTTAAGTAAAGTCATCTTACTTGCTTTCCTATAGAATCTCCTTTGGGATCTTTTCCTGAAACAAGAGTGAAAAGAACTATTAAGTTAAGGGTTATGAATATTGACATATATAATGTTTTAGAAACCCATAAGTTTTCCATTACCTGATGCTACAAAGTGACAATCCCTAGTATACCCAGGAGGAATATCAGCAGAAGGAGCTTGATATTTAGCATAATATGCAGTGTAATAGTTGACTCCAAGAAAATCGTATGAATCTATCAACTTGGTGCGTTGTTCATTTGAGAATTCAGGCAGAGTACGGCCTCTCGGGTAGTTAGCCGTCGGAGCAGTGGCAAACTTTTGCATATTTTCCGGCCATTTTCCTTTTCCTAATGGCTCAAGAAACCTGAAATATTCGTCTAATCGTTTTATTATAACAAACGTTTGAAATGTAATATTTATCAAACTAATGAACAAATAAATAGGTTAATCATGATATAATTTATGTTTTCTTACCATCCATTCACAAAATCAGATGCATATTCTACCGCTTTGACATCATCTTGATTACTCGGACCACGATAAGGCTTGCAAAAGTTTAGGTCAAGTGTGATTCCCACTTTCCCCTTTTGAAAACTCTAAAATAATGTTCCATGCACAAGGTTAGATATATATATATATATATATGGTTAAACTATGGATTTATTGACCATATATATGCATTCTAAAAATGTGTAATACCTTATAATCGTTCTCGTACTTCCTGTAAGCAGCTGCATGACAGTTGAGTAGGTTGTATGCTACTGTATATGGTTCCGTTTCAAGGTCACTATCTTTAGTGTTTTCACCCCGACCAGGTGCAAATGTACCTGTTACATACCCATTTAATGTGAACATATGTGGCTCGTTTAGAGTGGACCAATTCTTTACCCGATCTCCAAACTCCCAAAAGCAAATATCAGCATAGTCCACAAAATCAGCACTGAGATTTAAAACGAATAGTAAGTAAGTCGAAGACATACATATGAACAAGATGGATATATAAATTAATTAACGACCAACACTTACACCACTTTTGAACTTAAGAAACCCATGTACTCTTCTTCCAAAGCATTGGGTAGATCCCAGTGGAAAAGGGTGACAAATGGCTCAATGTGATTGGCTAACAACTCATCTATTAATTTGTTGTAGTAGTTGATGCCTTCTTGGTTTTTACCCATGCTTACTTTTCCACCTATTGAAGTTGAATTAAATTAAAATATGTTTTTAAAGAATCTACGACCAAATTATATATAATGCATGTGTTCTATTGGAAAAAAAAGTTGCACAGTTTTTGCTTGATTGCACGTAGGGATTATATATATACCAATACTATTCTTTTCGCTTATTTTATCGAGGGTTAATATTGAAAACGATTTTCTTCACCTGGTAATATTCTTGGCCATGAAATAGAGAATCTGTAAGAGTTAACACCCATTTTCTTTAACAACTGAACATCTTCCTGAAAATGGTTTATAAAGAAGGTAAGGTATAATTAAGAGTCAAACATACATTTTATTTCATAAAACCAAAATTATATGGCTACCTTCATTCTTGAGTAGCTGTCAACAGTGACACATGCATTTGCACCTCCATGAATCTTGTCTAAAATAACGGTCAATAATTGTCAATCACTTAATTAACTACTAAAGCAATCAAAACCGTAAAAGATCTAGAGAGACGTAACGTACCGGGGTTTCGTAGGGCAAAACAATCCCAGATACTCAAGCCTTTACCATCTGCATTCCAAGCACCTTCAACCTAGAATTCGACAAAAAAAACTAGTCTTGTCTACATGACGCGAACAATAAAACCTAGAAAAGAATGCAAAACAGTTCCCAAGATGATCGAAAACAAGCATTCTTATGAATATGATACATAAGCGATGTACCCATACCTGATAAGCAGATGTTCCTACTCCGAACAAGAAATTATTTGGAAAATTTTGACGTTTGACGTCATCATCCACGGGGTAACCATGGTTGAACTCATGCATTGTTTCTTCGCCCATTGTGAATGGTTAAACGAGTAAGGTAGGTTGAGAGAAAACCTTTACACCTTAAAATGGTGATGGTGAAAAGTGGTGATAACTTAGAGTCATAGGGTCCAATATTTATAGGCATCCATCCAAGTTGAAAGCTTGTGACAATTAAAATGTAAATAAATAAATAGTTCTTGAAAGAAAAAGTGATTGTGTAAATGGATTCCTAAAAGGCAAAAGGTTATCATTTTGATAAAGAGATTCCTCATTTACGATTGTTGTGGACATATAAAGGTTTTAAATGTGTAACGAATTAGGTCGGTTTGACATATTTTTATATATATATATATATATATGTATATGTATATGTATATGTATATGTATATGGAGGGGCCTTCAAATGCAATCCTTTTAGATTATGTACCCCTTAATTTATAATTCATTTTATTTTCACTTTCATAATAAGAAAAAAGAAAATAAAATGAGTGGTGGATAGAGGAGTTGCATTTTTGCATGATTTATAGGAGTTGCATAATAACCCACTTCTATGTATATATATGTATATGTATTTTTTTTTTGAACGGCAAGAAATTTACAAAACAAAAACGCTAGCGAGGTGCTAGAAATTACAAACGGATAGCAATAGTGTTCATGGGACTACGACACCAGCTCTCCCAATTGACCTTACACCCTTTCCTTTTTCTAATTTTAATCCAATTAAAAGCATACAATTGCACTTCGCTAAACAACTCCCTGCCCGATCTCGTCTTGTTGTTAAAGACGATATCATTCCTATTCTTCCAAACCACCCAGATGTGCGCCATACCCATCACGGCCAGCAGATCAATAACCGCTTTCTCTCCCTGGGATCTCGAATTTGCTGCTAACAGATCAACCACCGAATCTGCAGTTGTTGGAAAATCACTCCACCAGTTGTGCAGCCGAGCTAGCAGCTCCTTTGCAGAGGAACAATCTAGAATCAAGTGGCTTTCCGTTTCGGTATACACGTTACACACCGGGCACAACAGTGAGCTAACTCCAACCCCTCTATTGTGAAGATTCCAACGAGTTGGGAGGCGATTAAAACGGGTTCTCCACACCAAATGTTGGCTTTCTTTGGGGCAATTTTGTTCCAATAAGTTTTTATGCCCGAGCCCTAAAGATAGTTACTGTCAAAAAGTGTCCGGAAGGAAGCTATCGAGAAGCCTCCATCCTTTTCGAGCAACCAACTCCACCTGTTATTAGAAAAAACAATTAGAAAAAAAGAGCAGGGAAGTTAATATTGAATTTTTGGAACGTCCCCGAGAGTTGCCTGATCGATCCCCGGGTTGCATAGATTTGCTCTGACCTTGTGACATCTCCTAGCTTACCATCAGGCCCATGAAAGGCGCAGATCACTTTGTGCCATAGGACCTGCCTTCGTTACAAAAAGCCACATATATATGGAGGTTCATGGGAAAACCTAAAAATATGAAAAACTAAGAAACACTCAAGTAATCATTCATTTGGACGGTATGCACATAAGTAATTGAAATTGTTTTTTGATTTTTATGCACGTGTGAATTTTACGCACATGTGCATACAAGTAATTTGTAATCTATAACCAGACCTTTTATAGGCCATTGGCGAGATGTAGAAAATGGGGCATCGATAAGTATGAAAAATTGACTTTAATAAATACTAATAACTAGTTAGTAATTAAAACCAATTAATTAACTTTACAATTTCACGGATTTACGACAGAATTTAATTATTATTTCTTAATTAATTAAGTTCATCCCAAAATTCAAATTAATTGGTTTTAATTACTAAGTAGTTATAATCATTTCTTTTAGAAAAAATGTTTGAAATGATTTGTCGCGGATTACCAGCGGATAAGAATTCCGTCACAATCCGCCACAAATTTTATCCGAAAATAAATATGCTTTTTTTTTGAAAAAACATGTGGCCGATTTGAACGGGTGTTGATTTTTTTTTTGACTTTTTTGTAACCCGTAGGAAAGCGATTAGGAATCCGCCAGAAACTTTTCGGCGAAAAATTCGTCGAAAATTGCCTTCAGAGATTGCCACCGGTGATTCAATATTCTAGTAGTGTCTAAATCTACAAAATTTGATATAGTGTACGAAGATATTGTGAACACAAACTAAATCCGTAGGTATGGGATCGACCAATGGAGGACTAGGATTTACTTGGAACCGACCCGACCCAGACCGTTTGAGATTGGTTTGGGACCGTCGGTTACGATATTCCACCGAAAAATAAGCCCCGACCTTGACCCGGGACTGACCCAATTTTTTATTTAAATTTTAAGTATATTAGATTGAAGATCAATTAAGGATTTTAAAGTATTTTTTAGTGTATTCAATTGACCAAATTAAAGATTTTAAATTATATTTGATTGACCAAATTATTTATAACAAAAATGTATTTTTTTAGTGTATTTGATTGACCAAGTTATAATAAAAACGTATTTGTTATTGTATTTGATTGCACAAATTCTTCAAAAAAATATTTTCACATGTTAAAAATCAACTTAAAGGAAAACTAAAAAACATAAGTAGGACCGATATGCGTCCGGTCCGGATCTGGGACAGTTCTCATAACGGGCTTGTAAAGCTTAACCGGGCCGAAGTATTTTGGTCGGGACCAGGACCGGTTACAACAACATTTTTGAGAACAGGACCGATTTAGACTCGAACCATTCTGACCCAGGACCACCAAATCACCGATTTTTAGCCATCTCTACATATACGTTCAAGTAATTTGTTTAGTATGCATATATTCATAAAATAGACACGTGAATTATTTTCACACTTCATTGTCATAATTAAATCTGTTTAGCTGTCATAATAAAAAGCCAAGAGGTTTTTATTTCATGTGTTTTGATTGTTTATGAAAATTGAAAATGCACAAGCTAGACAGGGGCCCCTCCCATGCACCCGTACGAGCCCTTATTTATTTCGACTTTAAAAACATGTTGATTGATATATTTATCTAAAACTATGAATAATAAAATACGTTTTATATAAAAAATATATAAAAATAATTGATATGATTAACAATAAGGGCATGTTTGTTAGCAGCTTAATGAGCTTAATGAGACTCGTAGCTTATTCGGTCAGTTATACATGACTGTTTGGTAGTGACTTAATGATATAGAAAGTGACTTATTTATTAAGCTTTTAGGATAGAGCTTTATGCAGAAGACCAAATTTTGTCCAAACCAGTCTTTCTCATGGTTCTTCCATCTATGAAAAACACCCTTCCAAACAAAAACCTTTCCAATCTATATATACAGATTAATATACACAGACAATTTTATTCATACTCCCTTAATGGAAAACCAACCAAACAGCCCCTAACTCTAAATAATTAAAAATTAATATCAATGTATAATTACAATTTAATTTAATAATTTCCAGTTAATATTAATTAAATTTAAAAAATTAATATTTAGTTAATAGTTAATAAATAATAATTAATATTAATGAGGGCAATATTGAAATATTCACAAAAAGTTATTCCAAGTAGCATTTCAAAAAGCTAGCTTATTATGATCCAAACATGTACACAAATATATAAGCTAGCTTAACTTTTGCAATTACACATAGTTGGTACTTCCAGAATGGTCCATGTGCTTTGCTATGCATACAAAAATAATCAAACCAAAGCCAAGAAAAGTAATTATATGCAAATGACAACCAACATTGTATCCATTATCCATACCGCACAAGGAATTGAAAAAGGATAATGTTAGGAATAAAATTTAAGTGGCCGATAACATCCCGGAGGGGTAAGGGGTGAAAGCCTTACTACCCGGGTTCGAGTCCCGTGGTGATCAACTCTGCGATATCCAGATCATGGGCCTGCCACATAGTGGTACCTTTAATTGGGTCGGGCCGTGGTCGATGGGGATTAGTCGGGTGACACCTTTATGTGGGAGCCCAGATACCCCGGGAACGTGTGTGTTAGCTTGCCGTTCAAAAAAAAATCTAATCTACCTTTTAAAGTTTTAGAGGTGTTTAATTAAAGGTATTAAAAAGTAAATAAAAAATTCTATCTTTTGTAAACCTAAATTTTAATTCTAGATCAAATTGAAGGGAATTTAAATTCATTCATATTTTCATTTTCTGTTATCTTTATTTTCATTACCAAACATTGTATCCATTATCTTTTTGTAAAGGAATTGAAAAAGGATAAAGTTAGGAATAAAACCTAATCTACCTTTTAAAGTTTTAGAGGTGTTTAATTAAAGGTATTAAAACTTTTTGTACGCATATTAAAGGTGGTCATTTACGGGTACGGGTCGGGATAGATCAGTCTTACCTTTTTTTTCTTTCTTTTATCAACGAGTCTAATATAGAAAATACAAACTTTTATTGCGGGTTTGATAACTTGCCCTTAGGGCATGCGTACCGCCTCGGGTACCATGGCGGGCTTGACAATCGGGTAGCATCGGGTAGGGCGGGTTGGCGGTACTCCACACGCGGGTTCACATCGGGTAGGGGTTGTGCGGGTACGAGTGGGTTCACGAACCCGGCTAAACCCGAGGAATGCTGTGAGAAGTGGCGAAGAGGGTGGGTGTGGGCGGGTAGGTAGCGGGTAGGATTGGGTTCGTGGGTTGGCGGTACTCCACTTTAGGGTAAGGAGGGTAGGAAAGAGAAAAGCTGATGTGACGCTGAGGTGACATTCGGATTCAGTGGGTTCGTGGGTAGACGGTACTCATGGTCTTACCCATCATAGAAACGATATGCGCTTGTCCTTGGACTAATAGGCCTAAAAGTCGTTGCATTTATATGGAAACAAAATTTATATATAAAATACAAGCTACATAAGTAAAAATAAAAGAACGTACATAGTTTTAGAAAAAATAGTTTTGCAAAATATAAAATATTAAGGAACCAAACAACATCGATGAGGTATTGTGCTATAAAACAAATGACTTTCACCTGTAAAAATCACCTAGGGAAATTCTTGTCGGTGATTACTCAGGGATCATCCAAAAAATACAAATGATTCGATAGAATCTGATGTTTTCTAAAAAATATCAATGGATCATCGAGAGAATTCTTAGATAATCTGTCACCAACAATTTATTCACCAACTTTTGTAAGGAATCACTCTTTAACAATAAATTTCATATGAAAAAGTCCATAAACAAAAATCATTCATTTAGTAGGGTGTGAGATTTGAGGGAACCCGGGAGCATCAAAGAAACAAATGGGATAAGTGGGACTAGGAATTGGTAAATTGGAAGAAGGAAATGGTAATTATATGGAGTTTGATCTATTGAGATAAATATGTTTTAGCCTCTCAAAAAGTTATCACAATTACCAAAGTGCCTTTGGCCTAGCGGTATCAGAGTCTATTACCTCATAGGAGATCAAGGGTTCAAACCTCACCAAAGATGAGAAGAGTGTGTGAGTTTGTTTGTTACATTTGCCGTATACTTCAAAAAAAATTATCACAATTAAGTGGTAATTGGAAAACATCAAGAGTTTTTCAATTTCTCTCATAAGATTTAATTAACTATAAAAAATATTAATTGTCTATACTATATTATAAAGCATTTACGAAAAACTTTTAAAAAACAACCCTAACACCATCTTCAATGAACTCCCTATTTTACTCTCTAAATTCTCTCCAGTGAACATTCTATTTTACTCTTTAAAATAGAGAAATGAATAGTAACTCTCTATATATAGAGATTACTATTCATACTCTGTAACACCCTCAAATTTGGAACGAACAACTAACTTTAAAATTCAATAAAATAACCAAAATAGATATAATCACTTCTACAATTCATTCCTTAAAATACCTCAGAATTTAAAACATCATAAGTCTACAATAAAATGACTTAATCAGGTGTTACTTATCACAACACAAGTTGCTAGTCCAAACAATTTGCGGAAGACTTCACTAAACAAGTCACCTCTCGTGCACTCTACTAGCACTCATCACTTCGCAGTGTAGCTAAAGCTATTCCCAACCTGAACCTGTTGCACATGCCGACAAATAAAAAGGTTAGGCTAACGCCTAGTGAGTTCAAGAGTTTACATCATGAGCAAATCATTTGATAAACCAAAAGCTTCAACTTAATAAATGATTTTCTAAAAGGGTTTGTATAAAAGACATCGACAACCCATTCTCCAAACACACACAATTTCTGAGAGGAAAGCTCCCAATGAAAATCATTTCTCTGCAAAGGACTCAAATCCAAAACTCACATCAAGAGTCAATTAATAATAATTTCTCAAATAATCGCCAACGCGAATAAAACTCCAATAGTTAAAACATCCAATAAGGATGTAACATAAATCCGTCCATCAATCATGGAAAACAATCCATATGCATATAATATAACCTCAACAATGCGAATAAATAAAATACCCGAAGTCAACACCCTTCGGTGACGGGGGAGACCCGATCTCATCGAATGTGGCAAACACATAAATTAAAACACAATTAATAAACGCAAGTAAGCTTCTTGGATGTGGAAAGCAGATGACATCAACCATACTAGGTCTTTAGTCAATCTCCGGCATCAAACCATACTAGGTCTTTAGCCCGTCTTAGACATCAACCATACTATGTCTTTAGTCCATCTCCGGCATCAATCATACTAGATCTTTAGCCCATCTTTGACATCAACCATACTAGGTCTTTAGTCAATCTTCAGCATCAACCATACTATGTCTTTAGCTCATCTTAGACATCAACCATACTAGGTCTTTAGTCCATTTAAAACTACCAAGTTCAACCATACTAGGTCTTTACCTTGGAAACCCACCATCTAAAACAAGCTTACTTGACGTAAATATAGACATGACCCCAAAAGAATAACTAATGCATTCAAATCATGTAAACATCAAATATAATGCAATTCATGCAACTCAGACCCCAAGCCCACGTCGAGCTTATTAAAAATCGGGCGAATGCCCTCGAGACTCAACCGAGTCCAAAACCGAGCCCTCTGCTCAAAAGATCTAATGATCATTTATCAATATCAATTCATGCAAATGAAATGCATCTGACCCACATCATGCAAACACGTGCTCCGAGGCATGATAATCTCACAACCCCTTTATTGCCACCTTCCCAACGAAGTCAAATCATATATGCATCTACATGTACACGTATATGTAACTCTTTCATAACTCAACAATGCATATAACTCACCAAGGTTTATTAGTCCCAAAGGTACTAAGAATACAAAATCATCAAACGGTCTTCACACACAAGACCAACACTTAAACCGACACGTATTCAAATAAAATGCAATAAAGCATGTAACACACCCAAGACTCCACCTCGAGTCATCAAAACCGGCAAATACTCAGAAGACTCATTTGAGTAATAATCAAGCCTTTAAAGGCCAAAATAATCGTTTAGTTAAATACATGTCACTCACACGGTTACGTGAACCAAAATACATCGTTACTCAAACTCTTTACTCTTTTACTCCCTCAATTGGCCATCGGCCCCAAAATGAAAGGTTTATAACTCTCAAAACATTCATATGATCGGATTGACCAAATTCCCCTACCCACACGTTCACACTTTAAAATGTAACACATCATAGTTATCGCATAATCACAAAAACACTAAAAGTGAATTTTGACCAAATCCTCTTCACTTATGCAATAATTTAACAAAATCTCGTTTACTCATGATTTATTCCTCAATCACCCAAAATCCCAAATGTGGGTGTTTTACAAGATATGTAAAGTTCAACACTTTGATTAAATCAAAAACCACCAAATAACTCAACAAGGGATAATTTCACATAAAGCACACAAATACTTTAAAACACACATTTTGGCATGTACAACGTTTTCACAAATCAACTTGAACTCACCTTGCTAGATTTAGGCTAAATCTAGATTTTCCCCAAACGTAAGCTCCTTTGATGCAACCCGAATCCTTAGGTCAACTCTTCCAAAACCTCAACCACCAGCAAATACTCTTGGATCATTCATCATACTTTAAAACTCTTTCTAGATCCTTGAAGAGCTATAAAAAACGAAACCGTAGCAACTTGAATCATCAAAATCGGAGTTAGGAGGCAAAAGTTATGAAGGTTTGAAGTTTGAGCTGAAAATTCGCGACTTAATACGGACTCAGTGCGTTACGCGGTTTAGGCCGCGGCCTAAAAGTCGCGCACCAAGCCGCGCGGTTCCGCGGCCCCATTTTAGGTTGGATACTGTTTCGGCCGTAACTTCTTCGTTATAGCTCCGTTTTAGCTCCGGAAAGAACCGTTGGACTCGTATTCGAATTCCTCATCCAACAAGACCATAAAATCTAAGATTTAAACCAAAATCCTATTTTTCATATTTTTCTTCAAAGACCGGTTTCACACTGATTTGAAATTGTACTTATCCGAAAATTACGGGTGTTACAATCCTCCCAACCTTAGGATGATTTCGTCCTCGAAATCTACATCCTTTACAACCCAAGACTAACCGACTCAACACCGACTATAATTTATCAGTTCCTAACTGGAATCTAAATTCCCTCCACACAGTCTATAAAGACAAATCCTCGAACAATTGCTTATTAACAAAGCCCTTCACGTAAACTGTACTTATGTCCGGGAAAACACTCCGACAACTGGAATAATTCCTAGTCAGACGACTTCGGTTGTCTCCCAACCTTAGATGTTCCATACATCCCGATTTCGATTTCCGACTTTAAGTCAATCTAAGGTTTGTTCGCTAACGAACCCAACAGAATCATCAATTCTGATTATTCCTACCATTACTTGCCATCTACCTCTAACGAGTTCTAATAGACTCCAAGAATCCATCCCAACATCAATCATTAAACCGACAGGTTCTGTAACCATACACGAAGGTTATTACACAAAAACCACTCGTCACAATTGAGCATCTTAAGGTTACTACAACCGTTACCATTATTTCATTTAGAATCGGACTACACCCTCCGAATTCGCTAACGGTCTCCGACCTCAGACTCACAAGGTTGACACCTAGTTATACCACCATGTTTTGAACTCTATCAGGTCTCCACATACGAGTTCCGTTTACCGAGTGTTTCCACGAAACTAAGGTTGTCAACAAAACGGTTATACCAACCTCACCATGCGTTACCGCAAGTCTAACCCTCCAATTGCTACAAGCACCTCGACTTTGCTGCCGATATCATCCGGCCTATAGTCACAACACGTGCCCGAACGCTCGACTTTTCACAGTTGGGGTTCTATACAACTTACTCTTAATCGAGTTACTTAACTTTTTCCAAGGTCCTAATGAGTTCAAGGTTTCAAGTGCGTCATCAAATAAATATGCCAATCGATAAAATTTTTCATAGAAATTTTCAACACAAGGATTTTCATATCAAAATAATCGTACGCACAAAACTACTATTATCAATTCGGTAGTTACGCAAAAATGGACACGCTCGTCCCACATATGAAAATCATGTTGAAAATTATTTCATTGCAGTTCAGTTTACCCACAAAACGCAAAAGTGAAATAAACAACTTCTTTAAAATGAACCGCCACGGTTCTAGTATGGATTGACTCATGACATGCACGTAAAGTAACTGCCCGACTTTAAACAAGGTGCAACAAAAGTTTCGCACTTACTTCAAAAGACGTCCCAACGACTTTCAACTCTAAAATCCTTTCTAGCCATAAAATGGCATGGAGCAAGATTTACCAATAAAATTTGCGCGTGTCAGTTTATTATACAAAAACAAGGAAACGATTCATAATTACACCTCAGTTAAAACCCAAAACGACTTGTGCAAATTCCACATTTAAGACAATAGCCAATACGTTTCCATCATTTGAAAATATCGACTAAAACATCATGAGAAAATCTCAAATTGGGGTAGACATGCAAGCTTGTAACACTTTCTTAGAAATATCCTGAAACGAAATAACAGGCAACAAATAGTTTACGACCAAATTTCAAAAGATGAAATTCTTTAAATCTGTTTCCCAAAATTTCTCATCCGATCCTACAATGACATTTGAGTAAAACGTTTCTGGCAAAACTTGTACCCAACAATGCGTTTTTTTTCAAAACATACGAGAAAATAAGTGTTAATAATTTGTTGACACCAAAAAGGGTTCAAACCTATTTTCAAATCCCAAATCGCACCAACGGTGCGCATCAATGTTCAAAACATATGTTCCCATGTTCCCCAAGTTTAAGCAATTCATTTTCCCAAAATTCTCAACACGAAGTATTTTCATCAAAAGTTGCGTACTAGTAACATAAAACGTTAAGACGTTGATGCTTAAAAGTTTACCTGTTAAAAATACCCAAAATACCCATTTCCTCTATAACCGAAGGTTTACAATTTTCCAAAATGTTCCTCGAATCAAAGTTGACCAAATGTCAACGACTCACGCATTTGTGTTTTCAAAATGTAAAGTATTGCGAACTATGCATGATTTCCACAACACCAAAACACCCTTTGACCAAATGGTCATCATTCATACAACGAGTTAATAAAATAATTTCACTCACGACTCGTTTAACAAAGTGTCGAGAAACAATAGTTACCAAGCTATGCATATCCCAAGTCGATATAACGCATTTATATGAAAATGATAATAAAACATTTAACTGACCGCAAACGCACCAAGCAATTTATTATGAAATGTCACTAAAAATGTTCTTTCATGCATCACTTAAGCCATGTATAAGTCAATCCATACATTGAACTATTCGCAATCAAATACTTAGTAACACAAACTCTTGAAAGAAAAGTTACGTGACACTAGAGTTCCAAACTCATTTCTTCTTAGTCGCCTTATGGCATACAATTAACTTTTCTCAACAAAACTCGAGTGGGACCAAATGCCCAACATAACTTATAAACCTTTCACATAAGTAATTAAAGTATGCACCTCGTGAAATTATACTCACACGACTCAACATGTCGTAAAACAAACTCCATGAACCTCAATGGACTCAATGACTCCAAGTCAATAAAACGGCGCTAAACATCATGCTTCCAAAGCCAAATTGCTATAAGCAAAATCATAAATAAGACGCCCAAAATCCCAAAAATCCCTTTCCATGGTAGTACCATGTAAACAACATTGTTTAACAACTCACATTAAACAAATTCTTCAAAATAACTTTATATAGACGTAATGGAAGACAACTTTCCGTCCAAACTCTAACATATGTAGAGGAGATCCAATGTTAAAGTTATAAGCCGTAGTCACTTGCCCAACATCTTAAACATCATAAAATATGGATATCACTGTATCCTAAAGTAATGTTGAACAATAATAAAATGGAACAAGTTCCGACGGGGCTCACAACTCCCGTAATAAAATACTTTCGTGCAGGTTCAAAACCCATGATTTAAAATCTTGTGTGTGCGCTAAACATTTCCCAAAAATTTGTAACACAATCTGTAACACCCCAAAACAGGGGTTAACAAAAACTTCCATAAAACGGAAGAGTGGTACACATTACTAAAGTGAAAGTGTACATACTCATCATTACAAAACCATTAATACAAATATTTAGTTAATGTATAACTACTAATAGACTACTTGCTTGATTGCTCACTACTATGGCAATCCAATATCAAAAGGATGTCGGGAAGTTCTAATATCAATCTTCCAATCTATAACTCTCCAACCATGATCCCATGCTCACAACCCCGTTCTAGACCTTCTTGTGTCCGGAACCACTAAAATCTGTAACACATAAAACACATAACAAGTGTTAGGCTTTTAAAGCCTAAGTGAGGTTTACACATAGCACATAGAGCATAATCATAGCATGTAGGAATAACAATTCGATACATTCACAAATTGGATTCCATGGAGAAGGTCCATATCGCTACCCAGTTACATCATAATCGAAGATATACCTTGATCGGTACCCCACGGTATTGTCACAAGGCATAACACAACGGAAAACCCCACGGTATCCGAAGGTATGAACCAAATACACTTACCCCACGGTATGTATGAATATATCCTCCAATGCATACTAGGTGCTCCTCCAATTATGTGAATACCAAATATGTTAATCCAAATAAGATTCAAAGCATATTAAACACTTAACAATGGTCCAACCATTTGGCATAATCAACTCTACTTCCATGTAGTTCACATACATCCACATGTATTCAATCACATTCTATATGATTTCAATAATAAACCACCATGTTTACAATTCAAGAATAAGTCCATTTTGACCATTAAGCCATCAATTCATCATTAAGACATCTATTAAGTCACTATCATAATCACATACCAATGATATATATAATCAAACCAAACTCTTAACACCAACATTTAACATGGCATACTAAGAAATAAACACAATTAATCCACCATAACTTACTTGAAATCCTCTTGTTCCCCTCTTAACCATTAAGAGCTTATAATTCAAGATTTCACATTAACAATACAAAATCAAGATAAGAAATGGTAGATAAGTATAATAAAATCTTTTAGGTACAGATTACTCACCTTTAATCTTCAATTGGTATAACCTTACTTGAAGACTTGAACCCTAATACTCCAATCAAGATGAAATGAAGATGCAAAGCCCTAATTGAAGTTTAATTAAGTAAGATTCATATAACACTTACTTGAATTAGATTAGGTTTGAGATATGAATTTACCTTAGGTTAGATGAAGAAGTCGTTTGAGAGGAAAATGAGCAGAGTAATCTATCTGATTTTGTGAGTTCTATATGACAAATGAGATGACTAAGGACTAAGGGGTGGGTTTAACCCCCTTTTGGCACGTCAGGTGTTTGGCGCCGATCACCCGCGCCGATGCATCGGCACCATACCATCGGCGCCGGCTTCTGTTTGCCAAACCTCCCAACTTCCACTAATTTGGCCGTAACTTCTTCGTTAGAACCCCGTTTTTACCCCGGAAAGTACCGTTGGACTCATATTCAAATTACCCATCCAACTAATCCATAAAATCTAATATTTCACTTTATCATCTATTTTTCCTTAATTTCCTTAAGAAATAAACTTACTGATTTCTATCGGAAGTTATCAAATAACAAGTAACAATCACGGAAATTACTTATGAAATTACTTATAATCTAAAAGTAAAAATATAAATAAATATTAGGACTACTATTACTTACAAGGATTTTCCGGGTGTTACAATTCTCCCCCACTTGAAATAGATTTCGTCCTCGAAATCTTAGATTTAAGAAAACAAATGTGGATATTTGTTCTTCACAGTTACCTTGTTCAGCTCTCTATAATCTATACACATACGCATTGAACCATCTTTCTTCTTTTCCATCTTAGCATTAATCACATATGTCAAGAATGCCTTACAACCTTTTAGTACACATTTTCGCGCTTTCAACATAGTCATAAACGCCATTTCTCCCTTCCTCCGATCCCCATATATAACAATAGGGTTTCCGTCAGAAGATGGTATACGAATTAGCTTCTTAGCACACACAATTTCCGCTTGAATTTCTGCTAACCAATCCATCCCAACCACTACATCAAAATCCCCAATCAAAATTGGCATTAAATCTATTGGAAAATTCTTCCCTTCTATCTCTAGCGGACATCTTCGTAAAATATCTCTTACCACAACATTTTCACCATAGCTATTTCTACTAACAAAGCTTCATCTAACTGACTAACAGGCAAATTCAACTTTTGAACAAATGATAATGACACGAATGAATAACTTGCACCAAAATCAAATAAAACACGCACAGGTACGGAGTTTAGAAAAAAAGTACCCGACACCACATCCTTTGAACTTCTAGCCTCGTCAGTCGACATTTGAAATGCCCTTCCTGTTGCCTTCGGTGGTTCTGACTTGGGTTTCCCAGATCCGCCTGTCTTCAACCTTGGGCAATCTCTCTTCACGTGACCCGGCTCACGGCATTCAAAACAAATTACCCCTTTTATTGAACAATCCTGCATTAAGTGCCCGACTTTTCCACATTTACTACAAGTTAGAGGACCCTGATACTGACGAGTGTTACACGGACCCACATGAGATTTCCTGCATCGATTACACCATCTAGCCTCGTTACGATTATCTCCAACTTCATTCCCCGAGAATGGTCTTTGCTGACGAAAATTTCCAGATGACCCTTCCCATTTCCTTTTCTCACTTGTTGGTCCACTTTCCAACTTTCCTTGAACCAAATCATCTTCTATCCGCAAGGTTTCTTCAATTGCCTCTTGTATGGTTGAAACCTTAGCATTTCTCCAAGCAGTCTTCATACTAGCCGGTAATCCCCTTTGATATGTCTTTATCTTTGTTTTCTCGTCCGGAGCTAAGTGTTCGACCAAATTTAACTTCTCTAAAAACAATCTGGAGTATTCTATAATTGACATGTCTCCTTTCTTCAACCCACGAAACTCATCTTCAATCTTATCTAGTGCCCGCTCACTGCAATATTTTTCAAGAATTTTCTTTTTGAAAGCTGCCCATGTGAACTTGGCCAATAGTGCCGGTGCGATTGATGATCGCGTAAGATTCCACCATGTTAGAGCTTCACCCTTAAGGAGATGAGATGCAAATTTAACCTTTTGAGAGTCTTCACATTCGCTTGCTTCAAAAGACATTTCAACTTCTCGAATCCAGTTCATACATTTAGTGGGATCAGTAGTTCCTGCAAACTCTGGAGGTCTACATCCCAAAAACGTCTTGTATGTGCATCTCCGTTCCTTTCTTCCTTCCCGAATAGTCGTATCTGTTTCCGTATTCAAAGTATTTTCCAAATTACCTTGCCCATTCAAAGCATTTTCTGCCATCGTCTCGTGTTGTCGAATGCTGTTATCTCTGTCATCCAACATCTTCATAATTCGTTCCTGTTGTTGAGTCATAGCAGATTCCATGGCTCAGAGCATACTATTCCTCAACCGAGTTTCAAGCGCGTCTTCTTCCGCTACTGGGTTTGATGTACCAATGTTAAGTCTCGATACATTTTCTGCCCCTCCGCCTAAATTACGTGGTCTCGGAGAATGTCTAGTGGTTGCTTGGTTTTCAGGTTGGTCAGCAGTAGATTCAGATGCTGACTGACCATCACGCGGTTGCTGCACATGACTTCGAGTATTTACCATTTCAGTCTGTCAAGCACGCGAGAATGAGCTAAGAATCAAACTAATTTTGTGTACTAATACACTTATCAATTACCATAATAATAGAGATCAAGTACACTTACATAACAACATATTCATAATAACATTAGCTAGATGAAATTATGAACATGTACTACACAAGTATTCTTATTACCATCATTATAATTTTCAACAAATGTATTTTCACAATTCCTAACAATCTCCCATCCTATGTTATCTACCCATTCAACAATATTTCAATCTTATTGTTCTCAGCTTAAGTCTAGGCATACTATAATCATACCTAGTTCACTTAAACTAGAGCTCTGATACCAACTTGTAACACCCCAAAACAGGGGTTAACAAAAACTTCCATAAAACGGAAGAGTGGTACACATTACTAAAGTGAAAGTGTACATACTCATCATTACAAAACCATTAATACAAATATTTAGTTAATGTATAACTACTAATAGACTACTTGCTTGATTGCTCACTACTATGGCAATCCAATATCAAAAGGATGTCGGGAAGTTCTAATATCAATCTTCCAATCTTTAACTCTCCAACCATGATCCCATGCTCACAACCCCGTTCTAGACCTTCTTGTGTCCGGAACCACTAAAATCTGTAACACATAAAACACATAACAAGTGTTAGGCTTTTAAAGCCTAAGTGAGGTTTACACATAGCACATAGAGCATAATCATAGCATGTAGGAATAACAATTCGATACATTCACAAATTGGATTCCATGGAGAAGGTCCATATCGCTACCCAGTTACATCATAATCGAAGATATACCTTGATCGGTACCCCACGGTATTGTCACAAGGCATAACACAACGGAAAACCCCACGGTATCCGAAGGTATGAACCAAATACACTTACCCCACGGTATGTATGAATATATCCTCCAATGCATACTAGGTGCTCCTCCAATTATGTGAATACCAAATATGTTAATCCAAATAAGATTCAAAGCATATTAAACACTTAAAATGGTCCAACCATTTGGCATAATCAACTCTACTTCCATGTAGTTCACATACATCCACATGTATTCAATCACATTCTATATGATTTCAATAATAAACCACCATGTTTACAATTCAAGAATAAGTCCATTTTGACCATTAAGCCATCAATTCATCATTAAGACATCTATTAAGTCACTATCATAATCACATACCAATGATATATATAATCAAACCAAACTCTTAACACCAACATTTAACATGGCATACTAAGAAATAAACACAATTAATCCACCATAACTTACTTGAACTCCTCTTGTTCCCCTCTTAACCATTAAGAGCTTATAATTCAAGATTTCACATTAACAATACAAAATCAAGATAAGAAATGGTAGATAAGTATAATAAAATCTTTTAGGTACAGATTACTCACCTTTAATCTTCAATTGGTATAACCTTACTTGAAGACTTGAACCCTAATACTCCAATCAAGATGAAATGAAGATGCAAAGCCCTAATTGAAGTTTAATTAAGTAAGATTCATATAACACTTACTTGAATTAGATTAGGTTTGAGATATGAATTTACCTTAGGTTAGATGAAGAAGTCGTTTGAGAGGAAAATGAGCAGAGTAATCTATCTGATTTTGTGAGTTCTATATGAAAAATGAGATGACTAAGGACTAAGGGGTGGGTTTAACCCCCTTTTGGCACGTCAGGTGTTTGGCGCCGATCACCCGCGCCGATGCATCGGCACCATACCATCGGCGCCGGCTTCTGTTTGCCAAACCTCCCAACTTCCACTAATTTGGCCGTAACTTCTTCGTTAGAACCCCGTTTTTACCCCGGAAAGTACCGTTGGACTCGTATTCAAATTACCCATCCAACTAATCCATAAAATCTAATATTTCACTTTATCATCTATTTTTCCTTAATTTCCTTAAGAAATAAACTTACTGATTTCTATCGGAAGTTATCAAATAACAAGTAACAATCACGGAAATTACTTATGAAATTACTTATAATCTAAAAGTAAAAATATAAATAAATATTAGGACTACTATTACTTACAAGGATTTTCCGGGTGTTACAATTCTCCCCCACTTGAAATAGATTTCGTCCTCGAAATCTTAGATTTAAGAAAACAAATGTGGATATTTGTTCTTCACAGTTACCTTGTTCAGCTCTCTATAATCTATACACATACGCATTGAACCATCTTTCTTCTTTTCCATCTTAGCATTAATCACATATGTCAAGAATGCCTTACAACCTTTTAGTACACATTTTCGCGCTTTCAACATAGTCATAAACGCCATTTCTCCCTTCCTCCGATCCCCATATATAACAATAGGGTTTCCGTCAGAAGATGGTATACGAATTAGCTTCTTAGCACACACAATTTCCGCTTGAATTTCTGCTAACCAATCCATCCCAACCACTACATCAAAATCCTCAATCAAAATTGGCATTAAATCTATTGGAAAATTCTTCCCTTCTATCTCTAGCGGACATCTTCGTAAAATATCTCTTACCACAACATTTTCACCATAGCTATTTCTACTAACAAAGCTTCATCTAACTGACTAACAGGCAAATTCAACTTTTGAACAAATGATAATGACACGAATGAATAACTTGCACCAAAAACAAATAAAACACGCGCAGGTACGGAGTTTAGAAAAAAAGTACCCGACACCACATCCTTTGAACTTCTAGCCTCGTCAGTCGACATTTGAAATGCCCTTCCTGTTGCCTTCGGTGGTTCTGACTTGGGTTTCCCAGATCCGCCTGTCTTCAACCTTGGGCAATCTCTCTTCACGTGACCCGGCTCACGGCATTCAAAACAAATTACCCCTTTTATTGAACAATCCTGCATTAAGTGCCCGACTTTTCCACATTTACTACAAGTTAGAGGACTCTGATACTGACGAGTGTTACACGGACCCACATGAGATTTCCTGCATCGATTACACCATCTAGCCTCGTTACGATTATCTCCAACTTCATTCCCCGAGAATGGTCTTTGCTGACGAAAATTTCCAGATGACCCTTCCTATTTCCTTTTCTCACTTGTTGGTCCACTTTCCAACTTTCCTTGAACCAAATCATCTTCTATCCGCAAGGTTTCTTCAATTGCCTCTTGTATGGTTGAAACCTTAGCATTTCTCCAAGCAGTCTTCATACTAGCCGGTAATCCCCTTTGATATGTCTTTATCTTTGTTTTCTCGTCCGGAGCTAAGTGTTCGACCAAATTTAACTTCTCTAAAAACAATCTGGAGTATTCCATAATTGACATGTCTCCTTTCTTCAACCCACGAAACTCATCTTCAATCTTATCTAGTGCCCGCTCACTGCAATATTTTTCAAGAATTTTCTTTTTGAAAGCTGCCCATGTGAACTTGGCAAATAGTGCCGGTGCGATTGATGATCGCGTAAGATTCCACCATGTTAGAGCTTCACCCTTAAGGAGATGAGATGCAAATTTAACCTTTTGAGAGTCTTCACATTCACTTGCTTCAAAAGACATTTCAACTTCTCGAATCCAGTTCATACATTTAGTGGGATCAGTAGTTCCTGCAAACTCTGGAGGTCTACATCCCAAAAACGTCTTGTATGTGCATCTCCGTTCCTTTCTTCCTTCCCGAATAGTCGTATCTGTTTCCGTATTCAAAGTATTTTCCAAATTACCTTGCCCATTCAAAGCATTTTCTGCCATCGTCTCGTGTTGTCGAATGCTGTTATCTCTGTCATCCAACATCTTCATAATTCGTTCCTGTTGTTGAGTCATAGCAGATTCCATGGCTCGGAGCATACTATTCCTCAACCGAGTTTCAAGCGCGTCTTCTTCCGCTACTGGGTTTGATGTACCAATGTTAAGTCTCGATACATTTTCTGCCCCTCCGCCTAAATTACGTGGTCTCGGAGAATGTCTAGTGGTTGCTTGGTTTTCAGGTTGGTCAGCAGTAGATTCAGATGCTGACTAACCATCGCGCGGTTGCTGCACATGACTTCGAGTATTTACCATTTCAGTCTGTCAAGCACGCGAGAATGAGGTAAGAATCAGACTAATTTTGTGTACTAATACACTTATCAATTACCATAATAATAGAGATCAAGTACACTTACATAACAACATATTCATAATAACATTAGCTAGATGAAATTATGAACATGTACTATACAAGTATTCTTATTACCATCATTATAATTTTCAACAAATGTATTTTCACAATTCCTAACAATCTCCCATCCTATGTTATCTACCCATTCAACAATATTTCAATCTTATTGTTCTCAGCTTAAGTCTAGGCATACTATAATCATACCTAGTTCACTTAAACTAGAGCTCTGATACCAACTTGTAACACCCCAAAACAGGGGTTAACAAAAACTTCCATAAAACGGAAGAGTGGTACACATTACTAAAGTGAAAGTGTACATACTCATCATTACAAAACCATTAATACAAATATTTAGTTAATGTATAACTACTAATAGACTACTTGCTTGATTGCTCACTACTATGGCAATCCCATGCTCACAACCCCGTTCTAGACCTTCTTGTGTCCGGAACCACTAAAATCTGTAACACATAAAACACATAACAAGTGTTAGGCTTTTAAAGCCTAAGTGAGGTTTACACATAGCACATAGAGCATAATCATAGCATGTAGGAATAACAATTCGATACATTCACAAATTGGATTCCATGGAGAAGGTCCATATCGCTACCCAGTTACATCATAATCGAAGATATACCTTGATCGGTACCCCACGGTATTGTCACAAGGCATAACACAACGGAAAACCCCACGGTATCCAAAGGTATGAACCAAATACACTTACCCCACGGTATGTATGAATATATCCTCCAATGCATACTAGGTGCTCCTCCAATTATGTGAATACCAAATATGTTAATCCAAATAAGATTCAAAGCATATTAAACACTTAAAATGGTCCAACTATTTGGCATAATCAACTCTACTTCCATGTAGTTCACATACATCCACATGTATTCAATCACATTCTATATGATTTCAATAATAAACCACCATGTTTACAATTCAAGAATAAGTCCATTTTGACCATTAAGCCATCAATTCATCATTAAGACATCTATTAAGTCACTATCATAATCACATACCAATGATATATATAATCAAACCAAACTCTTAACACCAACATTTAACATGGCATACTAAGAAATAAACACAATTAATCCACCATAACTTACTTGAACTCCTCTTGTTCCCCTCCTAACCATTAAGAGCTTATAATTCAAGATTTCACATTAACAATACAAAATCAAGATAAGAAATGGTAGATAAGTATAATAAAATCTTTTAGGTACAAATTACTCACCTTTAATCTTCAATTGGTATAACCTTACTTGAAGACTTGAACCCTAATACTCCAATCAAGATGAAATGAAGATGCAAAGCCCTAATTGAAGTTTAATTAAGTAAGATTCATATAACACTTACTTGAATTAGATTAGGTTTGAGATATGAATTTACCTTAGGTTAGATGAAGAAGTCGTTTGAGAGGAAAATGAGCAGAGTAATCTATCTGATTTTGTGAGTTCTATATGAAAAATGAGATGACTAAGGACTAAGGGGTGGGTTTAACCCCCTTTTGGCACGTCAGGTGTTTGGCGCCGATCACCCGCGCCGATGCATCGGCGCCATACCATCGGCGCCGGCTTCTGTTTGCCAAACCTCCCAACTTCCACTAATTTGGCCGTAACTTCTTCGTTAGAACCCCGTTTTTACCCCGGAAAGTACCGTTGGACTCGTATTCAAATTACCCATCCAACTAATCCATAAAATCTAATATTTCACTTTATCATCTATTTTTCCTTAATTTCCTTAAGAAATAAACTTACTGATTTCTATCGGAAGTTATCAAATAACAAGTAACAATCACGGAAATTACTTATGAAATTACTTATAATCTAAAAGTCAAAATATAAATAAATATTAGGACTACTATTACTTACAAGGATTTTCCGGGTGTTACACAATCCATATATGGATTCGAAACACAAGAAATAATTAATGCAATTTATTTTCAAATATAAATTTTGTGCATAATTTAGTCGGCACTCAACGTCTCAACTCATACTCCTCCAAAATCATCCGGTCTAATATTGTCGCCTGGACATTCAAACCTCTTAAGGCTAAATCGGAAATTACATCCATTAACCTTACGGTTTTTCCTCAAATCAAAGTCGGCTCAATAAGCCTATGGTTCTAGTCCAACCATCAACCTCGACCCGAAACGGTCTACTTAAAGCAAATATCATGCTTATCGTCACTCCAAATGACTAATACTAGAATCATACATCTATTCCAACGACTACTAGCTTAGAACCTCCTTCGCTACCCCAACGATCATCACATTAAAGTAATTCAAGTACGCACATGTACTTAGTAGGTTCACCATGACACTGGCCAGGTGTCACTATGAACGCACCGTACATGATTATCCTTGCTACCCTCGACGTGATTCTCGTTTCTAACAACATCCATTGACCTCGAAACATCTTATCTTAAAGTGCCTAAAGGTGAATTTCACTCTCATTTACTTAAACAAACGCTAGTTTGAGTCTAGGTATCCAAAATCAACACCTAAATCTCTCAAACTTATGCTCTGATACCAACTTGTAACACCCTCAAATTTGGAACGAGCAACTAACTTTAAAATTCAATAAAATAACCAAAATAGATATAATCACTTCTACAATTCATTCCTTAAAATACTTCGGAATTTAAAACATCATAAGTCTACAATAAAATGACTTAATCGGGTGTTACTTATCACAACACAAGTTGCTAGTCCAAACAATTTGCGGAAGACTTCACTAAACAAGTCACCTCTCGTGCACTCTACTAGCACTCATCACTTCGCAGTGTAGCTAAAGCTATTCCCAGCCTGAACCTGTTGCACATGCCGACAAATAAAAAGGTTAGGCTAACGCCTAGTGAGTTCAAGAGTTTACATCATGAGCAAATAATTTGATAAACCAAAAGCTTAAACTTAATAAATGATTTTCTAAAAGGGTTTGTATAAAAGACATCGACAACCCATTCTCCAAACACACACAATTTCTGAGAGGAAAGCTCCCAATGAAAATCATTTCTCTGCAAAGGACTCAAATCCAAAACTCACATCAAGAGTCAATTAATAATAATTTCTCAAATAATCGCCAATGCGAATAAAACTCCAATAGTTAAAACATCCAATAAGGATGTAACATAAATCCGTCCATCAATCATGGAAAACAATCCATATGCATATAATATAACCTCAACAATGCAAATAAATAAAATACCCGAAGTCAACACCCTTCGGTGACGGGGGAGACCCGATCTCATCGAATGTGGCAAACACATAAATTAAACCACAATTAATAAACGCAAGTAAGCTTCTTGGATGTGGAAAGCAGATGACATCAACCATACTAGGTCTTTAGTCAATCTTCGGCATCAACCATACTAGGTCTTTAGCCCGTCTTAGACATCAACCATACTAGGTCTTTAGTCCATCTCCGGCATCAATCATACTAGATCTTTAGCCCATCTTTGACATCAACCATACTAGGTATTTAGTCAATCTTCAGCATCAACCATACTAGGTCTTTAGCCCATTTAAAACTACCAAGTTCAACCATACTAGGTCTTTACCTTGGAAACCCACCATCCAAAACAAGCTTACTTGACGTAAATATATACATGACCCCAAAAGAAGTACTAATGCATTCAAATCATGTAAACATCAAATATATTTCAATTCATGCAACTCAGACCCCAAGCCCACGTCGAGCTTATTAAAAATCGGGCGAATGCCCTCGAGACTCAACCGAGTCCAAAACCGAGCCCTCTGCTCAAAAGATCTAATGATCATTTATCAATATCAATTCATGCAAATGAAATGCATCTGATCCACATCATGCAAACACGTGCTCTGAGGCATGATAATCTCACAACCCCTTCATTGCCACCTTCCCAATGAAGTCAAATCATATATGCATCTACATGTACACGTATATGTAACTCTTTTATAACTCAACAATGCATATAACTCACCAAGGTTCATTAGTCCCAAAGGTACTAAGAATACAAAATCATCAAACGGTCTTCACACACAAGACCAACACTTAAACCGACACGTATTCAAATAAAATGCAATTAAGCATGTAACACACCCAAGACTCCACCTCGAGTCACCAAAACCGGCAAATACTCAGAAGACTCATTTGAGTAATAATCAAGCCTTTAAAGGCCAAAATAATCGTTTAGTTAAATACACGTCACTCACACGGTTACGTGAACCAAAATACATCGTTACTCAAACTCTTTACTCTTTTACTCCCTCAATTGGCCATCGGCCCCAAAATGAAAGGTTTATAACTCTCAAAACATTCATATGATCGGATTGACCAAATTCCCCAACCCACACGTTCACACTTTAAAATGTAACACATCATAGTTATCGCATAATCACAAAAACACTAAAAGTGAATTTTGACCAAATCCTCTTCACTTATGCAATAATTTAACAAAACCTCGTTTACTCGTGATTTATTCCTCAATCACCCAAAATCCCAAATGTGGGTGTTTTACAAGATATGTAAAGTTCAACACTTTGATTAAATCAAAAACCACCAAATAACTCAACAAGGGATAATTTCACATAAAGCACACAAATACTTTAAAACACACATTTTGGCATGTACAACATTTTCACAAATCAACTTGAACTCACCTTGCTAGATTTATGCTAAATCTAGATTTCCCCCAAACGTAAGCTCCTTTGATGCAACCCGAATCCTTAGGTCAACTCTTCCAAAACCTCAACCACCACCAAATACTCTTGGATCATTCATCATACTTCAAAACTCTTTCTAGATCCTTGAAGAGCTTTCAAAACTGAAACTGTAGCAACTTGAATCATCAAAATCGGAGTTAGGAGGCAAAAGTTATGAAGGTTTGAAGTTTGAGCTGAAAATTCGCGACTTAATACGGACTCAGTGCGTTACGGGTTTAGGCCGTGGCCTAAAAGTCGCGCACCAAGCCGCGCGGTTCCGCGGCCCCATTTTAGGTCGGATACTGTTTCGGCCGTAACTTCTTCGTTATAGCTCCGTTTATCCAACAAGACCATAAAATCTAAGATTTAAACCAAAATCCTATTTTTCATATTTTTCTTCAAAGACCGGTTTCACACTGATTCGAAATTGTACTTATCCGAAAATTACGGGTGTTACATACTCTTTATTTTTTTCCAGCTTTTTGACAATTACAAAATGGTCCTTCAATTTTTTAGATTCTTGTATTTTTATTTTATCGGTTGTCTAATACCAATATTAATAAACTAAAGTTATATTTATCTTTAAGTTTTAAATTCAATTTAAATTTATCCAACTAATTTTAAAAACTAATAAACTTTAACAATTTACAACATAACATATAAGGATAAATATAAGGGTATTGTGAAAATAAAAAATATAAGGATGCAATTTACCAAATTAATAAATATAAGGGTATTATTGAAAATATATATAATCAAAATAAAAGAGAATAAACTTGGAATATTCTTTTTTAGAGTGTAGAATAGAGTAATACATTGGAGAAAAATATAACACATTATCTATTTTACTCTCTATAATATAGAGTAAAATAGAGAAATACATTGGAGATGCCCTAAAGCTTCATGTACCGCTATTTAATGTTAATTACTTAAAATCTCATAAAACAACTAATGAAGCTTTATGTACCGCTTTTAATGCTAATTACTTGATTAATACTTATCTCTAACAATCTTCAAATCCTTAAATCATAGACTCTTATTAAGTAATCTTTATCTCTAACCACTTTCAAATCCTCAAATCATGAACTCCTTAAAAAGTGTCATTCTTTAAACAAATTTATAAAAAAACATGACCGTTTTCTCAAAACCACACATCAAAATAAATTAGAACATTAAAATCGAGATATATCGCATTGCATTGCACGAGTAGACTTCTAGTATAATATTAATGGGTTAGACGAGCATGTCCAACTTTTTCTTATCATTCATGTCTATCCATTAAATTTAACAAGTCAATTTAGACTTAGGGATTGTTTTGGATGATTTTTCATTAAGTAATGTATGAATAAAACTGTCTGTGTGAATTTATCTTAACAAGTTTGGAACTTTTTTGTTTGGAGAGTTTTTCATAAATGGCAGGAGCGTGTTTTTTAGTTCGGAGATGTAAGTTTGAAAAAAATTTGACTTTCTGCATAAATCTCTCTCCTAAAAGCTTACTGAATAAGTCACTTTCTATATCAATAAACTATTACCAAACAATCATATATACTTGACCGAATAAACTATGAACCCCATTAAACTCGTTAAGTTGCAAATAAACGGATCCTTACCTATTTTTTGGGGGGGAGATTAGTTATAGGTGCTTTTTTTTTCTAACAGGCACCATATTATATGGTATTTATTTAATCATCTTAAATACTTTTAAGAGTGACCTATTTTGGTGGTCCTGTGATTCGTTTAAATTGTTAAAAGAAGCTATTGATGGTCTTTAATTTTTTAATTTTATAACACTTAAGTTTATTCAAGTTAAAACTGTCAATTAAAGATGGCCAAAAAGGCCCGGATCCGGCCCGGTCCGCTAGAAGCCCGAAGCCTAGCCCGCGTAAAGCTTGGCCCGGCCCGACCCGGTCAAAGCCCGGGCCTCGGCCCGCCGGGCCCAACCGGGCCTAGTATTTGGAAGTTTCGTCAGCCCGGCCTGGCCCAGCCCGAAGCCCGATTGCGGCCCAGACCCAAGCCCGGCACGGCCCAACCTGTTTCGAATTTGAAAATTTGACCATTATATAACGACCATATGACCGTTTTTGATGATTTGTGACGCTTTTTTTGGTTTTTAATGGTTCCTCAACACTATAAATAGGAAAGTTGGTGTATGGGGTTACATACCAAATTACAAAACGCAAAAAACACAATTCTCGCTCACAATTCTCGATTTCTCGCTACCTCATGTTCGTTTTTCGCAACTTCTCAATCTCTCAATTCTTCAATCTTTCGCTCAAAATGGCCGGCAGTGATGAATCAAACGATAAAACATATTTTTAAGTATATTTGAGCGACCAAATTACGCAAATTTTAAGTGTATTAGATAATTAGAATAACATTTATAAACTTTTTTAATTTTTTTTGTGAAGGCCGGGTTAAGGCCCGATTTAGGGCCCAACCCGAAAGCCCGGGCTTATAAAAAGCCTAGGCGGGCCCGAATATTTATGCTCAAGCCCGGCCCGACCCGAGCCGGGCCCGACCAAAACCCGGGCCTTGGAATAGTGTTTCGGCCTGGTCCTTCCCGAGGCCCGACCTGGCCCGATTTTTTGGCCACCCCTACTGTCGATTAACAATAGTTAGAAATGTCAAATCATATTTGAAAAAGAACTAAAATTGTAATTTACAATAAAATTAATTACAATTCATATATTTTATTTAGAAAACATTATCTATTAAAATATTTGAATTATTATATGTTAATAACTCTTTAAAATGAATACATGAAGAATTTTTCTAAATAAATATACAGTAACAATATTTTTTAAATAAATATGTTAATAATAATCCTTAAAAAAAATATTTACACAGTTAAAAATTTTGATTATTATATATATAAATAATTTTTAAATATATATGTGACATCTTTTTAAATAAATATGTGAATTTTTAATTTTTTTAATAAGTATTTTTAAATAAAATAAATGAATCACAAATTCATTTTAAAGTGTATTACACTGTAACACCCCGATTTTTGGAAGATATTGGTCTTTTATGATAAAATAAGAAAAATAGAATTTTGGATTGAATCCTAGATTTTATGGTCTTGTTGACGGAGAATTCAAATACGAATCCAACGAGCCTTTCCGGAGTGAAAACGGAGCTAAAACGAAGAAGTTATGACCAAAACAGTGATTGGGAAATAAATCAGGAAACCAGGGTCTCGAGAACGTCCGCATGGTGTGGAAGTCCGCGTATGCTTCCGCAAAAGCAGCAGAAAGTTGGGTGGGTGCTCGTGGACGTCCGTATGGTGCTCGCGGACGGCCGCATCGCGTCTGATGAGCATAAAACACGAATTTCACCCCCTAAACTTCATTTCTTCATATCTCTCTCATTTCAACTCCGATTTTGGTGATTCAAATTGTTATGGTTCCATTTTTGAGATCTCTTCAAGGATCTAGAAAGAGTTTGGAAGTTTATTGGAAGATTCAAAAGCATTTGGTGGTGGTAAGCTTCCCATTTCTCACTCCCAAACTCCATCTCTTCTCTCCCAAATCATTTCCTCTTTCCCACACAAACCCTAACTGATTTTGGGGATTTTTCTTGGAGATTAATGTGTTCCTTATCCACTTTATGCTAGTGATTTCATTTATTGATGTAAGAGCAAGTTTCATCCACAACATTAGAGATTTTTGGGGTTTTCTAGGTTTTCATCAAAACCTAAGTGGTGAGTTCATCCTCCCATCTTCTAAACTTTCATATGAGTTAAAAATGCTCCATTGTTGGCTTCCTAGTTTGTATGCTTATCAAATCTTGGTTTGGATGATTTTGGGGAAGTTAGGTTAATATTGGGGTTTTGGTCAAAATGGAGATTTTTATATAAGATGTTTGGGGAATGGTTTTAAAGTGGTTGAATATGAACATTCATGGTTGGAAATTATGGGTCTAGGTTTTTGGAAGATTTGGCTTAAGGATTCGTGTTGCATCAAAGGAGCTTACGTTTGGGGAAAATCTAGATTTAGCCTAAATTTAGCAAGGTGAGTTCAAGTTGATTTGTGAAAACGTTGTACATGCCAAAATGTTTATTTTAAAAGTATTTATGTGTTTTATATAAAATTATCAATTGTTGAGTAAATTGGTGGGTTTTGATTAATCAAAGTGTTGAAATTTAGAAATCTTATAAAACACACACATTTGGGGATTTTGGTCAATCTCGACCTTATGAATGTTTTGAGAGGAGTAAACCTTTTGTTTGGGCCGAAAGCCAATTGAGAATTAAAAAGGCAAAGATTTTGGGTAACGATGTATTCGGTTTACATAACCGTGTGGGCAAAGCGTATTTAGCCAAACGTTTATTTTGCCTTCAAGGGCTTGATTTCTACTCAAATGGGACTTTTGAGTGTTTGCCAATTTTAGTAGCTCGAGGTGGAGCTTTGGGTGTGTTATGTGCTTAATTGCGTTTTATGTGAGTATGTGCCTCCTTGAGTGTTTAACCTTATATGTGAAGACCGTTTGATGATTTTGTATTCATAGTACCTTGGGTCTAACGGATTATGGCGGGTTATATGCATTAATAAATTATAAAAGATAGGCATATACGTACACGCATATATATATATATATATATATATATATATATGCATATATGATTTGACTTCATTGGGAAAGTGGCGATGAAGGGGTTGTGAGATAATCATGCCTCGAAGCATGTGTTTGCATAATGTGGGTTCGATTTATTTGCATGAGTTGAATTTAATAAACGATCACTAGATCTTTTGAGCCTCGGACTTGGACTCTGTTGGGTCTTGAGGGCGTTGCCCGATTTTGATAAGCTCGGCGTGGGCTTGGGTTATGTTTTGCATGAATTGCATTGTATTTGAGAATTACATGATTCAAATGCATTGATAATTCTTTTGAGGTCATGTATTAGTTTCTAATTTAAGTAAGCTTGTTTTGGATGGTAGGATTCCAAGGTAAAGACCTGGTCGGGTTGAACTTGGTGGTTTATGGACTAAAGACCTAGTTTGGTTGATGTCTAAGATAGACTGAAGACCTAGTTTGGTTAATGTCGAAGATGGACTAAAGACCTAGTTTGGTTGATGTCTAAGATGGACTAAAGACCTAGTTTGGTTGATGTCTAAGATGGACTAAAGACCTAGTTTGGTTGATGTCTTAATGGACTAAAGACCTAGTTTGGTTGATGTCTAAGATGGACTAAAGACCTAGTTTGGTTGATGTCTAAGATTGACTAAAGACCGAGTTATGGTTGATGTCATATGTTTTCCCCATCCAAGAAGCTTACTTGTATTTATTAATTGTGGTTTATCTTGTGTTTACGCCACATTCGATGGAATCAGGTCTCCCCCGTCACCGAAGGGTGTTGTTTTGGGTGTTTTGTTTATCCATGTGTCGGCATCGTTTCATACGCGTAGGGATGGTTCTTCCCATGAATTATGAGTGGTGTTTTACGCCTCATCCTTGGTTGGACGTTTTCGAATATTGGAGTTTTATTCGCATTAATGTTATATTGAGGTTTTAATAATTATTTACATCTTGAGCGAGTTTTGGATTTGAGTCCATTGCTGGGAAATGATTTTCGTTGGAAGCTTTCGTCACGGGATTTGCGTGCGTTTGGAAAATGGGTGTTGGTGTACTTTACTCAAATCTTTTTTTCAGAAAATTATGATTTACGTTGAAACCTTTTGTCTAACAAATTATTTGATCATGATGTAAACTCTTGAACTCACTAGGCATTAGCCTAACCCTTTTATTTGTCGGCATATGCAACAGGTTCAGGTTGTGAATAGCTTTAGCTACACTGTGAAGTGATCAGTGCTAGTATAGTGCACGAGAAGCGAATTACTTAGTGAAGTCTTTCGCATTTATTTGGGATTAGCAACTGGTATTGTGTTAAGTAACACCCGTCTTGAGTTGTTAATTGTAGAAGTCGTGATGTTAAAATTTCGAGGTATTTTCAAGGATGGTTTGTAGAAAGGATTTTATCTTATTTTGGTTATTTTTATTGAAATCAAAGTTAGTTGCTCTTTCCAAATTTGAGGGTATTACATACACTTTTGATTCTTGTAGTTTGCTAAATATTAATTTGTTATTTTAACTTGCTAATTAATGTTGTTAACTTGATCGGACCTTAAGTGGAGTAATTAACCTAAATAACCCTCTCACATAACCCACTTCAACTTTTAGCCATCCATTTTATCTCTTTACCAAAATAACCAGAATCCTGCAAGTCTGACACTGCAAGGAAACTTTTACTTGCGGTGTCAGACTTTTTCTGACGCACACTCCAAAAAAGTACACCGCAAGCCACCGCAAGGGATACGAGGCCACGTGAAATTATCTCCTTTACCGCAAGTCTTGAGGTATTGCCAAATAAAAGACACGTGTAAATAAAAAAGGAAACCGCAAGCCATTTAAGTAGAACGCAAGCCGATAGAAAAGAAATCGCAAGCAACGTCTTAGGATGTGGAAAAAGACACGTGTCACAATCTTATTAAACCACAAACATTGGGATACGCAAACCGCAACTTGCGTTTTGATATTTGAATTTTAAAATTTTTCTTGGGTTAAGGAAATGACACGTGTCCTAATACTATTTGACCACCACCATTAAAATAGGAAACTCTCCATTTACTCTAATTATTTACATTAATTACTCTCCTCTTTCCCTGGTTTTACCCCCTCTTCCCCCTCTCTCTAATCGGCTCCTCCACAAGAAAAGGCCGACCACCTTCTTTCATTACTCCGACCACCTACTCCGACCACCTTCTTTCACCGGCGACCTCCTTCTTTCTCTCTCCCCTTTTCCACACAGACTCGACCACTTGCGAGACTCAACAACAATTTCAACGACCTCCTATTTTCATTCACCGGCGACCTCCTTTCATCTGAAGTAGTTCATTTTCAATCTCTCATAGAGGTATTATTAGGTTTTTCTTTTTCTTTTTAATTGAAATGTATGTATTTTTTGTGAAGGGCTTGAATTAATTAAGTGTGTTGGATGCTCATAAATTTGGGGTTTCTTTGGTGTTATAACGTAATTTGAATAGAAGTCAACACAACATAATCATCTTCGTTGTAGTATGATAAAACATCTTCATGTTTGGGTATATTTATCTATATGAAGCCTCTTTCATGCTTATGTATATTTTTATCTATATGAAGCCTCTTTGGAAAAATCAGACTAAAAATGGACATCATCGCAAATCCTTTTTATGGCCATTTTCATGCTTGGGTAGATTTGTAAAAAATCCATTTTCTTTGTGTTGTGGCCATGAATTGTTTGGTAAAAAATTAAATTGGGTAGTTAATGTAAATAAATTGGTAAAAAATTAATAGATTTGTAAAAAATCTTTTTTGTGGCCATGAATTGAAAAAAAAAATCCAAGTGCATTATAAATCCATAAGTTACAAAAATTACGTGTAGACTTATATATAATTATGTATCTTTACTTTATTATAATTAAAAGATGTATAAATATGCACTTGTTGAGTAAAGGACGATCATAATGATGTGTTTGAACTTAAAATCAGATAAAATCTATATTCAATATTAGAGTATCTCTAATATTTAAGTATAAAATCTATATTCAATATTAGAGTATCTCTAATAGATTGTAAAAAATATTATAATTATTTTATATCTTGGTGCAGTGAGAGTGATGGATTAGGAGCTTCTATCTCTAAGGAGGAAAAACAAATCTTCATAAATGACGGATTCTGGGAGGAATATCATAAATTACATATTTTTATTCAAGAAATTACATATTTTTATTCAAGAAATGTATATTCAAGGAATATCGTAAATTACATATTTTTATTCAAAAAATGTGTGATCCCAGAACAAGTAATCAAGCTATTAATCCAATCAGATGGCCATCCATATATATCAATGAAGAACAATCACCAAGTACAATAGAGAATGTAGAGAGAATTGTAGAGTGTGTGTGTACTTGAGAGTGTAGCAATTGGATGACCTAATGAAAATCTAGAGTAAAGTACATGGTACAACATGATAATTAAGGCACTAACATTCTCCCCCTTTGTACCAATGTAGAGGCAAAGAGTTTAAGCGTCCACCGGGGTCACGTACTTCTTCCGAATCCCGAAGATGATCTCGAACCTTCGTAGTGCATTTCGGTACTCCTTCCGGTACGTAATGGCGTCCAGGGCTTGCTTGATCAGCTCCTTCTCCTTGTCTTTAAGCTTCACCTTCCCGCTTTCATCTGTTAATGCCAAAAATCATCCAGAAGGATAACTTAAGGTTGATTGTGGAGCTTAACAAGTAAAGAATGAGAATTTGTTGATCCAAACCCTCAGTGATTTGATAATGACCCTTTTAAACACTTAGTGAAAATTGTAAGTAGACAATATGTATTAGAGTTTCACTATCACTGATAAGTACTAAGACTGTTTCAGTACCGCTGATAGGAACTCTCGATCTTTAGATTAGACATTCAGCGAACTCTGTTCATCCAGTAGTACTGAGCCTGTTCAGTCTATGTGATGATCGCTGATAAATTGTTCAGCGTAACTGTTCACCATAAAACTCTGAGCCTGTTCAGTACTTTTGGTAATCGCTGATAGTCATTAGTTGTTTACTTATGATCCCTGAAGACAAGTCTCACGTCAACATAGGTTCTACGCTGAAGTCGAAGATCAAGCTCAAGAACCAGCGACAAGTCTACTAATGAACTGATGCGGATATCAGCGAAGTCATAGATTTGTCCACTCAATGTGAAGTATCAAGTAGAAGACTTCAGCATTCGTTGAGCTTTATCATTCGCTGATAAAGTACTGATTCAACGAAAGTTGATCATGAAGTCTCCGTACAAGTTAGTATTGTCTTAACCTCCCTTGCACGTCTCCGTACGAACTGTCAGAATGGACATCCCTATTGTCTGAAATCGTACACCAACTCTGATTCTACACTGTGCACCATGCCACTACTAAAGTTGTCTACAAATGCAACCACTCAGCTGCTGCCACGTGTAAAGTATAACTGCCATGCATTCAATGCATGCAGTATATAAGAAGAACCCTACTTCAGTATTGAAGTGACCTGCCCTGCCCCTGCTCACTCTTACTTTAAGAGTCTCGGCCATCTTCTTCTTTCTATCTGTGTGTTAGGTTATTATTCGTAATTTCCATATCTCCTTTCTATCTATTTCTAGTGCAAGAAACTTAGTGTTCTTAACTTGTTTAGATTAGGCTTAGTCCTTAATCTTGTTCCGCAACAAGTTGTAAATTGTTTTAAGATTTATCAATAAACAATTTAGAAAAGTAAAAATCGTGTGTTTGTATTCAACCCCCCCTTCTACAAACTTGTATAACCCTCTCGGGACCAACAAGTGGTATCAGAGCAGATTTGTTTAAACTCATAAACAAGATCTTATCTATACTAATATTAAAATGGCTACCAATACAAACACAAACTATATTGACAACGGTTCTCTTGCAAAACCCCCTAGATTCTCCAGAGATAATTTCAATCTATGGAAAAATAGGATGATACTCTTCTTAGAAGGTGTAGATCCAACTATACCTTACTACATCGAAAATGGTCCATACATCCCTGTTAGAATTGATCCTAAAGTTCCAGCCGCTGAGAATAGAGCTGCTATTCCAGAAAGATTGGTTCCTAAGGAAATCCATATGTGGATTGATGAAGATAAGAAGAAAGTGGGTCTCGACACCAGAGCCAGATCCATTCTTTCCATGGCGCTTCCTGACAAAGTCTATCATTCCGTCATGAACCTGAAAAACGCCAAAGCCATATGGGACACAATCTGTGTTCAGTATGAAGGTACATCTGAAGTCCAGGACTCACGTAAGATCAACCTGGTAAGACAGTACGAAAGCTTCATTTGTGGTAAGAATGAATCTCTCTCTGAAGTACATCAACGTTTTAACTGATTAATAATAGATCTGAAAAACGTTGGTAAGGAATATTCTAACTTTGTAATTCTGACAAAGTTCTTAGAATGTCTAGCTATCAAAGGATCTTAAATATATGACTCTTTCTACCTTATAAGGCACGATGCTTAATCATGAGCAATCAAGTCATCTTAAGAAGAATCTTGTAAAAGATTCCAAAAGCACCCCTGTTGCTTTAGTCTCAGAGACACCTTCCACTCAGCGACCTTCGGTCACTATCACTGAGTTGGAAAGTAACTCTGAAAGTTCATCAGATCCTGACTCTTCAGATCTTGATGAATCTTTGGCTCTCCTTACTAACAAGTTCAGGAGATTTATCAAAAAGAAAACTTTCAGAAAGAACAAACCTCTTGCTATCACTGACAAGCCAAGATGATCAACTCTTGTTGATAAGGCTACTGCTACTTGCTATAACTGTGAAAAGATAGGACATTTTGCTAGCGAGTGCAGGTCAAAGAAAGTTGTTAGAAACTCAGCTTTCTCCAAGAAATCCTCTAACCCCAGGTCTAGAGATGAAAAGTACGCCAAGCTGAAAGAAAAGTATGCAAAGCTGAAAAGCTTTAAGAAGAAAGACAAAGGCCTAATGGCTGACTATGATTGGGCTGCCTCTGACGAAGAAGAATCATCATCTAACTCTGAAGATGATGATCAGGCCAATCTCTGTCTCATGGCCAAGATCGAAGAAGAGGAAGAAAATTCTGACATTCCCTCTGCTTCATCTTCTACCTCTAAGGTATCACCTTCTTTCTTTACCAATATTTCAAATATTGATGAAGCTGATAGTCTTCGAAAGATCGATCTTCTGACTATGAGTTTATATGATGCTATGAATGGCAAAACTGTTGTTGAAAATCAAAACATTGATCTCGCTGAACAACTTAAACACTGTCACCTTCAAATAGAAAAGCTTTCTAAAATTGAAGAAGATTTAAGAGATCAAGTTCATATAAATCAGCTAGTCAAGATTGAACGCGAAGAAGCTATCGCGGCATTAAAAGCTGAAAAAGCTACTGTTGAAGGATGATGTAAATCCTCAACAACGATCACTGAGATAATCAAGTCTCAGATTCCTCTAAGTGATAAACGTGGTCTTGGTTACAAATTTGAAACTCCAAAACCTACCACTGATCAATCCATGCTTAAGTTTGGAATGTTCGTATCCTCTATCCCTGATACTTCATCTTCTCAGTGTTCCTTTTCAAAAACCCCAACTCCGGAGGAAAAACCTACCTTAGTCTCTAAAGACAAAGGTAAAGAAATTGCTTTTGAACAAAAATCTCAGAAGAGTACCTTTGTACCTAAGCTGAATGCTTCTACAGCTTCAGTGACTCATCCCTCTGGTTCAAAGAACAAGATCCCTGGATATATTCAGCGTGGATTTATTCAGCAATCTACTCCTAGAATCAAAGTGGATGTAACTGGTAAGAAATCCGAAGAACCGATAGTTCCTCCTATTTCCAATACCAAAGGTATACTTGATGTTGGACCTGCTCATTTTAAACAAATGGCTCAGCATGCAAATGGTCCTAAAACTATTTTTTGTTATAGGAAATGTTATCATTGTGGACTTACAAATCATATTGCTAGTAAGTGCCCCACAACCACCAAAGCTGAAAAGATAGCTAAGGTGAAGATCAATGTTCCCAAGAAAAAGAAGACCACTGAGGTTAAGAAATTAACCAAAGTGAAGACTGACAAAGCTGAATCTTCAAATGCTGCGAAGATTGCTGAACCTTCCACTTCCTCTACCACCACTAACAAACCTAAGCCCAAAATGATATGGGTACCTAAGTCAAACTAATCTTACTTTGTTTGCAGGTTAAGAAGGGTATCTGGTATCTCGATAGCGGATGCTCTAGACACATGACTGGTAAGAAAAACCTGCTTGCTAAATACAAAGAAGAAAAGGGTCCCTCAGTGACCTTTGGTGGAAACGGAAAAGGCTATACCCGAGGGTTTGGTGTACTCTCTAATGGTACAACAACCTTCAGAAGAGTCGCATATGTTGAAGGGCTGAAGCATAATCTTCTAAGCATTAGTCAGCTTTGCGACATGGATAACAAAGTAATCTTTACTAAGAAATCCTGCTTTGTCACTGACAAAAAGGAGAAGATAGCTCTCAGCGGTTATCGTATGGAAAATGTTTATGTAATAGACATGGACTCTACAACCACTGAGAACTCCTGTTTCTTCTCAAAAGCCTCATCTGATGTCAACTGGTTATGGCATAAGAGGCTCTCTCATCTCAACTTCAAGACACTGAATACTCTTTCTTCAAAAGAGTTAGTCTCCGGTCTACCTCAACACTCATACGCCAAAGAGTCCTTATCTTCAGCGTGTGAGAAAGGGAAGCAGACCAAGGCAAGCTTCAAGTCTAAGCAAGTCTCTTCAGTGTCATCTCCTCTACAACTTCTCCATATGGATTTGTTTGGCCCTGTTAACAAACAATCCATCGCTGGAAAGAAATATACTTTGGTCATAGTTGATGAATTCTCTCGCTTTACATGGGTGATGTTTCTCCGTTCCAAGAGTGACACCCCTGAAGAACTCATCACATTTGTCAGGAAGATGGAAACCCTAAACAACATGACCGTTAGCTCAATAAGGAGTGATCACGGGACTAAATTCAAAAACAGTTCTCTTGATTCCTTCTTTGAGAGTAAGGGTATTTCTCACAACTTTTCTTCAGTGAGAACACCACAGCAAAACGGAGTCGCTGAAAGAAGAAATCGAACTATCATCGACGAAGCTGCACGTTCAATGCTCATCGATTCTCATCTACCTACTCAGTTTTGGGCAGAAGCTGTCAACACTGCTTGTTTTACGCAAAACAGGTCGTTGATAGTCAAAAGATTCAAGAAGACAGCCTATGAACTCTTCCATGGGAGAAAGCCTTCAATTAGCTTTCTTCACATCTTTGGTTGTCAGTGCTTCATATTAAACAACAGAGATGCCCTTGGAAAGTTTGATCCTAAGGCTGATGATGGAATCTTTCTTGGATACTCCTCAGTTTCCAAAGCCTTCAGAGTCTTCAATCGTAGAAGACAGACTGTAGAAGAAACCATTCACGTCACTTTTGACGAATCCCTTTCAGCGAACTCAAGACCTTCTGCTGATACTGAAGAACTGAATCAATGGATGTTTTCTCATCTTGGTGATTCAGAAGATGTTCCCACTCCTCCATCTCATACTCATACCGCTGAAGATGATGGTCCTACTATCATCTCTGGCATGCAGAATAGTGAAGCTGAAACGTCATGGGTCTCAACTGTTCCTCTTAACATTATGCCTGATCCTACCTCAGACATACCATCTACTTCTCAGCAATCAGTGAATGACATTACATCTGAATCTCTTCGTCTCTTGGCTGACATACCAGAAGTTGCTGAAGCCTCATCTTCAGCTCCTCTAGAAGTTCAGATTGAGCGATCAACTTTCGCTCCGGCTCAGCGATGGACTATTAATCACCCTATTGATCAGATTCTTGGTGATCCAAACGCTGGTGTTCAGACTCGACGAAGTGCAGGTAACATTTGTTTATTTGTTAACTTTATTTCTCTGATTGAACCAAAGAAAATAGATGATGCCCTCAAAGATCCAAACTGGGTCAGCGCAATGCAAGAAGAGCTGACAGAATTTGAAAGAAACAAAGTTTGGAATCTCGTTCCAAGACTATCTGACAAGTCAGTGATAGGCACTAAATGGGTCTATCGAAACAAGTTGGATGAACATGGAACTGTAACCCGCAACAAGGCTCGACTTGTTGCTCAGGGATACATACAAGAGGAAGGCATAGATTACGACGAAACTTTTGCTCCAGTGGCTCGTCAAGAAGCCATTCGTCTTTTCTTAGCTTACGCTGTACAGAAAGACTTCAAGGTTTATCAAATGGATGTCAAGTCAGCGTTCCTCAATGGAAAGCTGAATGAAGAAGTCTACGTGGAACAACCCCCAGGATTCTCAGATCCTAAGCATCCAGGTTATGTTTATAAACTGGATAAGGCACTTTATGGCTTAAAGCAAGCTCCTCGTGTATGGTATGACACTCTATCCTCTTATCTCCTTATCGAAAAATTTGAGCGAGGTAAAATTGATAAAACGCTATTTTTCAGGAAAGTAAAAGGTCATATCATTCTTGTTCAAATATATGTCGATGATATTATATTTGGTTCCACTAACCCTGACCTTTGTACTCGTTTCTCTGAAAGGATGAAATCAGAGTATAAAATGAGTATGATGGGTGAGCTAACATATTTCCTTGGTCTTCAAATCAAACAAAATGAAAAAGGAACTTTCATTAATCAGGGAAAGTATGTTAAAGATATGCTGAAGAAATTTGATTTAACTCAGAGTTCAGCTATGAAAACCCCTATGGCACCGCCGCTGACACTTAACAAGGATCCCTCAGGAAAACCTGTTAATGTCACTGCATACCGTGGGATGGTCGGTTCTCTTTTGTATCTTACAGCTAGCCGACCTGATATCATGTATGCAACTTGTTTGTGTGCAAGGTATCAAGCTGAACCTAAGGAATCTCATATGATCGCTGTAAAGCGAATCTTTCGTTACCTTAAGGGTACTCCTAACCTAGGTCTTTGGTATCCCAAAGACGCAGGGTTTGATCTAATTGCAGGTTTCAAATTGGATAGGAAAAGCACCACAGGAGGTTGTCAGCTCCTGGGTGGTAAGCTGGTGAGTTGGACAAGTAGAAAGCAAAACTCAGTGTCCACCTCAACTGCTGAAGCTGAGTATGTAGCTGCTGGAAGCTGTTGCTCTCAAGTCTTGTGGATGAGAAATCAACTACTGGACTATGACCTTCAGTTCTCCAAAATTCCGATCTATTGCGATAGCACAAGTGCCATCGCTATAGCCAACAATCCAGTGCTACACTCAAAGATCAAACACATCGAGATCTGGTATCATTTTATTAGAGATCATGTGATAAATGGTGATATAGAACTTCATTTTATCCCAACTAACTTTCAGTTAGCGGATCTGTTCACCAAACCTCTTGATGAGACAAGATTCAACTTTCTAATCAGCGAGCTTGGAATGCTGAACTTTGAAGAGTAAAATCTTCAGCGGTTATCAGTAAGAGGATAAAATCAACTTGTATAACCCTATTCTTCACCTACTCTCTGAACAACCTTGATTCGCTGATGTTAAGGTACATTCTCTTCACTCACTAACTCACATGTAAATGAAAGATTTCAAAACAAATTACATCGCTGAATATCTCTTCTTTTTAGTGATATTTTGAAATTTCTAAAAACCTCAATGATATTTCTAATCAGTGCTTCATATTTTTCAAAACATCCCTGAGTTTTTCAAAACCTCAGAGACATCTTAAAATATGAAAGGACGTTTATGACGTCATCCTAGACAGGATAACCCCTGGCACGTTTCTCTTATACACGTTGGCACGTTTCGTTTTCTCATCCAATCAAATGCTAACACGTGTCCGTGTCATGATGAAAAAATTTCCCGTTCATAGTTTTTCTCTCTCTAATCTCACTATATATACTCCTTCGAGTATGTATTTTTCCTCACGCGAAAAACTTCTTCTTCAAGAAAAGAACTACTGTTGCATTTTGAACACTCAAGTTTTTCAAGAAACTGTTCATCTTCTTCGAGAACAAGGTTAATATTCTTATTATTCACCTGTTTTAACTTGTTTTTGATCTTATCCTTGTTTTAAACAGATCAAACAAAAGAAATCTTTCTAAAATTAAAATCATTTTCTCTCATGATTTTATGAATACAACCTTCATGGTTGTTCTTCAAGTTTATATCTAAAATCTTAAACTTGTTCTTCATATGATTTTATAGAATCTTTTCTGAAACTGGAAAACACATACTCTTCATGTTTTGTATTTCTTTTTCAAAACAAGAAAAACCCAAATCTTCATTAAGTCATCTTTTGGCTGAATGAAATGGACAAAACTTCAAACAAATCTTTTTGGAAATTCTTTCCATATTAAGACATTTTGTTGTTCATCTTCTTCGTGATTCTGTGTGTTTATAGCAGAGATGGCATCCACTGACACTCCTACAGCTGCTGAAGTTTCTGAAATCACAAGGGCTCCTCAAGTCAAATTCAGTCTGGAGAAAGTAATCTTTCAGAGCAACAATCCCTATGCTCTATTTGACTTCCCAGAAAAGAAACAGGTCACTCATTTGGATGACGCTGTAAACTTTCTGAAGATATGCCCTCTTTCCACAACTCTATCTATCTCTCCTCCAGCTAATAAACACCTCCTAGCTCAGTTCTGGTATTCTGCCAGAAGTGCTCAGATCACATCCTCCAAGAACCCCAAAAAGACCATCAATGTCATTCTTTTTTGCACTGACCATGGCACTTCCAAAATTACACCTGGTAACCTCAGGTGTGCCCTCAACCTCCCCTCAGCCTCCAAAGAAAAACCTTTTGTCCCTTTCCCTGATTCCAAGAAAAACTCATCCGATAGGGAAGCCCTGATTGCATTCTTCGATGCAATGAACTATGCATGGGACACAGGGAGAGACGGACTTCCTGAGAAGAAGCTGACTATCATGAAGAAATCCAAGATGCCAAGCGAAATGAACTTCATCTTCGCTCATCTGATCAGCTGCTTGACCACCAAAACTGGTTCCTCTGACCAAGCCTCTCAACCTCAACAACCTATGGGGTACTCACTGCTGAAGGGTCTCCATGTTGATTGGGCTCAGATCATATTTGATGATATGCTATTCAGAGTGAATGCTGCTGATCAACCAGCATGGGTTCCTTATCCCAGGTTTATCAGTGCTCTTTTAGTACAAGGCCTGAAGGACAAATATCCGAAGATAGGAGACCTGAGACTCTCTAAAGTCGGCCCTAAAGTTTTACAATTCAAGCCACTTCCGAACGAGGTACGTCTTTCTACTCTCTTATCTATTCTTAATTCTCCTTCTTCTACTTATGCGGCTACTTCAGTGGTAATCCCAACCGCTGATACCCAGGCTGCAAAATCCATTCCTTCTCGTAAAAGGAAACAATCTTCTAGCCAACTTGATTCCTCAAGGATCAAGAAAACCAAGGAGCAACCCCACCCCCCCCCCCCCAGCATTCACATGCTGAAGACTCCACGACTCATCTCATACAAGAGTCACTGGATAGTTTCGTGGTACGCTCTGCCACAGCTGAACAAGCCACCCCTTCCATCCCAGCCTCAGCGTCTCTAAATGTTGAGGTTATAAACTTGGAACTGAACCAACCTCCTTCAGCCCCTCTAAGGACTGAAGAAGTTATTCTCAGTGGATCCAACACTGAATCTGAAGCACCACATCCTTTCTTATCCTTCGCTTCTCTCTCTACTCCTTTGGACACTACACCAATAATTCCTCTGTTCTCTGGAACGCCCGTCATTCTACAAGATACAACTGCTGATACTCTACAAAGAATGATGGATACACATTCAGGACCTGCAGGATCTTCCATGCGCCAAGGCACTCTCGCTAACGATATGGAACACTATTCAGGCCATCGAAGTTTTGACGACTTCACCAACCCACCTGCAGGTATACACAAAACCATATACATTCCTCTCTCTCAACCCCAGACTTCTGAGCTTTCCTCTGTTCATAAGTTATTAACTGTTACATGTCCTAATTTAGGAGATGTCCACACCTCCCTGAAAGCCCTGGAAACAAAGGTGGAATCTCTCACCACAACTCTCTCAGCTAACTCTTCAGCTGTAACAAACGCTGGAGAGAATCTCAAAACGCTGACTGCTGAAGTGACAAAGAAAGCCTCCAGTTCTGATCTGGAAAAGGTGGAAAGCAGTCTTGGAAATCTTGCTACTGCTATTGCTGAAAACTCCACCACCGTCAACAATCTCAACATCACCAACGGCACCCTCTTCACCAACTTCTCAACCTTGTCCAGCGAGGTCACAACGCTGAAGACAGCGGTTGGTAACCTTCAAGAAGAGGTGTCCTCCTTAAAGACGGACGTCAGCACTGCCACCGGATTACTTCAACAGATACTCGATCGCCTAAACGCCCCTACATGCGCTCCTTCTCACTTCACTCAGGCTGATCGTGAAGAACTTCAAAGCCTCAATCCTACTATATCTGGCCTAGAAGACAGATTAGTTGCGATTCAACTATGTGTCGGTATCTCTGGCCTAGAAGACAGGGAACCAACACACTCTGATGATGTTGCTGCTGAATCTGAACATTCCTCCCCCACTCATCTTGTGGAAGAGGGGGAGAAGAGTGATGAAAGTCTTCCCCATGATGAGCATGCTGAAGGGGAGACATCTGTTGCTGCTACAACCGAACAACCTCAGGGAGTTGAAAACCCTCCTTCTGTATATGAGGGGGAGCAACTCGAAGAGCAACTCAAAGCTGCCACTGAAGAGGATGAATCTGATGAAGCTGAAGACGATGAAGCTGTCGACATCTCTGACGATGAACCATCATCCAGTAACAATGATGATGATGACTTTGATGATGATGATGATGACTTTTTTTTCATCGATCCCAAAACGGTTCCTGCTCAAAAAGGAATTTCAATCAAAGAACCTTCAGGGGAGCGGACAAAGCCTGCAGCGTCTGAAACTGACAAAGGCAAAGGCAAAGATCTCGCTGAAGACGATAATCTGATGATCTTGCTTCAAAATCCAGTTCGTCAGGTACACTACTTCTTCTTCCCTTACACTGCATCCCTCCTCTATCTCAGTTCTCCTCTCCATAAAACCTCTATACACTTAAACCCCATTCTTTTCTCTATCTCTTTCTTCCCAAATCTTACTCAAAAGATCGCTGTGTTTCAGCTAGTCCTCTCCCCTGCTTGAGGATCCTGAAGTACATCCAGCTGCAACTTCTATAGCTAAAGAAATAATCCCGGTCTTGGATTTAATCACTGAGACCGATGAACCTGAAGAACAACTTCTCTCTCACAAACACAGACCTTCCTTGGCTCCACAAAAGCTGAGTGAAGAGGATCAGAAAAGGAGAGAAGAAATTATCAAGAAATTTGAGGCTCAACGAATAATCCTCCCTCACTCCAAAGTCACTCCTATTCCTACAAAGTTCAGGATATCAAAGAAAGAATTCGCTGATCACCTCAGAGCTGAAAGATTACTCGCCGAAAGAAAGGAAGCTGAAGAAAAAGATAAGGCCCTCGCCATCCAGCTTGTCCAAGAATCGGTGAATGACCTAAAGCTGAAAAGAACTCCCATTGAAGTCCAACGTCAGCTATGGGAAGATACCTAGAAGATTATCGAAAAGAAGACCAAGGTATCTCAATCTACCTTGAAATGGTGTAAAGAAAAAGTACACTTTCGATATCGAGCTGCCAGAATCAACAAGGTACTGCTCACTGGAAGAACGTCTATAAATGTTCCAGTTGTTGAGGTTGAAATATTCAGAGAAAACAATACCAAGGAAACCTTCTATGCTGATGCTATCACAAAGTATGGTTTCTCTGAATGGTTGGAAATCAGAATAGCCATTCAGAAGTCACGTTCAAAATACAAAGATCGCTTCAAAAAACTTATCAATCGACAGATTGATTTGGTGACTTCTGCTGTGGATATTCCTCCTCCCACTCCTCTTGCAACTCAACAAAGAAGGACTTCTGCAAAGAAAAAGACAAAACACGCAGATTCAGGTCCTCCTATAAGGAATGAAACAGGGATCGACTTCTCACTAGCTGAGGTACTTGGTCCTGAACCTAACCTCTCAGCTCTCGACACCTCTCTGCCACCTGGTGAAACCTTCATCCCTGGAAAAGTCATAAGCGAACCCTATGGGATATTCTTTATTGACTATGATGGACGACAACGTTTCCAACGGATCTCTGAGCTACCCATCACTCCTATCGAACAACTTAAAGATCTCATCTACTGGTGTGAATTCAGACGTGATCTTCAGGCACGTTACCTCAAGCCCTTGATTTTTTAAGAAGCAAAGAACAAACGAGATCAAGGAGTAAAGGTCCCTGACTGGATGATTCCCATATCAAAGACCCTTGATGAACTTCTCATTAAGGAAGAACCTCTCTAGCTGATAGGATCGCCCTGTAATTCTTCTATCTTTATCAGCAAATATCTTTGGTACATGTAATTTCATTCGTTGTACTTGTGATTTTTCCACTTCCCTTTGTAATCTGATACGAAGTTTAAAGAAAAATTTCAGCGATAGTACTTTACTCCATCAATACTGAAAAGATCCCAGAAAACAGTAAAAGGGACAAATATCTTATTAGTTCTATGTTGCTATGTCATAATCAAATAGGGGGAGATTGTTGATCCAAACCTTCAGTGATTTGATAATGACCCTTTTAAACACTTAGTGAAAATTGTAAGTAGACAATATGTATTAGAGTTTCACTATCGCTGATAAGTACTAAGACTGTTTCAGTACCGCTGATAGGAACTCTCGATCTTTAGATTAGACATTCAGCGAACTCTGTTCATCCAGTAGCACTGAGCCTGTTCAGTCTCTGTGATGATCGCTGATAAATTGTTCCGCGTAACTGTTCACCATAAAGCTCTGAGCCTGTTCAGTACTTTTGGTAATCGCTGATAGTCATTAGTTGTTTACTTATGATCCCTGAAGACAAGTCTCACGTCAACATAGGTTCTACGCTGAAGTCGAAGATCAAGCTCAAGAACCAGCGACAAGTCTACTAATGAACTGATGCGGATATCAGCGAAGTCACAGATTTGTCCACTCAACGTGAAGTATCAAGTAGAAGACTTCAGCAATCGCTAAGCTTTATCATTCGCTGATAAAGTATTGATTCAACGAAAGCTGATCATGAAGTCTCCGTACAAGTTACTATTGTCTTAACCTCCCTTGCACGTCTCCGTATGAACTGTCAGAATGGACATCCTTATTGTCTGAAATCGTACACCAACTCTGATTCTACATTGTGCACCATGCCGCTACTAAAGTTGTCTACAAATGCAACCACTCAGCTGCTTCCACGTGTAAAGTATAACTGCCATGCATTCAATGCATGCAGTATATAAGAAGAACCCTACTTCAGTATTGAAGTGCCCTGCCCTGCCCCTGCTCACTCTTACTTTAAGAGTCTCGGCCATCTTCTTCTTTCTATCTGTGTGTTAGGTTATTATTCGTAATTTCCTTATCTCCTTTCTATGTATTTCTAGTGCAAGAAACTTAGTGTTCTTAACTTGTTTAGATTGGGCTTAGTCCTTAATCTTGTTCCGCAACAAGTTGTAAATTGTTTTAAGAATTATCAATAAACAATTTAGAAAAGTAAAAATCGTGTGTTTGTATTCACCCCCCCCCCCTTCTACAAACTTGTATAACCCTCTCGGGACCAACAGAATCTTACGACAAACCGTACGATAAAGACATAAAATGTAAATAAGACAAAGATTTTGGTGACGCGGGAAAAACCTCAACAAGGAAAAAACCCGCGGACGACTTTAAGGGTCGTCGCTGCACTATGGTCGCCAAACAGGGGCGATGTCCTTATGTTCCGGGTGTCGAGAGTACAGAGATTACAATACAAATGAAGGAAAGACTTTAAATGTAAAGTAATAAGTATTTCGTGTGTGGAAAACAAGTGTATCGAGTGTATAGACTATGCGTCGTGCGTATATGTCGTGCGTCGTGAGCGATCTTTTGAGAGAGAATTCTTTGCTTCGAGTGTTCTTGAGAGTTCAGTTGTTTTCAGATGTCAGATCTGCGCAAATGGTGATTAAGCCTTTGTATTTATAGTATTCGAATGCTTTGAATAACTCCATAAAAACTGTTGATAACAGTCGTAACGGCTTCTGGGTTTTAATGCTCATAATTGTCCTTGTCGGTTATGTCTGTTGATCATTAATGACATTGATTCCTGCATTTAAACAGTGAAAATATAACATAAATGTCGCATGTTAGTCGGTCGAGGTCGCAAGGTTCCATACGACGAACATGTGAGCTAGACGACGTCATGGTCGAGCGTCGTGAGGTGGATAACTTTTGATTTCAACTTTGATCAGGGGATAAAGTATTATGATTTTACCCTATTATGAAAAAGTGTAATAAATGTCTTCCCTACCTTGGTCGTGGTTGAGACTGGTAAAATTTTACCCAAACAGCATCCAGACGCAGTCTACTCTCAAGGTGGATCTGAATAATATTGAATGTTCCGTCACTGAACTTGTTGGCTTCACATGTTCTAAAAAATCTCTTCTTTGAGGCTTGATCGCTGTAAACCACTCCAAGCTCAGGTTTCTTCATAACGGTATAATTAGGAATACCTTGAATGTCTGACAGACGCCTGTTCGGTGCTCTTAGGTTTACTCGGGCTTGGTGTGACAACAAGGCCATTTGGAAATCCGTAAGATAAGAGAATTTTAGGATATTCCGCATGAACCTCTTCACACTTTGATAGGCGGAAGACCTTTCAACATTCTTATCTGGGATGCAGGCTAGGGAATTGTAGAGGCTTAGGAGGTCGTCTAGCTTTAAACTTTTGAAATCTGTTTCGGAGAAGACACATTCAGTGCCATTGGATCTTCTAATCGTAAACTCCGGGTACCAGACCTTTAGAAGCTTGTTTGACTCAATCTTCAGCACTTTCACAATCACACTATCTGATCTTACGGCATCTGTTTCTCGGTCTTTGTTGCCCATTACATGTAAGAACTCGATCTTTTGAAGTGACGGCCAATCTTCAATCTCGTAAACCTTCTCTAAGTCGATCTTTTGGACATCCTTAACGAACAAGTTTCTCCTTATGCTTTCTTGATAAGGAATCAGAATTCTAACTTGTTCACCTGGAGCCACATACCTTGGCTCAACATCAATCACTTCTTGATAAATTTCCAGTTCAGCTTCGAGTACAGGATCCCTGATTCTGCCATCGGCTTGCACTTGTATTACCGGAGCATTTACTTTTACCACTGGAGCCGGTGGAGCGGAAGTACTCGCACTCTGATCAGTCGGCATTTGTGGTTGAGTAGAATCATCTGGAGTATCGTTGTCGGAATCCGAAGCAGCCATAATAACCCCGGTGATGTCGAATATATCTTCTAATTCCTATTTGATCAGGACGGTCATTTTCTCATGTTCTTCCTCAGAATCTTTGTAAATCTAGTCAACAATCATAGCATCCGCCATCCTTTCATCATATGTTCCATTGTCAACAACCGAAGGCTTTTCAACCCCAGTTACGACATCAACTAGAACTTCGGTTTCCTCCACTTGGACCACGTCAGTGTTCGATCCACCAGCCCCCGTTTCCCTTTCACTAGCTGAAGCATCAACATTTTCTGCCACTGTACCACTAGACTCACCAACCCTAGCTCTCTTATCCCCCTCATGTTGATCAGGATCATCCTGCTGTTCTTCGTCCAATCCTTTCCAAAACCTGCAAGAATCTTCGATTCGATTAGGAACTTCGAGGGTTTTAGAGCGCCTATATAAGGTACGACTCTTCTGTCTTTGTATGCGTCGTAAGTCCATTGCTAGAAATCCTAGGAAAAACTGGGATATCTGGGGTTTTTCAGATAAACAAACTTGGTTAACGGGATTAGTGATGTCGACAGAACCAAAGAGTACCATTCGAAGTCAGGAGGATATCGATGACCTTACGAGTCTAGCGAAAATCCCTGCAGGGATCACTGTGAGCAAGGCCGGTCAGATTCGACCGGAGATGTGTCCCGATGAATATGTCGTGATATACGAGTACCCTTTCAAGATAGGATTCCACTGGCCATATTCGCCTCTAGCCAAGGCATTTATGTGCGAATTTGACTTGTCGCCGGGGCAACTGATGCCCCAATTCTGGCGCGTCATACAGGTCATCGAGCGACTTACCGCAAATTGGGAGTCGCCGATGAATGTGAAAGACATCTTGACGGCTTATCAGGTCAAGATGGATACATACCGTCGCTACAGCTTGTTTTTGAAACACAAGGGCGATCGTACTCTGGTTCTGAAAACTGCGGTTAATGACCGCAAATGGAAGACCAGATACGCATTCGTGCGTGTATCGACGCCAGACCCCGACAGCGATTGGATCAGGTCCGGCTGGAACATGTCGGGTGAGTTTTAGCTTTAGTCGAGTGTTTTTATTACCTGTATTGCTTTGCGTCTCGACTAATCTTCTTTCTCTATGTTTTTAGACATCAACTTCGACAAGGTGAAGCCCAACGATGATTCCAAGACCAAAATCGAGAAGTTCTTGGAAATTAGCACCGACGATCGATCATTCGTCACACGTCATTTGGTAGACGAACACGACGACTTGGTCTACTTGGGCGAAAACCAACAGGCTGCACGAGAAGAAGGAGAGGGAGAAGAGGAGGAAGAGTAGAGAGAAGAGTCGAGGGAAGTAAAGGAAGAAATGACCGGTAAGTGTTCCTTCGCTCTCCCTTCGCTCGACCTAGTCTTTCTCTTCTTCCGATCATCTAATCGTCCTTTCTTTTTCTTGTTCTACAGGAGGATCCCAGGCGAAGATGACGCATGCGGCTGCTAAGAAGGCAGCTCAAGCTGAGCTGGCCCGTCAGGGCAGAGAAAAGATGAAGGGGATCCCGACAACTGGGTCGGGTGTCCTAAAGAGGACGAGGAAGACGATCCTGAGGGAACCGTCTTCGAAGGTAAGCGACTCGTCGAGAGTCGTTAGTCCTGAGAAGGCGAAGGCGGCGACCGCGACTCCTGAGAAGACGAAGATGTCTTTCGACGTGATTGACGCGACGCCAGTTATCCCGGCACTTCAAGCGATAAAGACGGCATCTGCGTCTGCGACGTCGACCCGTACAGCGGCCGACAAGGGTAAGGGTCACGCGACCGAGGATAAGGAAGTCACGACGGTTAATTTCATATTGCCGTCGGACTTCTTAGTTGACAACGTCCTAGACGGGACATAATTGTTTCCGCATCTTGGGAAATATCAGCTCCCATCTTTCGAGGGGTCTCCGTCGAGGATACAGGAGCGCATGTTGCCGGACTGGCGTTCATGGTAAGTTTTTCTTTCAAAACTTGTGTTTTAGTGAAGGGATAATCAGGTCATAGACCTGATCATTTATGTCGTGCGATCTTGTGAGACTAAAGTCGTATAGTAGACTTAGCAATTTATGTCGTGTGATCTGCGATAAAACAATGTCAGAGATTGGTCATTGGCTAGCCAACGACCCTCCGATGCTTAAGTCGGTAATCGTCGTGGTAAAAAAATCGTATGAAAGATAGAAAAGGACTTAGAAGACATACCTTTTTTAGACGCATTACACTCCAGCTCTGTGGGATATCTCGATTGTCGAAGGTTTGGAGCCGATGGGTACCTTTACCCACGACTTCTGAGATTCGACTAGGACTTTCTCATTTGTCACTTTTCGACCGCGACATTAACAAGTCAGTCGGGGTATTTTACTTATCAAATTTTCCCTGTTTTGAGGAGGTTGTCGACCTCGCCATTTATCACCCTATTCCTTTCAGGAGAAAATTTCTGCCGCTTTTGTTTGATAGGCTTAAATGACGGGTCGACATTGAGCTTATAGGAAATGACGCCAGGGTTTATGCTGACCATGTCTCCGTGCGACCAGGAAAAACAATTGGCGTGTTTTTGCAAAAAGATATTAGCTTGTTTTTAAGGCAGGGATCGAAAGACGAACTTACAAATACTTTCTGGTCAGGCTTGTTCTGGTCCAGGACGACTTCATCTAGACAATAATTGTCGGCTGTCCTAGGAGCATCCTGGATCTGTAACCGCTAGACGAGCTACTTCCGCGGCTTCAGGGTGGTCTTATAGCTATCACGGGCGACTTTCGGCTCACTTTTGATCTCCTGGATTCCCCACGATGTAGGGAACTTCATGGTCTGATGGTACGTCGAGGGAACGACTTTCATTTCATGGATCCACGGTCGGCCTAAGATGATGTTATAGGCCGACGAACAATCAATGACGTTGGACTTGGTCTGCTTGTTGATTCCTCTGGCATAGACAGGCAAGGTGATCTCTCTAAAGGTACTCGTCGCGTCACCATTGAAACCGACCAAGGTTGTCGAACGTCGGGTGATTTCTGATCGATCGATTCCCATGGCCTTGATGGTATCAAGGAAGATGACGTTCGCTGAACTGCCTCCATCGATCAAGACTCGCCGGGTTAAACAATTACCAATCGTGAGTTGAATGATCAACCCGTCATGATGCTTCTGATACGAGTCATCGAGGTCGTCTTGGTCGAACGTGATTTTCATGGCTTCTAACTCCAGATCTCCCTTGGGTCTTGATGAGCGCGGGATAGGCCGATCGTCAAGTGCTTGGCTGGCGTGACGTTTGGCTGCAGAATACGTCAGACCGCATACGTTTGAACCACCAGTGATGCAGTTGACGACCTTTGCGTGTTTGGGGGTTGGAGACCGAACGTCGTTAGCTAGAGTAACGACGTCATCGATGATTTCCTTGATATTGCCCTTCGGGATGTGATATGCTAGCTCCTTTTTGAGAGCTATGCAATCATCTGTCACATGACCATGGTCGACATGGAAGTCGCACCACTTCGATTTATCTTTCTTATCATCGTCTTGGTCGGACTTCTTTGGCCACCGAATGGTCGCTTGGACGGTCCTCAGAGCCTCGACCAAATCCTTAATAGTCCCTTTGAATCCGCAGGAGGATATCTTAGGGTACTGAGGAAATTTGGTCGCGGTCTTGAACTCCGCTTTCGTCTTGAATCGGACGTTTGAGATTTGTCGTGCAGATTCTGGCTTGGATACTGCCTTCGTCTTGAACTCTGGCTTTCTTACACTTAACGACCTTTTGTCATCGGTGTGCTTACGACGAAAGGCAGCGTCGTCTTCTACCCTCATATAAGCAAGGGTTCTGGCTCGGACATCTTCAAAATTCTCCGGGGGATACTTGGTTAGATCGGTGTACAAACCTGAACTGTCGTCTAGACCGCGTTTATAGGCTTCGATCGCGGTATTGACGTCGCAATTACGGACACTGATCATCTCTGCATTGAATCTATTGAAATAGCTCCGGATAGACTCACCGGCCTTCTGAACAACATAATACAAGTCATTGGTCTGCTTCTCCATCTTGCGACTACTGGCGAATTGCTGGGAGAACTGGTTGACTAACTCGGCGAACGACCCGATGGATTTGGGTTTGAGGTTAATCAACCATTGGAAGGCGGGACCTGTGAGGGTCGCCCCGAAACTCTTGCACATGCAAACTTCCTGGTACATGTGTGGGATTGAGACCGTCCACATTAACTGCTTATACTGTGCGATGTGCTCCGTCGGATCAGTTATCCCCGAATACTTGGGTGTGAAAGAGGGGATGTTATATTTCTTCGGGACGTCGACTGTCGCGATCTTGGCGACGAATGGCGACGCCTGAAATCCTGAACAAGGTTCGACATCGACAGGTACGGCTGCCCCTGACAGTTTAGCGAGCAAAGATAGGACACGCTCATTCTGATCTTCTAGCATTTTCAACCGCTGAGCGACGGGGTCATTAGGATCAGGATTTACTCATGCTTGAGGGTTAACCCCCGGACTGGTGCCATTGCCGTACGACGAACCATTGGCATCCCCGTTGAAAGGGATGAAGTACGACTGGGACCCATTGTTTATGGGGGGTGGTCTCAGATGCTGAGGAGGAATCGTCCCGAACTGGGGATTTGGGATGAACGATCCCGGCTACTGATTCTGCATGAATGGGCATGGTTGCTGACTCTGACCGAACGGCCCTGGTCCTGGATTTTGAATGAATGGACCTAATCTTGGATTTTGGACGAGCGGAGCGGACCCTGGATTCTGACCGAACGATCCTGGACCGGGATTCTGAACGAATGGTCTAGGACCATTCTGCGGTCCGAACGATCCATTCGGATTTTGACTTCACAGCCGCGCGATTTCCTCAGTTATTCTTCGACTTTGATCAGCAAGGGCGTTGATTTAATTTCGAGCAGCTTCCAACTCTTGATACATCTGGGCAATGAGCTGCTCTTGATTTCCATGGGCTGCCATTTTCCTGAAACAAAAAAAAAGAGGAAACTCCAAGAAACCGTTAGTAAGACGCACGCTTGTCGAAGATTTTCTCTAGATGGGGCCCCACGGTGGGCGCCAAACTGTTAATGCCAAAAATTGTCTAAAAGGATAACTTAAGGTTGATTATGGACCTTAACAACTAAAGAATGGGAATCTTACGACAAACCGTACGACAAAGACAGAAAATGTAAATAAGACAAAGATTTTGGTGACGCGGGAAAAACCTCAACGAGGAAAAAACCCGCGGACGACTTTAAGGGTCGTCGTTGCAGTATGGTCGCCAAACAGGGGCGATGTCCTTATGTTCCGGGTGTCGACAGTACAGAGATTACAATACAAATGAAGGAAAGACTTTAAATGTAAAGTAATAAGTATTTCGTGTGTGGAAAACAAGTGTATCGAGTATATAGACTATGCGTCGTGCGTATATGTCGTACGTATATGTCGTGCGTCGTGAGCGATCTTTTGAGAGAGAATTCTTTGCTTCGAGTGTTCTTGAGAGTTCAGTTGTTTTCAGATGTCAGATCTGCTCAAATGGTGATGAATCCTTTGTATTTATAGTCTTCGAGTGCTTTGAATAACTCCATAAAAACTGCTGATAACGGTCGTAACGGCTTCTGGGTTTTAATGCTCATAATTGTCCTTGTTGGTTATGTTCGTTGATCATTAATGACATTGATTCCTGCATTTAAATAGTGAAAATATAACAGAAATATCGCATGTTAGTCGGTCGAGGTTGCAAGGTTCCATACGACGGTTATGTGAGCTAGACGACGTCATGGTCGAGCGTCGTGAGGTGGATAACTTTCGATTTCAACTTTGATCAGGGGATAAAGTATTATGATTTTACCCTATTATGAAAAACTGTAATAAATGTCTTCCCTACCTTGGTTGTGGTCGAGACTGGTATAATGTTACCCAAACAGCATCCAGACGCAGTCTACTCTCAAGGTGGATCTGAATAATCTTGAATGTTCCGTCACTGAACTTGTTGGCTTCACAGGTTCTAAAAAATCTCTTCTTTGAGGCTTGATTGTTGTAAACCACTCCAAGCTCAGGTTTCTTCAGAACGGTATAAGCTGGAATACCTTGAATGTCTGACAGACGCCTGTTCGGTGCTCTTACGTTTACTCAGGCTTGGTGTGACTCCAAGGCCATTTGGAAATCCGTAAGATAAGAGAATTTTAGGATATTCCGCATGAACCTCTTCACACTTTGATAGGTGAAAGACCATTCAACATTCTTATCTGGGATGCAGGCTAGGGAATTGTAGAGGCTTAGGAGGTCGTCTAGCTTTAAACTTTTGAAATATGCTTTGGAGAAGACACATTCAGTGCCATTGGATCTTCTAACCGTAAACTCCAGGTACCAGACCTTTAGAAGCTTGTTTGACTCAATCTTCAGGACTTTCACAATCATACTATCTGATCTTACGGCATCTGTTTCTCGGTCTTTGTTGCCCATTACATGTAAGAACCCGACCTTTTGAAGTGACGGCCAATCTTCAATCCTGTAAACCTTCTCTAGGTCGATCCTTTGGACATCCTTAACGAACAAGTCTCTCCTTATGCTTTCTTGATAAAGAATCAGAATCCTAACTCGTTCACTTGTAGCCACATACCTTGGCTCAACATCAATCACTTCTTGATAAATTTCCAGTTTAGCTTCGAGTACAGGATCCCTGATTCTGCCATCGGCTTGCACTTGTATTACCGGAGCATTTACTTGTACCACTGGAGCCGGAGGAGCGGAAGTACTTGCACTCTGATCAGTCGGCTTTTGTGGTTGAGTAGAATCATCTGGAGTATCGTTGTCGGAATCCGAAGCAGCCATAATAACCCCGGTGATGTTGAATATATCTTCTAATTCCTCTTTGATCAGGACGGTCGTTTTCTCAGGTTCTTCCTCAGAATCTATGTAAATGTAGTCAACAATCATAGCATCCGCCATCCTTTCATCATCTGTTCTATTGTCAACAACAGAAGGCTTTTCAACCCCAGTTACGACATCAACTAGAACTTCGGTTTCCTCCACTTAGACCACGTCAGTGTTCGATCCACCAGCCCCTGTTTCCCTTTCACTAGTTGTAGTATCAACATTTTCTGCCACTGCACCACTAGACTCACCAACCCTAGCTCTCTTCTCCCCCTCATGTTGATCAGGATCATCCTGATCATCATGTCTTCGTTTCTGTGAGGCTTGAGCTTGAATCCCATATGCTTGTTTAACGACAGTGATTCGTGAGGATAAGGATTGGTAGCCGGCAATGATGGCTTTAGTCATTTCTTTCATAGACTCGTTTAAAGCTTGATACTCAGCGCTTGTGGATGTTGAGGTTTGAGGTTGGAATTGAGGTTGGGTTTGTTGGCATAGTAATCCAACTAGGTCTACCTCTTCAGCCGTATTAAAATCACCTTGGGCTAAGAGTCGGGCTAATAGCTCTGAATTGAGCTGATCGGTTGGGATTTGGTGTAACGGTACTAGTGGTGGTGTTTGTGGGTCGGATTGTGCGCTTGATGGTTGATCCTGAGGAGTTGAAGATGATTCAGCAATTCCTTTGCCCTTAACGGCTCTGCTCACTTCATGTGCTAATCGGTCAATTGTACCTTACATGGCTTGATGATGTTGCTTGTAGGCATGATCGATAGCGCCTAAAGCAGACGCCAGTAGTGGAAGCGTAATAAAATACGGATACAGGCCAAGCATGCGTACAACCTGTTCATGTAGAAAATTGGGAAATATAGAACTAACTTTCGGACTACGTAGGTTACCGGTTGAAGTAGCGGTTATAGCAACCGTACTGCCTGTGTTCATGGCTGGCATAGTGTTGACCATGACAGGACTTCCACCCAGTCCTTGTGGGGCACCAACAAATGGCGGCCGCACTCGGGGTGTTCCGGTTGGGGAACGAAAGCCCAAAACTTGGTGTGATACCGACACGCATGGCCTAGGAAAAAAAGTATGTCCAAAAGGCTCTAGACTCAACATGCTCGGAATAGAAGGCGGTGGTCGGGGCAGGAGCATACCTTATTCAATATCAGCAGACACCAAGTGTGTCGCCGATAGCGTATGAGCTTTATCCCCTGTGGAAAATGAAACACCGGCAAATTGAGATGCCGATGAGTGGCTTAAAGGGGTTGTGCTTTGCATGGTCGGGTCCACCATGTCGTGTTCAATACGCAACGGCGACGTACGCACGTTGGTAGTAGATGTGGCTACTCGGCTTGTCACAGTTTGGGAAGGAATGATAGTTAAAACTTCATCCGTTCCTGTCATGTTCCCATTTCTTTTCTAACCTCCTCTCGGGTCACATTCATTGTATTTTCTAGTTAATCTCCCTCATTCCGCCTTATGTCTCCAATTTCACCGGAGAGTCCGAAGTTCCAGGAGGAATTAGCTTCGGAACTCTCAATGTGTTGACTCCGACCGTTGTGTCTCGGAATAAGATCCGCATCAGGGTCATGATCAGGACCGGAGTCAGAATCATCATCAGCTCGTGGTTGGTCAGATGCTTCATCGTCGGATGACGAAGCATCGGGATCAAAATCTGGGTCATCATCAGAATCTATCGACACGTCGTCGAGGATTGGAATTCGTACAGTTCCGGAAATGGATGTCTGACTAGCAGTCCTCGTCACCCCACCCACTCTCTGTCTTAATGTTCTTCTCGCCTCTTCCCGTTCAGGAACCCCAAGTTCCTGAACCTGCTAAACATGTAAACCCTCACCGCCTAGTGGGATTGCACCATGGGGAGGTATCGCCGGTTCTGGCTGGACCATTAGTGCATTAGCTATTCTATATTGCCAAACTACCTCAAACTATTGGTCGGCATAGGCAAGAACAGCTTCAGGAATAACCGCGATATGGGCAAAGTCAATATGTTTAGGCATCTTTAGATAATACATCCATTGGCTCGGGCCTTTGACTGCACTTTCTCGGCGAGGAATCTCTCGGTTGTCTTCCATGATCTGGTGTATTAAGATCTGGAAGAATCTTTGGTAGGGCACGAAGTTGCGGTTCTTGTGTGGTCAGAATTTGTCCTCGACCAGTTCTATCAGTTCATTCCACAAGACAACTGCGTAGTCGATGTTCCAGTTGAACGCGACCACATGGAATATTCGGAGTGTCGGGATGTTGCACTTATCCAACCCGGTGTGCTTCGATGTCATACACCGGTTGATGATCGAACATAAGGTATACCAAATCCTCGGTAGGAATTGGCGTTGGAATTTGGACGAGCCCATCAGAATTGGGTTTTTGGCATCTTGATATCCGAGGCTTTGGATATCGGCAAACAGTTGTGCCTCGGGAACAGGGTCTTCAAAGTTTTCGCTGTACGGTAGGTTAAGTGCACGTCGGAGTCGTCTAATAGTTATGTTTGCATCAAAGTGATCGACTTTGGCTTTGAAATGTGGACCCCTTCGGTGATTTGGGAAGTACTGTAGTGTTGCCCAGAACTGTTGCAGATAGATGACGGGTACGGTGACGACTTTTGTAAGTGCGGTTCGTAGGGGATGGCCACGTAGAATCTCTATGATAATTTGGTAGTCAAAGGCCACATTCAGATCAAGATGGTGGTTGTTATCCTCCAACCTTAGATGTAGGTTCCTTGGTAGCAACTCGGCATCAAGATCCCGAGCATTCACCGAAGGGTGTGACGATCGGTGCGAGGGTATGACGGTATTCTCGTCAGATGAATTTCCATCACGATGTGCCATCTGAACCATTCACAGTTTAGAACAGTGCCAAAAATAGGTTTTTTTCTTCAAAAATTTTCAAAAATTGACTAAGTCTTGGTTTTATCGCAACACACAAGAAGTTTTATCGCAAGGCATGGTGGTTATCGCAATGAAGGGCTTGCGATGAAAAGGTTATCGCAACACACAAGTTGCGACAAAATGTTATCGCAACACGAGAGTTGCGATAAGATGTTATCGCAATTGATAGGTTGCGATAAGTTTGAATGTTGGTTGCTTGCGACAACTTTGAATTTGATGAACGCAGTTGGTTGCGATAAGATAGAACACTATGAACACCTAAGGTTACGATAAGTTTGAATACTAAAATAAACTTAAGTGTCTAAGGCTCAGATTCAACTTTTTGCACTAAAGATTAGTTTAAACCTACACTATAATGCTCGCAATACACACAGAAGATAAGTTCTACGAGTCCTAATCACATACAAGCATACAAAGGTCGATTTCAAAGCATAAGATGAAAAAGGCAGATAAGGGTTTCGAATATAAAACCCTAAAATCGACTGATAAGCATGGTTTTAATGGTTAAAATCGAATGAAAAACCAAGAAAATGTACCTGGAAGTATTGCGAACACACTGAAATCGATTTGATCACGAAAAATACTTGGAAAATTCGAACGCAGATTGCAGTTTCTTGTGAGTGAGATGAGAGGAATTTGAATATTTTTCGAAATCAGATAAAATTCCAAACACTCACTATTTATAGAGGCTTGAGATAAAAGACATGTGGCACGATGTGATTGGTCCAATGGTTTGACCCCACAGTGTCAGCTTATCGCAAGTATAAGGTTGCGATAAACTCAGATGTTATCGCAAGAAACTGGTTGCGACAACATGTTCAACCTTATCGCAACAAAGGGTTGCGATAAGTTACTGTTCATTTGTGTTTTATCGCAATGCAAGGTTGCGAGGAAAATTCTTTATCGCAACCAATGTGTTGCGATAAAACACCACTTATTTTTAATCGCAACTGAGGGTTGCGATAAACTACTGTTCATCAAGTTATCGCAAGTAGTGAGTTGCGATATCAGTAACACTTGGACATTTTTTAGATAAAATTTTAAAAGATTTTATCACATTGGAAGATGTCCAACTTCCAATTGATTCAGCACTCAAGGTTTTAAACATAGTTTTCACTCCCCCTTAAATGATGCATAGATTTGAAAAATTGTTTTCATCATTTAAGAGTTAGTGTTTAAAACAAGTCAAAATACTTACCTTGGCTTCTCGGAAGCAACAGTCACAATGTATCTACACTTACATGATCTGGCAGTTATGCACACTCCCCCTAAATTTGTGCATATGATCTGTACTAACACTCCCCCTGAAACCATGAACATACCTTTATGCAGATACATGTATCATAACAAATCACATATAAGGCAATTAAAAGAAGAGAAAGAAAATAACAAGTTGAATAAACATTTGTAATACAACTAAGATATGAAAATTTAAATAACATATATTGAGAATAGAATATGATGAAAATTTGAGTGTATCAATTTAGATACGATGTCTAGATTGAGATACAAATATTTCCATCTATTATATGATCAATATATGGAAGTTAAACTTTCATATTCAGCATGCAGAGCTTGGATACTAGAAAATTGAAACGTTTTTCATCCAAGGCTTTTGTAAAGAGATCGACAAACTGATACTCAGTTGTAACAAAATACAATTCAACAGTTCCTTTCTCAACATGATCTTTTATGAAATGATACCTTATGTCAATGTGTTTGGTTTTAGTGTGCTGAACAGGGTTAGCAGATATAGCAATAGCACTCTTACTGTCGCAGTAAATGAGGATCTTCCCATATTTAAACCCATAGTCCATAGTCCATGAGTTGGGTCTTCATCCAAAGGACTTGTGAACAACAGCTCGCCACGGCAACATATTCTGCTTCCGCGGTTGATGTTGAAACACAATTCTACTTCTTCGATGACCAACTCACGAGCTTGTCCCCCAAAAACTTAACATGCCCGGAGGTGCTCTTTCTGTCCAACATGCTTCCTCCATGACCCGCATCTGAATATGCAGTGAGTTCGAAGCCGGTTCCTTTGGGATACCACAGTCCTAGGTACGGAGTGCCTTTCAAGTACCGAAAGATTCGTTTGACGGCGCCGAGGTGTGATTATTTGGGTTTGGCCTGAAATCTAGCACAAAGACAAGTGGAAAACATTATATCTCGACGACTAGCGGTTAGATACACTAGAGACCCAATCATTCCTCTATAATTCTTTACATCGACATCAATACCGTCAGGATCTGGACCTATCTTAGATCCAGGAGCCATAGGCGTACCGATCGATGTACAGTTTTCCATCTTAAATTTCTTCAAGATGTCAAACACATACTTCGACTGGTTGATGAAGATACCAGTAGAGAATTGTTTGACTTGTAATCCGAGAAAGAAATTAATCTCTTCCATCATACTCATTTGGAACTGAGTCATCATAATGCCAGAAAACCAAGTACAAAGTCCAGGGTTAGTCGAACCAAAAATAATATCGTCAACATAAATCTGAACTAAAAGAATATCACATTCCTCGCGTAGAGTAAACATAGTTGTGTCGATTTTACCTTTCACAAAGCCAGCTTTCAGTAGAAAGGTAGATAATACTTCATACCAGGCTCGGGGGGCTTGTTTGAGACCGTAGAGGGCTTTGTCAAGAATGTATACATGATCTGGATGGTCCTTGTCCACAAAGCCTTCCGGTTGAGACACGTACACTTCCTCCTTTAGGACACCGTTCAAGAAAGCGGTCTTCACGTCCATTTGATAGACGGTGAAGTTCTTGAAGGCGGCAAAGGAAAGGAACATCTGAATTGCCTCAAGACGAGCAACCGGTGCGTACGTCTCGTCATAATCTATCCCCTCATGTTGCCTATACCCTTTAACTACTAATCTAGCTTTGTTTCGTACAATTATTCCGTCTTCGTCTTTCTTGTTCTTTAGGATGTTATTTGTTTTTAAGAAATGTTTATTTGTATATTTGTAAATTTGTGTTTTCTGTTTTAGAAAATGTAGTATATTTTTTGTTGGGAAATTATTCAATATTGACATTTACATAGAAAATGTATATTTGCTTTATTTCCGTTCAAATATCCTTTGTAATTGTAATATTTTGTCTAATTTGTAATATTTGTCTAATTTGCTTTATTTCCGTTCAAATCTCCTTTGTAATTGTAATATTTTGTCTAATTTGTAATATTTGTCTAATTTGATTTATTTCCGTTCAAATCTCCTTTGTAATTATAATATTTTGTCTAATTTGTAATATTTGTCTAATTTGCTTTATTTTCGTTCAAATCTCCTTTGTAATTGTAAAATTTGTCTAATTGAAATGTATATGATGATAAGTTATTTAGTTTATTTGTCAACAATTTTATAAAAATGTTAAATTTGTGTTATTTGTCAAGAAAAGAAATATGTTATTGACCATAAAAATGATTCAATTAAATGATATAATAATCTTATTGACCTTATTAACGATCCAATTATACGAGTTACACTTATTTTTAAATTATTGTCACTAAAATAATCGTAATCAATGTTAAGGGACGTAACAAAACGAACATATCGTCATAATTATCTAGTTTACCATATATAGGATCCAATTATATTATTTATAGTTATTTTTAAAGAATTCACTAAAATATTCGTAATCATCATAACGACGTAAAAAACGAGCATATCGACATAATTATCTTATTGACTTTACAAACAGTCGGACTATTACAGTGCCAATAGGTAGTTTCGAATCGGGAAAATAATAAGGGTTAATATCACTAAGGCCATAGGTATGTTCAAAATATTGCGGATAAGTAGGCTGACACGTAAGAAGCCTATGGGGTGTATAATGTTCGGCGCTTTCAACATTGGGTTGACACTGCTGATACGTACTTGGACCCCCGATGCCTTCAACATTGGGTTGACACTGCTGATACGTATTTGCACACCTACCAACTGACGAGTTTACACCAATAGTTGCGGAATCAACCACATAAAGCGTAGTCGGTTGTGTTTTTGACTTTTCAGCAGCAAAACACATAAACGCTTGGACGTCGTCGTCATCCCACATTTCAAGATAGGGACTACGTGTAGAATCTTTGTAAGATAATACAACACCAGGAGATTCTTTTAAATCAAACTTCTTCATCACATAAGTGACCAATCGTAAGTATGTAATATCCCGATCCAACAATACCCCATGTTGCGGTAAGTCGGTTGGACCATACTCCCAAACTCCATTTACCTTCTTCCACGTTCCACCAACACAAACATGTAATCTAACTTTTGGTTTTTGAAAATCCATATGTTTTGTCTAAGCAAATGGATGGAAATAGAGTAAGAAATTGATATGTGGATATAAGAAAACATGCAATATATATAAACGAGTAAATTACAATTTTCATCCCTGTAGTTTGTTAATAATTTCTATTTTCGTCCCCGTGGTAAAAAATGAGTTTTTCGTCCCTATGATTTTTAATTTACTGTTACTTTTGTCTATTCCTAACTAAGAGACTATAGGAAAAACCTCAATTTGTAGTTATGAACGAAGACCGTAAACCACGAGGACTAAAATAAAAAAATAAAATAAATTAGATAAAACCGCAAGTTGCGCCCCGCAAGTCTGCGGCCCGCAAGCGAAAATGTAAAATCATTCTGTTGGAGATATGCCCATTGACACAAAATAATTAATTATTGAGATTTTCCTATTCAGTCGCACACAAAGTCAAAACCTAGTTGCAAGAATTATTTGGTTAGAGGGAAAGTTTGTTAAACATCATAAGTGATGGTTTAACTAGAAACTAGAGGAAAAATTGAAGGACCATTTTGTAAATTAGAGGAAACCAATTTTGAAAGGTGTAATCATTATTTTTTGCATGTTCTAGAAGCAATGATTACGAAGAGTCTTACACTCCACCTTCCATCGTCTCTTCAATAAGGGAAAATCCATCTCTTTAAATTTATAAGACCATTTGAAAAAAATATAATTCGTTTCTGGCGGATTTCCGGCGGATCCAAAAAAATTTATTTTATTTTTAAATTTATTAAACCGTTTGAAAAAAATATAATCCGTTTCCGGCGGATCAAAAAAAATCTTTTAAATTTATAAAAAACGTTTAAAAAATATAAGTTTCCGGTGGATTTCCGGCGGTTCCAAAAATATTTTTTTTAAATTTATAAAACCGTTTTAAAAAAATATAATTCGTTTCCGGCGGATCCAAAAATATTTATTTTTCTTTTAAATTTATAAAACCTTTTTAAAAAAATAAAATCCGTTTCAGGCGGATTTTAATTAATAAAAATAATTAATTAACATCCGGCGGAAAATACGCCGAAAATGTTGGTTAATTAACCGTTGTTTATTTTAAAAACAATTAATTACATATTAATTCCAAATCCGTTGGAAATCCGCCGGAAACGATCATATTTTTTTAAAAAGGTAAATATATATCATCGGCGGATTTCCGGCGGAAGTCAACGGAATTTGACTTTTTTAATTTTCGTCAGAAATCCTCCGAAAAATGGGGTTTGTTTAGTAGTGTCATTGACTACTTTGGATTACCATTAATGAGAAATGATAAATAAAAAAATTAAAGATCCAGAAAATCACACTAAGGATGTGAAACCTTTGTCTCTCATCTATAAAATCATTGAACATGAAACAACAATACAATACAAGTTTATAAAATTAGAGCATCGTGTTATCCTACTTCAATTTTCACCAATTGAACAAACGTAGTTACGCTTTTCATAATTCTAATCGTCTACAAAACTTATTGAATTAAGTAGTTATGCACACATTTTTACATTGCTAACATAATTAATGTAACACCTGATGTCCTCCAAATATGAAGTAATTGGAAGTTTGGGGGCCAAAGTATGAAAAAGTGAAAGTTGTGGACTAGATAGCAAATCTGGGATATAAAATGGGGTAAAACCCCTAAACCCTTGTCATTTGATCCTTGGCAGCGGCTGATTTATGGAGAGAGGAGTGGTTGAGATCAAGAACCCTAATTGGGGAATTGGTGGAAGGAATTGCATCAAGAGCTTTGAGGACTTCATCTTCTAGGTATGGTTTCTCCTCTTTTTCTTCATCTTCTTGCCTAGTTAGTTGGGTTTGTGGGTGGACTCCTTTGGGGAACATCATGAAGTTTTAAACTCATTCTTATTGGGAATAAAATGCTAGATGGAACTTTTTAAGAAGCTTGCAGCATTTCAATGGTGGATTTTGGGTTTTGTCAAGAATGGGATTTTGGGGTTGAAAGAGATGATTCTTTGGATGGTTTTGAATGGGTTTCTTTGATTTAATTGACGTTTGGTTGGTTGGGAATTGTGGGGAAAGGTTAGACCATCGATTACCTCAAGTTGGAGGCTCAAAAATCGACTTGGGTTGAGTTGGGAGTGAGAAAGAGCCATTTTCGGCTGAAAAATCGGATGCAGGCGCTTCGCGCTAGTTGTGGCGCTAGCTAGCTAGCACGGGAAGTGGCGCCAGAACCTGTCCAGTGCCCCGCGCCCTTTGTAGCGCGAGTTGGCTAGCGCGGGCAGTAGCGCCAGGCACTGTTTCGCGTTTTTTGGGTTTCGTTTCACGTACTGTTTGAGGATATGTTTGTGGTATCATCTAAGGGTTGTTTTGGGGTTTATTAAGGATATTTTGGGATGTAACTAGATGGGTTAACACCACTATTATGATGTCCAATTCAGGTGTTCGGTTTGAGGTAAAGTGTGTCTCGGAGCGTGTGTCGATTTATTAAAGCTCGGGTGAGTTCCCTTAACTCCCTTGTGCAAATGAAACTTTTTGCTAAAGTTTTCATAACTAATTATGGTTTTGAGCATGATGACATGATTAAATTTTTTGAAGGGCTTTATTATTACATGATGTGGAAACATTTATTAAAGTATGCAAGTTGTTTATACGTTCTTTTCTACGTAAGTGTTGATTGCATGCTCTTGTGATGTTGTTGCTATGTGTGGAGTCGGGTTGCACAGTGGTGTGTTGGACCATGGATTGTTGAGAATCCTTGGTGAATGGTTTAGACCGTGTGCCTCGAATCCGTTTTGGGTGCACACGGTGACGACATCTACTGGGAGCCCTGGGGATCTACTGTGGGAGCCCCGAGTGTTGACCTCACCTGAGGTGATGGGAGTTGAGACCACTGTGCAATAACCTTATGTGGAGTCAAGCATTTAAACTGGATTTCCGTTTATTATTATAACGGTTGATTGTTTTAAACTACTGTTTGTGTGGAACTGTTTTAAAGAGGGAATTCACTAGATCTCATGGTCTAACCCTCACTTTTCAAAAATTAAAAACCATTTTCAGGTTAGAGTCGTACATGGGGTTTCATCTGGTGATGATGGAAAGATGTGGCGCTGTAGAAGAGGCATAGCTTATTTGAGGCTTGTAGCTTACCGTTGGGCTTCCTGTAGCATCTCAGTTGTGAAGGTGTCTATCCACTGCGTACTTAGAGTAGGGAACGATGTATTTTTATGTAATTTGGGACCGTTCTTTGTTGTAATGTTACGAATTCTATATTATTGATTTTGGGTTGTTACAAATGATATCAGAGCCATAGTTTAAGGGATTTAGGTGACCGGATGGGCCTAAACTTAAACTGTGGAGTAGAGTGGGACACAACTGAGATATAGGAAGCCAATAGGAAAGACCTTAAGCATAGAGAATCTTAACAATGGTAGGGAGGACCCTCATGTAAGGTAAATTTAAGATCGCATCTGGCCAATGCTATCATGAATTTACAGGTGCATGGGTGTACTCGATCTCTATTGTTAGGATGATTGTCAGGAGCGACAATATGTAGAAAGTTTAAACCTTGTAATTGATAGCAAAGGGTTGATGTGTCTTGGGAGATCACTTGTGATGTGATGTTTATACCTTCTAGAAGAAGTGTTGTTTAAAATATTAATGAGACGACTAGAGGTATAATTTCTAGGATTCAAAATGAATGAATGGTTGGTTGGGGGCAAACTCCTAGTTGCTAGTGAGTCCCCACTTTTAGAATTGATGTGTCGATCAGTTGGGATAGGAAGTGAGAATTATGTTGGAATCTTGAAAGTTTCAATTCAAGATCGAGTGAGGGAATCTAGTCTTTGACTCCTTAGTCAAGCGGTTTAGTGGCAATAATAATAAATGAAAGATATCAGTGTTGTATTGAGGTATGCATAAGAGTAGAAGGTGAGATAATTGGTCAATTTGTAAACCATGTTGAGTGGTCGACCAGGTGGGTTGTGAAGCACTTGTACAACAAGTTGTAGCAAGGGTAAGAAAGCGGTTGTTGGTCATAGTATGGTGTCAATGAAGAGTTGAAGTGAGTGCAACAGTTTACCTGGTTAGAGTGAATAGCCTTCAATTGCATATTGAGTTCATGCATTATGTCGTTAAATGTGTTACACGAGTTCTTTCATGTTAAAAGCATGTACGTGCATAACAAATTTTCTTGTTTTGGGAAATAAGTGACGCGCGCAAGTGTGTGTCTTCTTTAAAGTAAAAGACAAACTTGTTTTCACTATACGATAAAGCTTTGAACTTAGTGATCTATGAATTATTTCACGCTTTTCTTGTGGAGAGAATCTATGTTACGAAAATATTGGAGACGTTTTATTGCGAGGTTTTGTTTCCTAAACAAAATGAGTATTGACACGTTATTATCATATACACGAGTGTTGAAGTTGACTGACCCACTTTGGGTAAGTGATTTCGTTCAAAACTTTTCTAGTCATGTTTGAAAGGTTTCATTAGTCATATTTGTTGTGCCGACATCGAGTTGGTTGGACAAGGTTATGAATCATCGTGGGATCGCATGTGAACGACCTTCGAGGTCGCTGTGTTTTATTATTCAACTTGAGTGGTGGTGTGTCATGCATACTCAAACTCGTTTTACGATATCGTACCTACTACATTTTCAAATATGCAAAATGATTTCAATCGTTGTGTCATCATGCATGAAGGCTATGAACTCGCTAGGGGGTGGAGGATATTTTATTGAGGGTAATGAAAGTCTTTAGGAGTTGAATTGTCAGTTGAATAGGATATGGTCAAGTTATGACCTTAGTGTTTCCGTTAGAGGAGGTGGGTGAATATCGGGAGTCTCGGACAATGAATTTGGAATGTTGGTATGATTGTAGTTTGAACTATTGCTTGATTATTTGAGAATGGTTATGTTTGGAGTGAAATTCGAAGTGGTCAAAGTACTTCTGTTGGAACATCCTAGTAAGTAGTAGTATAGTACTTGATGAAATGTTATCGACCTTGAGTTGAGTGCTGAGTTGGTCTTGTAATTGGACTTTGCGCTAAGAAAGTGTTTTGTTTCCTCGAGTGAGGACGGCAGGGTATAAAGTTGGTTATGATGTGTTAGATGAAGTGGGTTCTGTTAGGAATCCTGGTTGTCGGGAAATTTTGGAATCATCATCATGTTGTCTGTTGATATAGAGGTTTGTGACTGTTTAAATTATCCCAAGTTGGGGGTATTGTCAAGAGATTGAAACTCGAGAAATAAATCGGTTGCGTGTGGACGTGTGAGGTCGTTCGAGAAGGTGTAAATAAAATGGTGTTGGACCACATAGTGTGGGCGTTAGGAGAACGAAAGATCACCAATGCGGATGTGATTTCCAATGAAGTTTTGGCGATTCGTTCATGCGTGAAGCGTTTAGCACAGCAGAGATAGATCGCGGGGAGTTGGCGAGAAATGAGAACTTGTTTGAGGAGTTAGGAGAAGTAGATTCCTTCGGGAATCCTTGCCTGTCGTGAGGTGGTTGGGCATTAGCATGTTGATTGTCGATGTTGAAATCAACGACCATTGTTGAGGCCGTTATCAAAAGGTTGGAATTGGAGAAGTAACTCTAGCGTGGTCAGGATTATTAAGGTTGTACAAGGGTGTAAGAGATCCATCGAGATAAACGTGTGTGCACCTGGTCTGATGTTGGACCGCCTTGTGTGAGTGAATTGGACAATCATGATTTTATGATTCATCTAAATCAGAGAAAGACAAAATCACGGTATGGCTTTATTTCAAATGTAATTGTGTTATGGGTGGCGTGAAGGAAGTAATATCTTTTGTGTGTGTAAAGGCATCAAGAATAGCTTGTGTGCAATGTGGTCTCGTGGTGCGATAGTGGTGTGAGAAAGTTGGTAGCACCTTGTATCGAAGGAATGTGTAAGTCATAGATGTAATGATGGTTTGCCGTGATATTGAAGTATTGTTGTGTTGTAATATGGGTCAAGAGTATGGGTAAAATCTAGTTTGGAGATTATTTGGGGAAGTATTCAAAGGTGGCGAGTATGCTCGATTGAGGTGTATGGATTTTCAGGCAGTGTATGTTAATGCTATTTTGAGACCAAGAGATTGAGTTGTGGTTGGTGGCTGACAAGAGAAGAACCTTTGTTCTCCTCGGTTCCATTGGATTTTTGGTGAGTTTATCATACTTCTCTTGAATGTCGAAGAGGATGTTGTATCCTTTAAGCTGTGATGCCTTGTTATGAAGTTTAATTGGGAGCATTGAAATGTCCCATGGGTGTAATGAAATACAATGAATAGGTAGACCGTAGAAGAGTCAGAAATTCGTGGTAGTTCCCAGTGTTAAGTATTTTGTGAGATCTTGGCTAAAAGTCTCGACTGTGAATTATGATGAAACCGTCCGTTTGGACACGTAGCGACGTATGATGGGTGCTCCGTGCAAGCACGAGAGGAAGTGAAGATGGTGTGCCAGATCAAGTATACAAGATTGAGGTAAGAAGATGTCATGAGACACTGAAAGGTGAGACTATGATTAAAGAACTGTTATTTGAAAGGCATGAGAAAAGGAATCATTGTGTATGTCATGGTTAGAGAGTTGAGAGAGCTAATTTCATGCGACCGGTATAAAACTGGCACGTGTTAGCGAACCATTCTTTTAAAGCATCTTTGATGTTTTCAAGATGGAATGGAATCAGGTGGTCAAATGTGATGCCCTGGTTGAGAGACCTTTGGATTAGATTCGGTGTTGTCGTGGAAAACGTTTCAAGTGAATGTGTCGTTCAGTATTCGATCAATGGGAATAGTTTGAGTGAGCTTGGTCACTTCTCCATGGGAGAGGACAAGGAATTTTGGAGGTAATTCCTGAATAATGGAACCATTCGGTGGATTTTGTGAGGAATATAATTGTGTATAGAAACGAGTTATGGCATAATGATTGTTGTGAGTTTGGACCGTTGAATGGTAACTGTTGTGGCACGTGTGATCTGTGTGATTTCGGGGAAACGCAAATTGTGCCAGGCGAACGCCATATTGGCGGGATTGCAAATTTTTTTGAATGTTGTTCGATAAAGGAACTCATGTGGTGAGAATAAGGTAACGATATAAGGATGACCTTGTGTGATGTCGACAAAGTGAGTGGTTATTCTCTGCTCAGGGATTCGTGTTTTTGTGGCGTTGACTCCGGTAAATTATTTATCTTAAGAGGGTAATTTGGTATCTGAAGCCCTTAAATTAGACGCGTTTTAAAACCGTGAGTCCAGGTGTGTGGATAAGCGGACAATATCTGGTATGATTGATCGAGGAGATTTCAAGTGTGTATGTTTTGCAATTTACTGACATAAGAACGTTGTGGTTAATCGAGGGGCGATTTCAAGGGATGTCGTACGTTGTCGGTTCTGAGCAGGAATGTATGGGTAAGTGAATGAGACTAAGATGATTGGATTGAAACGCATGAGTCCTTAGAGTCTCAAGTCGGGGGACAGCTGGAAGCGGAACACATCCCCATAGATTGAGTAGTGCGTTTCGTGAGGAAAGTAAGTAAAGTGAGCCACGTTTTAATGGATCAATGGCAGTGTTCAAAAGAGTTGAGGAGATAATGATGGATTGAATGTAATCGATGAAGTTATGGAGAATTCATAATGTGTTTCACGTCCCTATTTTTGGGGAGTGTGTGTTGGGAGTCGGTATGTCGTATTTTCTGCAATCAACGCGATTAGATGAGGAGTTGGAGTTTGTGGTAGGGACGAAAACGATCATTCAACTGGGAAAATCGTGAAGCCGAGATACAAAGAAGTTGGTCATGTGGAAGTACAATTGCAATTCTTAAAAAGTTGTTAGACAATGTAGGATTTGGAATCAGAAGCTAATTCCAAATAACCGCGTTTGTTCGGCAATGGAATTCCGAGGACGAAATTCTTTTGAGGGGGAGGTATTGTAACACCTGATGTCCTCTAAATATGAAGTAATTGGAAGTTTGGGGGCCAAAGTATGAAAAAGTGAAAGTTGTGGACTAGATAGCAAATCTGGGATATAAAATGGGGTAAAACCCCTAAACCCTTGTCATTTGATCTTTGGCAGCGGCTGATTTATGGAGAGAGGAGTGGTTGAGATCAAGAACCCTAATTGGGGAATTGGTGGAAGGAATTGCATCAAGAGCTTTGAGGACTTCATCTTCTAGGTATGGTTTCTCCTCTTTTTCTTCATCTTCTTGCCTAGTTAATTGGTTTTGTGGGTGGACTCCTTTGGGTAACATCATGAAGTTTTAAACTCATTCTTATTGGGAATAAAATGCTAGATGGATTTCTTGTTGGTTCATTACTTTTTAAGAAGCTTGCACCATTTCAATGGTGGATTTTGGGTTTTGTCAAGAATGGGATTTTGGGGTTGAAAGAGATGATTCTTTGGATGGTTTTGAATGGGTTTCTTTGATTTAATTGATGTTTGGTTGGTTGGGAATTGTGGGGAAAGGTTAGACCATCGATTACCTCAAGTTGGAGGCTCAAAAATCGACTTGGATTGAGTTGGGAGTGAGAAAGAGCCATTTTCGGCTGAAAAATCGGGTGCAGGCGCTCTGCGCTAGTTGTGGCGCTAGCTAGCTAGCACGGGAAGTGGCGCCAGAATCTGTCCAATGCCCCGCGCCCTTTATGGCACGAGTTGGCTAGCGCGGGCAGTAGCGCCGGGCATTGTTTCGCGTTTTCGGGTTTCGTTTCGCGTACTGTTTGAGGATATGTTTGTGGTATCATCTAAGGGTTGTTTTGGGGTTTATTAAGGATATTTTGGGATGTAATTAGATGGTTTAACACCACTATTATGACGTCCAATTCAGGTGTTCGGTTTGAGCTAAAGTGTGTCTTGGTGCGTGTGTCGATTTGCTAAAGCTCAGGTGAGTTCCCTTAACTCCCTTGTGCAAATGCAACGTTTTGCTAAAGTTTTCATAACTGATTATGGTTTTGAGGATGATGACATGATTAAACATTTTGAAAGGCTTTATTATTACATGACGTGGAAACATTTATTAAAGTATGCAAGTTGTTTATACGTTCTATTCTATGTAAGTGTTGATTGCATGCTCTTGTGATGTTGTTGCTATGTGTGGAGTCGGGTTGCACAATGGTGTGTTGGACCATGGATTGTTGAGAATCCTTGGTGAATGGTTTAGACCGTATGCCTCGAATCTGTTTTGGGTGCACACGGTGACGGCATCTACTGGGAGCCGTGGGGATCTACTGTGGGGGCCCCGAGTGTTGACCTCACCTGAGGTGATGGGAGTTGAGACCACTGTGCAATACCCTTATGTGGAGTCAAGCATTTAAACTGGATTTCCGTTTATTATTATAACGGTTGATTGTTTTAAACTACTGTTTTTGTGGAACTGTTTTAAAGAGGGAATTCACTAGATCTCATGGTCTAACCCTCGCTTTTCAAAAATTAAAAACCATTTTCAGGTTAGAGTCGTACTTGGGGTTTCATCTGGTGATGATGGAAAGATGTGGCGCTGTAGAAGAGGCATAGCTTATTTGAGGCTTGTAGCTTACCGTTGGGCTTCCTGTAGTATCTCAGTTGTGAAGGTGTCTATCCGTTGCGTACTTAGAGTAGGGAGCGATGTATTTTTATGTAATTTGGGACCGTTCCTTTTTGTAATGTTACGAATTCTATATTATTGATTTTGGGTTGTTACAATTAAACCGTTTACCTTTTGTAGAAATTTTGTCAATTTAATTTGACATGCCTAGCTAGATGGCATAAATACTTGACCTAGTTTAAGGCACAATAGCAACACGGACCATGGTCTATCGACTTTGAAAACATGTAGATCGAATGATATATATGCATATATATCTCTAGAGGCTCACTAAATTGTAAACCATGAAATTGGTGTAAACTATGAAACCTAATCTTGACCATTGATTATTTCAATCAATGATCCAGATCCTAGCGGTGGCAGGATTGTAATATTTTATGAAACGGTGGAAAAATTGTCCAACTTGATTTATGATAAGGGCAAAAACGGAAATAGGCATGCGATCTCTATTTGAAAACAATTAACAAAACCATCAAATTAGGGATCCACGTCAATCCATTCCATATTCCACGACCACAAGAATCCAAAATCAACCCATTATTCTATGAAACCGTAATCAAACTAAATACATAAAACGAAGACAAAAAACCTATGAAAACAATAATCAAACTAAATATATATAAGAAGACAAAAAATCTATGAAAACGAAGACAAAAAACCTATGAAACCGTAATCAAACTAAATACATAAAACGAAGACAAAAAACCTATGAAAACAAAGACAAAAAACCTATGAAAACGAAGACAAAAACCTATGAAACAGGACAAAAAACGTATGAAAACAGTAATCTAACAATCATAATACATGTGAAAACTTAACAGTTTCATATCATACGCAATTCTTGAAAGTTTTGCTGCTTTACAAATTTGTCTCTTAAGTGGTGTAACGTCAAGTGCATCAGTACCATCTATTGCATCAGTATCATACTATCATCCCATTGAATCGTCATCGCCTTCTTCGTCAGAATCGCCTGCAAGAATAAAATCCGCCAGAACATCGTCAACCACCATATCTTCATTAATGGTTTGATCTTCGTTTTTTTCCTTCTTCGATGTTGGTCGACATGAGAACGGCAAGTGCAATACAAAGGAAAAAAGTACAAATTGGTACGAAAATCTAGAATTGAAAAACAGTTCTCAGGATGAAGATGAATTTTGAAGACCGTTTAATGGAGATGAAGAACATCATCAACCATCATGTCATCATGTATGCTTTGTTCTTGGTTTTTTCTTTCTTCATAAATATACGACATGATGACGACGGTACATAAACTAAGATCAAGAAGAATTTTTGAACAAAATTCTAGAAATTTACGGTTATAATGATGAAGATGGTTTTGATAACCGTTTAATGTAGAAGAAGAAGAAGATGAAATCGGAAATTTTGAAAAAAAGAATTAAAAATAATGATTAAAGTCAATCACTTCCTAAAATAAAGGATAATTATCCTTATTAATGAAATTTCCGAAAATACAACAAATGTGTGAAAGACTATTTTACCCTTAATGACATAATAATCAAGATAAAAAATCAAGGGCTATGATTGGTTTACATAGTTTACACACATTTAGTGGTTTACATTTTATTATTCCTCTCTCCCTCTCTATATATATATATATAGGGGGCCATTCATGGAAGAACTGGTTATTTTGTGGTAACTGTAAGAACCAATTTCAGCCACAAATCAATCGATAAATTAGGAAATTAATAATTTTGGTAATTTAATTTAAATTTTCAATTAAAGGGCATTTTGGGTATTTTAAAAAATATCTTCTCACCTCTCTCCTCTCTCCTCTCTTCGATCTCCTCTCTTCGATCTCCGATCTCCGATCTCCGACGAAAACCAGTTACACAATAGAAATTGTGATACCCAAAACAAATAAATATCATTGTGATACTCAAAAATACAATACCCATTGTGATATCGATTGCAATACCTATTGTGATACCCTCAATAAACATACAAGAACAAATGTGATACCCCCAATAAACATACAAGAACAAATGTGATACCCACTGTGATACCCCCAATAAACATACAAGAACAAATGTGATACCCATACAAGAACAAATGTGATACCCACTGTGATACCCCCAATAAACATACAAGAACAAATGTGATACCCATTCGTGATACCGTTGTGATACCCATTATAATACCATTGTACATTCAAGATCGATTGCTTAATCAGATCCAACAACATTCAATCCACAAACACAAAATCAGATCTGTCGAGAGTGAAGAAATCAGATCTGAAATCGGATCTGTTTGGTGCAGACGAGAGAGAGGGGGGAGGCGATGGTGGTGGTGGCGTCGTTTGATGGTTCTGGTGTAGAGTCGATGGTGGTGGCGGCGTCGTTTGTGGCGATGGTGCAGACGAGAGAGAGGGGGGATGCGATGGTGGTGGTGGAGTCGTTTGATGGTTCTGGTGTAGAGGCGATGGTGGTGGTGGCGTCGTTTGATGGTTCTGGTGTAGAGTCGATGGTGGTGGCGGCGTTTGATGGTGCAGACGAGAGAGAGGGAGGCGGAAGGAGGGGCGGAAGGAGGGAGGTGGACGAGAGAGAGGGAAGAAGACGAGAGGAGTGTGGTCGTTGGAGTGTGGTCGCCGGCGTGCGGTCGCCGGCGTGTGGGGAAGAAGACGAGAGGAAAAGGGTAAGGGTGAAATATAGATGGTGATGGGGGTATAAATGATTCAGTTTAGGTTATATCATATCAGTTGTCAAAATAACAAAATTACCAATTTACCCTTAATTTTATTTTTGGAATTAACACTAATTATTTAAAATGAGTGGCTAATATTGGTTCTTACAGTTACCACAAACTAATTAGTTCTTATTTGATTAAGCCCATATATATATATATATATATATATATATATATATGTTAGGGCATTTATTGTCTTCAAGATTTATTGTGAAATTCTTTGTAAAGTCAATGTAATAGGAAAGTCAAAGTCAAAGTAGTTAAATAGAAAATTAGTGTAATTAACCTTAGTGTGTTGTAATGTCTTTATTATAAATAGGTTAGGTTGCTTACTTGTTAAGCATGTAAGCAAGCAAGTATTTAGAAAGCAAGGAGCTCATTTATAATATTAGAGAGAGTTAGAGAGAGAATCTAGAGAGAGAAAGTTCTCAACTCATATGTAATTCAAGATTCTCAAGATTAATGGATGACTTGTTGTTTACCTAATAGATCTGGTTCTAACAATATATATATATATAGAGGCGGGTTCAAACGAGGAGCGCACCAATTTAAGAAAACGCGAGGAGCACCGCACATGTACTGAATCACATGTGATTCACTACACAAACCGCGGGACAAACCGCACGTGTCCGAATTTTAATCATAGTTGTGAATCACATGTGATCCACTACATGGGCGGAAGCCCCCCGATCAGTTGTGAATCACATGTGATTCGGCAGTAGTGAATCACATGTGATTCAGTACATGGGCGGTGCTCCTCGCGTTTCTCGTAAATTGTTACGCTCCTCGTTTGAACCTTTCTCTCTCTCTCTCTCTCTCTCTCTATATATATATATATATATATGCGTGTGTGTATATATATCACAATCAAATAAAGTTATAATAAAGTATTAGGTTAATAAACAAGTTGTAATACCCCTACTTTTTATAACTTTTTGTATATATGAACCTAACCCTATATCTATCTATATATATATAGAGAGAGAGGTGGGTTTAAACGAGAACGCTAACTATTTACGAGAACACGAGAACGATCGTCCATGTACAAAATCACATGTGATTTTACACTACTTGGAAATGTGGACGTGAATCACATGTGATTTTGTACAAAATCCAGGTAGTGTAAAATCACATGTGATTTTGTACAAATCACGTACAAAATCTAGGTAGTGTAAAATCACATATGATTTTGTACGTGAATCACATATGATTTTGTACAAGGACGACCGGTCTCGTGTTCTCGTAAATAGTTAGCGTTCTCGTTTGAATCTTTCTCTCTCTCTCTCTCTCTCTCTCTCTCTATATATATATATATAAAAGCTAGTTTTTGCAACATCATTAAAAAAGCTATTTAAATCTCATTGTTGTGAATATTGATAATAAATTTAGTTATTGTGTTATATCAATATCTTCACAAAATCTTATTGACGATATATTGTAGTGTAGATAGAAGAAAATAAACATCATTATTTTAATATGTGCATATTAAATATCCTTATCATTGTCTTCACAAAATCTTTTGACTAAAATTCAATAAAATTTATAACAAGTCCAGTATACGATATGGTAGGGTTCATATATTATATATTTTGTGTTGAAATATAATATTAAAATATTTGTTTTAATGTTAATTTTATTTTCAGTTAAATGTCTTGGTAGATGCAAAATGGTCCATGTGCTTAAAATTAATGCCTACAAAAACAATTAAAGCAATGCATATTCATGACATTATGGAGTGGTATTTAATTTGATGGATGTTTTAAATGGCCGGTCTATTTGGACAAAAAATTGATAACAGACAACTTGAACCGATCTAGACGAAACCCGTCTCAAAGAACATCAATATGAGACGTACGAATTTTTTTGGCTCACTCAACGGCTAAGGCTAGTAAGGGGTCTATGATCGAACCCATGACATATCTTGTATTTGGGCAAAGTCGTCTCACCCATTTATCAATTGAGCTTTACGTCGAAGACCATTATAATATATTTCTACAATATTAATTTTAAGAGTAGATTACGATTTTGTCGCTATGGTTTGTTTATTATTTTGATTTTCATTGGTTCCTATAGTTTAGAAATTACGATTTTCATCTCTATTATTTGTAATTTATTGTTATTTTCGTCCCCTGATTAATTCCTATCTTTAAGAACAAGAGACCAAAATATATAATAAAGAATTGTAAACGACAAGGGCCGAAACAACAATAGATTGTAAATCATAAGGACGAAAGCAACAACGAATTATAAAATATAAGGACAAAAACCATAATTTCTAAATTATAACAACAAAATTCGCAAATTTAACAAACCATGTGGACAAAAAACATATTTACTCTAATTTTAAAGATCCAACATACTGTATCCCGTATGCCAGATTATACACACATAAAATATTAATTCTAAAGATCCATATTTTAATCATCATGAAGACTTTTTAGTAGTAGTTGGTTATAACTTATACGTGTATATTCACTTATCTCTATAATAATCAAGTATAGGGTTGGCAAAAGCAATGATATATCAATAAATATTTTTAGATTAATATTATCTATTATATCATTTTTACATAACATGGTTAATCTGTTCTGTCATAAAAATATCATTATGATATATATATATATAGAGAGAGAGAGAGAGGAAGGATCATGCGAGAAGTTAAACGTTATGCGAGAATGCGAGAAGTGTTTAATCATATATATGATTACACGGCATGCATGTGAGTGTGTTTAATCATATATGATTAAACGTTTATGTATTGCCAATGTAACATATGCTTAATCATATATGATTAAGCTTGTGTATCATATATGATTACACACTTCTCGCATTCTCGCATAAGACTTAGCTTCTCGTTTGAACCTGCCCCTATATATATATATATAGACGACAATCAAATGAGAACCACAAGTATGTTTCAATATAAAACTAGTTTTTACATGATTTTTTATGTCATCAAAGCTATGATTTAAAATTTTGTTTCACATATGTTCGTGTTCACATTGTGAAAAAACTACATGTGAATATTTTTTTTGATTCACCTAGTGAAATGAAAAATAAACGTAAAAAGTATTCACATGGTGAAACAAAATCATGTGAAACTAATATATTATGAAACAAATATATGTGAAGCAAAATATCTTAAATCCTAGTATTTGATGAAAAAAAATTATGTAAAAAAATATTTTTATATCGATTTTCACGGGTTTATAACATATTTGTTGTTCTCATTTGATTTGGGGTATAATGACATTATTTGGGGTCACAATGTGACTATTCGGAGTACCAGGCCAGTCGATGTAAATCAATATAAATCAGTTGGAGTGCTTGTCGCCATCAAGAAGTTCAATCCACGAGTAAGAACTTATCATTGTCATTGGATAAGTTATTAGATATATGATAGAACAGAAGGGATAATAGGGGCAATGAGGAGTTCGGCGATATAGCCCATCGACCCCGTAGCTTCGAGAGAAGGGGTGCTCTCAAGCCAATCGACCAACTAAGAGGACTATTCAAATTTTGTTGGATCGCCCAACGAACCTTTCACTTCCACCTATCCTCAAGGAAGTCGTACGCCTCTCTCTGTATATTCATATATGGAGAAAAACCGACCCGATAACACTTCACGTTTTTTCTATTCCGTCTCAAAGATGAAGATTAGCTAACATACCTAAAATCTAAAAATCAAAAAGCGAAAACACCCATTCATCGTCAATTGGAAGAACGCAAATCACTCAACCACGTTCCCTACGTACCTTCTCGTTGTTCCTATGATTTCTCATCTATGTTTTCCCTGAATTTAATTAATTCTTTTACCGATAGATCACAAGGCGTGGTATAAGACAACATAAGCCGACGACTGAGCCCACTTTGGCTCAATCACACCACCTAGTGTGTCTATTGGGAGAGGATGTGGTGGTAACTCCATCAACTTTGTCTAGAGTCGGACGTCTAGTCGTGTAGGAAGACTCACCCTAGCCACTATTCTGTGAAACAAAGCCAAGCCTTTTCGCGTTCCATCCTGCGTTTCCTTGCTTGAGACTCTTTTTATTAGCCTAGTCATGAACCACCTAGTTGGAGCCATGAAACAACGGCAAGCCTTTTACAAGACCATTTTAAACTTTTAGGGTTAAAACAAACTTTTTCGAAATCATCAGTTTTAGTTACAAAAGCCGACGTTGGTTATAGCTTAAAACCTTTTATTGTTGTTTTTTAGATACGAGAGTGTAACAACCCGAAATTCTAGTACAATGTGAAGGTTTTGTGGCTAAAGTCTAAGAAATGAAAGCTTGAGTTAAAGGACCTTTTTGCAATTTATGAAAGATATAAATTAATTCAAAACCCTAGAGAAACCATTTTCATCCCTATTGTTGGTGGCTGAGCAAGAGAAGAGAATGAGAGAATTAGAGAAGAGAAAGAGAGAAATAGGGTTCAAGTGCAAATTGAAGAAGAAGATCACTAAGCATCAAATTGGAAGGAGAAGTGGAGTGGAGTGCGATTCTGCAAGTGAGCCTACCAGGTAATTTCGAAATCTAATCCAGTTTTGATTGTTATGTTGATTGTTGAGATAAGTAGAGGTTTTTCTTAAAAAGTTGTAAATAATGCCTTGAGAGGGATTAAGCACTCTAAACGTGTTTGAGTAGCAAAAAAGAATAAGAAATGGACGTAGCATGTTTATTAAACCGATTATCGATTTATCATTTCGATTAAGAGACATTTAGCAAGGATTTGACCTATGAACTCGTTCCAGCGCCTTACCCGGTAAGCTCCTGGTGATGAAGGTTAACGGGAGAGTATCCGGTAGGCTTCTGGTGATGAAGGTTACCGGGAGAGTATCCGGTAAGTATAAGTATCCGGTAAGTATAAGTATCCGGTAAGTATAAGTATTCGGTAAGTATAGTATCCGGTAAGTATAGGTATCCGGTAAGTGTAGGGTTCCGGAAAGTCTGGTACCCGGTAAGTAACTGGACCCGGTAAGTTAGCTCATTCGGTAACCTGGTGTCCGGTAAGATGGTTTTAAGGTCTGAGCAGTTTGTATGTCATTCATTTCTCAGGTAGATCTCTTGAAAGTCAGAAGCAAAGTAAGAAAAGATCTTAAACGCACCAGGTGAGTTTTTCTAACTAAAATACGTGATTTTACGTGTTTTTCAAAAGAAAGTGTTAGTCCCATATTAACAAGGCAACGATTCATATATTGTAGAGATTGGTAACAAGAAGATAGATAATAGACAAGGTGTTTTATTCAAGATGAAAGCAACCTAGAGAGAGAATGGATCTCTCTCTAGAACACACACAAACACCTTGGAGACTACATTGCAATGGTCACTCTTACCAACCCTAATTACACATACTTATCAATATATACCCCCTTGTTACATAGTTAAGCCCAAGCCCTTATAACATAACCCAAGCCCATATTACAATTAATACCCCTTTACAAAACTATCTTATAACTAGGACATTTTGTGTCCTAACAATCTCCCCCTATAGTTTTGTAAAGGAATCACCCGCCTCGAAAGATCTTCAGTTCTTCTCCCCCTTGATTTCTTTAGAAAACCGTAGTGATGCAATTCTTCAAATGTAGTCTAGGCTCCCCCTTGAAATATGCTCTTACTCTTTATATTTCAACCTTGACAAATCGGATTCAATGCCTCGACCGAGTGCACGAAAAACATCTTCATAAATGTGGAAACTCTAGCTCGTACTGATAAGCTCATAAGAAAGATAACGAGCGAGTTGTTGCGTGATTAACCAAATGCAAACTCAGTCTATAACACCAAATCCGTTGATAAGCCGTGAGTTGAATAGGAATTCAGCTTAAGAGCGTGATTCGGATTTGCTCGAAGGAGGAAACATAATGAAGCATACACTATAAGGTAGGGTTTAGAAGAACTCCACAAGTAACATTGTTCATCAACTGTAGAAAAATGCTCATCCCCAAAATATCAGAGTACCGAATGATGAAAATCCGGAACTTCAATCTTCAAGAAATAGCTGAATGATTATAAGCACTCAAGAGTCTGAATCACAACCAAAGCACCAGAACAACGATTGCAAGCACTCACAATTCTGATTGATCAGGTCAGAAGAGCACTCAACGGTCTAGCATCGTCAACAAAACTCCAGAATAATGATTGCAAATGCTCAAACGTCTAATTCAATTCAACTAAAGACTGAATTCCAACACCCATCTTCTGAAAATCTTGGCAAACTTGAGCTCCTTTAAGCATTGACAGTTGCAATATGTATGTGACAGCCTAAATATGGGAATGATGTCACACACGCGTTATGCTAAACACCATGAACAATGCCCCCCTCCTGAAACTAAGCACGGGGGTTCCGCTATTTTTTTTGAATGGGTGATTACTTGGGCGAGGATACCATCTGGATCTCCAGAAACAGTCACGATACACATTTTTAACCCTTTGTTGCAACACAAACCATGTCGCAAACACACACAAGTCGCAACCCAAATAATGTCGCAACACAAGACTTGTCGCAACCCAGAGTCGCAACGCACTGAAGTCGCAATGCACTGAAGTCGTAATGCACTGAAGTCGCAATAGCTGAAGTCGCAACCGCTGAAGTCGCAACAACTGAAGTCGCAATAGGTAAAAGATTCACCCGAGTCGCAACTGAAAGTTGCGATTTTGTACTGTTCAAAGTGTAATGGATTGCGATTTGGGGCAAGTCGCAATAGACGATTGCGATTTGGAGGCCAAGTCGCAATAGACCATTGTAATTTGGTACTGTTCATGACAAGTGGGTTGCGATTTGGGGCAAGTCGCAATAGACGATTGCGATTTGGAGGCCAAGTCGCAATAGACCATTGCGATTTGGTATTGTTCATGAGCAGTGGATTGCGATATGCATGAATATGTGACCATTGCGATATGGATGAACATGAAGAACACTTAAGGTTGCGATGTGGATGAAGATTTAAATTTTCTTAAGTCAAAACTTCAATACTGATCTGTTTGGGCTGAAAATTGGTACGTAGGTGCGCATTGGCATTCTGGACAACTTTAATACTTCGAGTTTTGTCCAAAAACCAACAGAAATATGTTTTCAATCCCAAAACAGTTTATGTGCAACAAAAATTCGAAAAGTTACTGTTTCATACCAAGATTGGGTTGTTGATGATGAATTGTTGCAGAATGATCGTATCGATGATTAATTCCTTCGATTTTGGCTCTGATACCACTTGTTAGTCCCATTTTAACAAGGCAACGATTCATATATTGTAGAGATTGGTAACAAGAAGATAGATAATATACAAGGTGTTTTATTCAAGATGAAAGCAACCTAGAGAGAGAATGGATCTCTCTCTAGAACACACACAAACACCTTGGAGGCTACATTGCAATGGTCACTCTTACCAACCCTAATTACACACACTTATCAATATATACCCCCTTGTTACATAGTTAAGCCCAAGCCCTTATAACATAACCCAAGCCCATATTACAATTAATACCTCTTTACAAAACTATCTTATAACTAGGACATTTTGTGTCCTAACAGAAAGTGATTATGTAGAAATGTCATGTTATTTCACATGATTTTTACTCAAATGAAAGTTCAATGTTTACTGATTATGGTTCTTTACGAGCATGAAATGTTTACGAACTGATGTGCATGTTTCCCATGAAATACTTATTTTATCAAAAAGAATATTTGGCATGATGAAATGAGAATTTTGATTTACAAAGATTCTAAGCTGCATGTTTTATGAAATGAATGAGTATGCTATGTGGAGTCGGTCTGCACTGTGGGATCAGAGAGCCTTGGGATCCGATGATCCCTTAGATATGTATGACAGGCCGGTAGGTTGGAATTCGTTTCCCTTCTATTCGGGTAGAGGGGAGTTTGCTTGGGCCCCGATACGAGGCAACAGGGGAGTCTGTTGGGGCCCCGGTCGTGGAATGTTTATGTGATCCATTACACGGTGCAGTACCATGTTTGATGATATGTGAAGATTTATGATGAATTTTTAAAAATGATTTCATATTGTTTATACATGTTGTTTTCAGAGGGAACTCACTAGACCTCATGGTCTAACCCTCGCTTTTCAAAACTAAAACCTTTTCAGGTAAGCATATAGTAGGAGGCTCAGGTAAGTGAGCAAACGCAGGATAGAGTACAAATGCAGTTAGAGACAGTGTTAGTGCCACTTGTAATAGTAGTTGTTCTCAGTTGTGTATAGGTTGTTTCCGCCAACCTCAGTTTTAGAGTAATGTAATGAAAATTCGGGACCCAGATTTGTAAATGTTTTGATTTAATACTATGTTTGTTCTGTTGTATTTTTGGGACGTTACAAATGGTATCGGAGCCATAGTTTAAGTGATTTAGGTGACCGGATGGGCCTAAACTTAAACTTTGGAGTAGAAATCACAACTGAGAATCAGGAAATGCGTTAGGAGGGCACTATTGTAGATATGGGAAATGCGTTAGGAGGGCACTATAGTAGATATAGGACTAATAGGGTACCAAGGACAGTCATGTAAGGTAAGTTTGGGATTTTATCTGGCCAGTGTAATTGCGAACTTACAGGTACATGTGTGTGCTTGACCTACCTTATTATTCTGAAGTTGTAGTCTTAAGCTAGCTTATATGTCGTGTTCCAGTAATGTAGAAGGTCAGCAAGATCCCTGAGGGATAGACCGAGCTCCCTTGTTTGGGAGGTGTCGTGAAAGATCATATACGAAGTGATGTATGTATACACCGAAGAGAGGAAATGTTATATAGAATGTTATGAGTCGCCTAGAGGTAGCTCTTCATGGATTAGAAGAGGATGGACGTTGAGTTTGAGTAAGACTCCTGTTTCAGGAGAGTCCCAGTTCAAGAGATTGCGAAGTAGATCAGTTCGGATGATAAGGAAGGACAGTGTCGAAATCTTGAAAGTGTCAATGGAGCCCTGACTCCTTAGTCGAGCTTTTCATTGCAGGATAAATGAAATAAGATACCTGTAGTGAATCAGAAGCATGTAGAAGTAGAAAGTGAGATAGTTGATCAAAACAAAAATAGTGTGAAATGGTTGAGTAAGTGAGATGTGGAACGCATGTACAGCAAGTTATTGCATGACCGAGAGGGCAACCATTGGTCGAAGGTAGAGTGTCAAGAATAAGTTGCGTGAGTAAAGCGGTTGACCTTGTTAGGGTGAGTAGCCTTCAATTGCAAGTAGAGTTTCATGCATAGCTTTCTTATGTGTAACATGAAATTTTCACGATTTAAGTTAAATGTGTAAATATCAATTCTGATCGAAATTGAGTCAGAAGGTGCAAGCGTATGTTTAAAGAAAAGGTGATTTCATTCACATTGCACAATGAAATTTTGAGCTTAACGATTTGCAAAGTATTTCATACTTTTCATGATAAGTTAAATTGTTACAAAGAGGTCGAGAAAACGTTTGCCAGCAAAACTTTTACAATCAAAATGAGTTTTAACCTGTTGATATCATATAAAAGGGTGTAAGAACTGACTGGTTTACTTAGTGTCGATAATTTCTTTCAGAATTGTGTCGCATGAAAGGATTTTCATTCAACGTATTACTGTCGTAATAACATCGTTCGGATTGAGTAAGATTAAGGTTCACGGAAAGATGCATGCAACGATTCTCGAATCGTTGTGTAAGACGTTGAAGTTATAAGAGTGATGGGGTCATGTGTACCCAAGTGTTTTCCAAACGTTGTTTATTTAAAATGATGAATTGTGCGAAAAGATTTATTTACTGTATTGTCATGCATGAAGGCTATGAACCCGCTAGGTCGTAGAGTATTACATTTTAAGCTAAGGAAGAACTCCGAGAGTGGAAAGGTGTTGGACAAGTCAGGGGAGAACATATGTAGTTTTGGTATATGTGTTCAAGGGGAGAGTTGGACAGCGGAAGAGTCGGGAATGGATTATAGTGTCGGGTGTATGAGGGTCTGTACCCTTGCTCGGTGACTGGGAATACAGTTGCCGAGGGACGATGGTGTCCGGGGGAAGGACTAGAAGTCATCAAGGTGTTGATTGTAGCAACTCGTTATGAATAGTGTTGTGAGGCAGAAATGAAAAATACGCGGTGTGGGATATGAGTTTTTGAGGTGAGCTTGTAATATTGATGTTACATAAGTAAGTTTTGAAATTAGGACGACTGAATATGAAGTTCATTACGATATGTTGGAAGGACCTGGTTCCATAAGGAACCCATGTTTAAGAATAGGTTGAGAAAGTATCAACAAGTTGACTATTGTTGTTGAAGTCGACAATGGTGTAAGTTGGCTGAGGCCGAGGACTCGAACCAGGAGAGTGAAAGTTGATAGAACACCTTGTAGGGGTGTTAAGTTAGTGAGAGACTGCTGTTGTGGATAAGCGTTCTACTTACGAGGTATGGGGGGTTGTAGAAGGATAAGGTATGTAGCACGAACGGAGCGAGTGTGTATATTATATCATCCAGAGAGGGAATGTGCCCTGTTTATGTAAGGGCTCGGATCGTAAGGAGCTAGCAAGAGCGATTACATTTGAGCTAATTGGGAACTAGACAGTTATAGTTCAACTAGAGTGAGAAAGGACAAAGTAGTGAGATAGACTCGATTATTTATGTGGGAGAATTTGAAGGCGAGTTTGAATTGTGTATGAATGGCCATGAGGGTTTTGGTCTGCAGTGTGATGTTAAGGGTGAGGAATGTACAGTCAGGTAGTGGCAATAATCGCCAAGATAAATGTGCCAGATAGTGTTGTAGTAACGTGATGTTAGAAAGATGAAGCATTAGATGGAAGCCTTTTTTTCGGGATTTCGGATGAGGTATGCTAATCGTTAAGCAAGTGGTTGGAACACGTAGTTGTAAGTGGCAGTGTGATACGTCTATTATCGGAGTAGACTGTCAGAGCAATAATGGGTGCTTGCCCAAATGAGAGACCAAGAGTTTTTCTGGCTTTGTGAGTCGTTAAGTAAGTATATTCTTGAAATCAATGTAAGTTAAAGAAGATGATGGATGGGTTAAACAAAATATGGGGTAGTAGATGCGAAATCTTTAATGATTGAGAATTGTTCCTATGGGTGAAAGGATTATCCGAGAAGGTAATAGTTGAAGATCAAAGAATGTGTAGTAACAGTAAACACTGGTGTCAGTTCGAGGTGCTATGGTTGAATTCCTTAAGTTAGAATTTTAGTGCAACCGTTTGGTTATGTACAGTAATGAGAAAGTATTTTCAGCATGGAAATTGTCGGAAGAGAGGGGCAAGTAATGTTAGGGGGCAGTGCTCCACGCTAATATGGGGAGGTGAAGATAGTATGTCGGAACAAATGAGTAGGTTGGAAGTAGTAAGCTTGACATTAACACCGAAAGGTGGAGTAGTGTGTAAGTCGCCATAGATAAGTGTGCGAACTTTTGGGAAGAGTATTGAGGAAGGGAACTGTGTATGATTTTGTGCAGGAAAGAAGTGGATAAGACAACTGAATGAGTTAAGTTAGTGACTTTGTGAGAAATGTTTAAACGAATTGGTCGTGCAGTGATTAAGCTAGTGAGAATAGTATGGTGTGACCAGGATTACTCCTCCCAGTGGAGTGAGGATAACCAGAGTTATTTTTTATATGACTGAATGAACGTGGCAATCAACGAGGAATTGATGTGTTTCAGGATAAGTTTAATTTGAGTAGGTGAACACTTCAACGATGGGTTTGGAGGTTCCTACTCTTAGTTACGTATAAGTATGAGGTGATTGACTGAGTCAGAAGTGGCATTACCTTGGGGAAGTGTCAGTTGTGGTGTGGGCATGATACCCACGTCTTTTCCAATGAGGAATTCCGGGGACAGAATTCTTTTAAGGGGGAGTGTTGTAACAACCTGAAATTCTAGTACAATGTGAAGGTTTGGTGGCTAAAGTCCAAGAAATGAAAGCTTGAGTTAAGGGACCTTTTTGTAACTTATGAAAGATATAAATTAATTCAAAACCCTAGAGAAACCATTGTCATCCCTATTGTTGGTGGTTGAGCAAGAGAAGAGAAGGAGAGAAATAGAGAAGAGAAAGAGAGAAATAGGGTTCAAGTGCAAATTGAAGAAGAAGATCACTAAGCATCAAATTGGAAGGAGAAGTGGAGTGGAGTGTGATTCTGTAAGTGAGCCTACCAGGTAATTTCGAAATCTAATCCAATTTTGATTGTTATGTTGATTGTTGAGATATGTAGAGGGTTTTCTTAAAAGGTTGTAAATAATGCCTTGAGAGGGATTAAGCACTCTAATCGTGTTTGAGTAGCAAAGAAGAGTAAGAAATGGACGTAGCATGTTTATTAAATCGATTATCGATTTATCGTTTCGATTAAGAGGCGTTTAGCAAGGATTTGACCTATGAACTCGTTCCAGCATCTTACCCGGTAAGCTTATGGTGATTAAGGTTACTGGGAGAGTATTCGGTAGGCTTCTGGTGATGAAGGTTACCGGGAGAGTATCCGGTAAGTATAAGTATCCGGTAAGTATAAGTGTTCGGTAAGTATAGGTATCCGGTAAGTGTAGGGTTCCAGAAAGTCTGGTACCCGGTAAGTAACTGGACCCGGTAAGTTAGCTCATTCGGTAACCTGGTGTCCGGTAAGCTGATTTTAGGGTCGGAGCAGTGTGTATGTCATTCATTTCTCAGGTAGATCTCTTGAAAGTCAGAAGCAAAGTAAGAAAAGATCTTAAACGCACCAGGTTAGTTTTTCTAACTAAAATATGTGATTTTACGTGTTTTTCCAAAGAAAGTGATTATGTAGAAATGTCATGTTATTTCACATGATTTTTACTCAAATGAAAGTTGAATGTTTACTGATTAGGGTTCTTTACGAGCATGAAATGTTTACGAACTGATGTGCATGTTTCCCATGAAATACTTATTTTATCAAAAAGAATATTTGGCATGATGAAATGAGAATTTTGATTTACAAAGATTCTAAGCTGCATGTTTTTTGAAATGAATGAGTATGCTATGTGGAGTCGGTCTGCACTGTGGGATCAGAGAGCCTCGGGATCCGATGATCCCTTGGATATGTATGACAGGCCGGTAGGTTGGAATTCGTTTCCCTCCTATTCGAGTAGAGGGGAGTCTGCTTGGGCCCCGATACGAGGCGAGAGGGGAGTCTGCTGGGGCCCCGATCGTGGAATGTTTATGTGATCCATTACAAGGTGCAGTACCATGTTTGATGATATGTGAAGATTTATGATGAATTTTTATAAATGATTTCATATTGTTTATACATGTTGTTTTCGGAGGGAACACACGAGACCTCATGGTCTAACCCTCGTTTTTCAAAACTAAAACCTTTTCAGGTAAGCATATAGTAGGAGGCTCAGGTAAGTTAGCAAGCGCAGGATAGAATACAAATGCAGTTAGAGACAGTGTCGGTGCCACTTGTAGTAGTAGTAGTTGTTTTCAGTTGTGTATAGGTTGTTTTCGCCAACCTCGGTTTTAGAGTAATGTAATGAAAATTCGGGACCCAGATTTGTAAATGTTATGATTTAATGCTATGTTTGTTCTGTTGTATTTTTGGGACGTTACAGAGAGTAGGTAAGATTCATACACTTAAAGGGTGTTTGGGAGTGCTTATATTTTTGACTTATTTGCTTATAGCTTCTCCCCACCGCAAATAAGGAGTTTGGAGTGTTTGGATAGAAAAAATCAAAAGTGCTTATTTGCTTCTCCTCACCACAAATAAGTTGTTTTTGATAAGTCAATCCATACCTACTTATTTCCTTCTCCTTATTTCTTTCTCCTTATTTTCTTATCTATCCAAATTACCTTTTTACCCTCAATTTTTAACAAACACTTTTTAAAAACTGTTTTTCCTCACCACATAAGCAAATAAGCATAAGTTAAAAATATAAGCACTCCCAAACACCCCCTTAATATTAGGTAATAAATAGTTAATAATGTTTGAAATAACAAAGATAAAGATATAACTTCAATCGTTTCATATTGCTGATAATTTTTATTTTCAAAAGATAGAAGTTCTCTTAATTAATAACGAGAAATCTATTATATTATTATTCCAATATAGAATTTTTTTCGGATAAATAATCAAAATAGTAAGGCCATTCGCAGCGCCCACGGGCTCGGGCTCGGGCTCAGCCAGATGGCAAGCGGGTACGCGGGTAAGGGGTAAGGGAGGAGCGGGCTAGCTGTGGGCTCGGGCTCAGCGGGCTTGTAAGCCCGTGGAACCCGTGAGTTTCATTTGACATAATTTGGCAAAATTTAATAATTTTTAATTAAAATTTACACTTTCAACCCCTATACTTATTTACTAAATTTACTTTATACCTTTTAGTTTCATTATTTTAATTTTACATTTAACACATATAATCGTTTATTAACTAAAACACGTTAAAAAATACGTTTTAATTTTAACAAGTTACATCATTATAATCGTCTCTTCGATACGTTCGAAATGAGCCCAACATTGAATTTTTTTGGATTTATATATTTTAATATATATCATATAAACTACATAAAATTATTTTTTGAGTAAACTATGATTTTGGTCCCTGTGGTTTACTGTTAATAACGGTTTTCGTCTTTGATCTTTTAAAACTGCTTTTTTATCCTTATGGTTTCTATTTTCCTTCCATTTTCATCCCTCCATCCAACTTTGTTAAAATTAGAGTTAATTCTTCCAAAAAATAATTGAGAAAATTACATATTTGGTCCTTGTTTATTGTATATCAAATTTTACATTTTTATCCTTAAGTTACTACATTTTTTTTCTTATTTTTATTTATTATTTATCTTATTTTTATTTATTAAAAATATATAAATATTTTTATTTTGTTAAATAATTAAATGTATAAATAAAAGAATTAAAAAAATGAGGTGGCGCTGATGTGGCATTGAGGGCTTGAGGGCTCTTAGTTATGCGTTGGGGGTGTTTAGGGCTTGAGGGCTTAGCTGATGCGGCGCTGATGTGGCGTTGAGGGCTTTTATTAATGAGCTGCGGATGACCTAAGTGGGGGATGAATAATAGATAAATATATCAAGGTTTTGTAAACAAGTAGTTTTTACTTTTTGTACATGTTTGAACACTTTCTATCTCACTACCAAACAAAGCAGCTTTTCCGTCGGAAAAAAGTTATTGTATAGTGGATTCACCTGTCTCAAATCCGTCACCACATAATCCTTTTCCCAGCATTGTCTTCTTCCATTTTTCTTAAACAATTTGGCTTAATCAAGTTTACTTAATCAAATTGATTAATTTCTGACTGATTACTAGCAGTAATTTAACTTAATTCAGACGACATAAATACAAAATTTTCCAATTGTTCGCTAAACGAATTTCAAGTACGATTGTTTACTGCGACAAGAGTTCATAGAGGCGTTCCCAAACACTAGTACAAAAAATGTCTTTTGTGACGGTTAAAAACCGTTACCGTACGTATAAGGTAACGGTTTTCGTGGACATAAAAATCGTTACCTATCTTGCCGTCACTTTTGATACACTTTTGGTTACGTTCAGAAAACGTTACCAAATCACATCAAAAATCGTTACCATAGGTTAAAACCGTCACCTTAAATGTATAAAAAAATTGTTTATTTTCTAAAACCGTTACCATAACATAACATACAGTGACATTTATTTTAAAAAACCGTCACCGTAGCATAACATACGGTAACGCTATTTTATTAAAATCGTCATCGTAGCATGACATGCTTTGACGTTTATATTCAAAAACCGTCACCGGATCATTACATATGATGATGTTTGTATTTTAAAATTGTCACCGTAGTATGATATACGATGACGTTTGTTTTTCAAAATTGTCACCATAAGATGACATACGGTGACGTTTATATTCAAAACCGTCACCTCATCATGACATACGATGACGTTTGTAGTTGAAAATCGTCACCGCAGCATGACATACGATGACGTTTATATGTGAAAACCATCACCGCACGATGACATATGATGACCCTTATTTGTGAAAATCGTCACTATAACATGACATACAATGATGTTTATTTGTCAAAATCGTCACCATCACATAACATACAGTGGTGTTTCTGTTTTAAAACCGTCACCGGATCATTACATATGATGATGTTTATATTTTAAAATTGTCACCGTAGTATGATATACGATGACGTTTGTTTTTCAAAATTGTCACCATAAGATGACATACGGTGACGTTTATATTCAAAACCGTCACCTCATCATGACATACGATGACGTTTATAGTTGAAAATCGTCACCGCAGCATGACATACGATGACGTTTATATGTGAAAACCATCACCGCACGATGACATCCTCGTTTAAACCTTCCTATATATATATATATATATATATATATATATATATATATATATACTAGTCTTTGGCTCGCCCGTTGCGCGACGATCAAATTTGTGTTTTAAGTTAATTATTTGATGTTTAATAGTTGAATAATTTTGTGACATATACACTAATTGATAAAAAGAAAACAAAAATTCCACAAATAGGAAATATTATCTTGAAGATAAAAATATGTCTATTAAGTTTGGTATCTATTATAAATGTCGTTACTAAATGAATTTATCAAACGAATACACAATAATTGCATATTTATATTTTTGTAAAATGTTCGAACTAATAATCCAAAAGTCAGTTGATAAGTGATATTTTTTTTCCAAGTAATTAGACCTCTTATGATAATTTTAATGGTGTTTCGTTGACATAATGAAATTTGATAGAATTGTAATTTATCGAAGAAATTCGAGTTTGAAGTAAAAATTGATAAGAAATTGCAAAAAGAAAATCACGACCATTTAGTGATTATTTGTATCAAATCCCATACTAATTTCAACAAATCTCATACTAATCACGACACACTAATTCGTATATATTTATGATATTTAATAATATAATTAAATCCAAAAATATTCAATATTGGACTCATTTCGAAGATATTGACGAAACGATTACAATGGTATAATTTGTAAAAAATAGAAATGTTTTTTAATGCATTTTAGTTCATATACATTATTTATGTTTATATGATAATAGTCTAAAATGAAAAATAAAAAAGTAAGGGATTAAAAGTAAACTACATACCTAATTATAAGGGTTGTAAATGTAACGTATAAATTAAAAAAATTGAATTAAGAAGAGATCTAAGGAGGAGTGAATGTGAGTGTGTTAATTGAACATATAATGTAAATTGCGTCCAGATACATGTTTAAGCGGGAAAATACTGAAGTCGGCTCACCAGAAGACGACACGTGCCATGCTAGTTACTTATTTATTATATATATATATATATATAATTCGATTAATAATAATAAGAAATATTCTTATTATTAATGTGTTTATGTTGAAATTGGCAGTGGTTAGAAGTTCTTGATGGATTGTTGGGGCCTTACTGGAAAGCAACAGGACTAGCTTTCAACTGCACTTTTCTTCTATTTGGGTCTGTGATACAACTTAGGCCATCAGTATCCCATCCCTCTATCTTTCAAAGATTTCAGCTCTACATCAGCGCCACATCAGTTTTTCTCAATCCCTCACTCAATCCCTAAACACCCTTACCCCATTCCTTCAAACCCTTTTGCCACCTCATTTATTTTAATTCTTTTATTTATACATTTATTTATTTAACAAAATAAAAATATTTATATATTTTTTAATAAATAAAAATAAGATAAATAATAAAAATAAAAATTCATACCATTCATTAAAAATAAAAATTACAAAATACAAAACACTACCAATTATGAAATTTTTGAATTTGCTCTTTTCTCGCTAAAATAACCCTCAAAGCGTTTCCCGTAAGGTGATCATGCGGGGTCATGAAAAACTCGAAGTCTTTCTCAAATCGGTTTGAGCGTTCGATTTCGAGTTCTTGTTCCAACCTATGTCGTTCGAGTTTTGAGCGTTCGATTTCGAGATCGAGTTTTTTCATTTTGTATTCCATTGTATCATCAATCTTGTCGTTGAACGTCGTCAACAACTGAGTAACACTTTCGTCCGTATTCGTCCCGGACGTATTACTCGTTGATGTTTTTTTTGCCTTGTTTCTCCCGATGGGTCGTTGAATTTGCTCGTCATCGTCATCATCGGAAGGTTGGGTACGTTTTGAACCCCGCGATGAAGTTGAGAAATAAGAGGTTGAGGGTTAAATATATAGTGGGATTAAATTGAGAAATTTTTTATTTATTTTTGTTTAAAAAGAGCCGTTCAACGGCATTATTTTTAAAAATTAAATAATTTTTTTTTAATAAACCTTCGGGATGAATCGGGATCCCGAACCCGGAATCCATCCCGCACCCCGCATCCCGCAAGGGCCGTAGCCCATTCCCGCTGAGCCCGAAGGCATCCCGAGCCCCATCCCAAGCCGGGTACGGATGGCCTTATAGCTTGTGCAAGGTATGTAGTTTTTATTAATTAATCAAATATAAATTGTTTTTATAATTGCTTAAGTGCCTATCTGCTTCTTTCCCTTTTTATTACTTTGTGTGTGTGTGTGTGTGTGCAATTGTTTTTATCTTCAACTTCACATAATCATGGTTTATTTCCTATTTTTGGATCTGGGTTTGAGTTGTTTTCGCTTTTTTCATACTGATTTTATGCCCATTTGACTGCTGATTCCATCCAATTCCTTTAATAAAAATAAAGCTTGTGAGTGTGTTTGTATTTCTGTATTTTCATATGGTTTAATGGCTTGAACTTCATATAATCATGGTTTATTTCTTGTTTTACGATCTGGGTATAAGTTATTTTGCTTGGAACTCTAGTTCTATAGTTAATGATCAATTAAGGCACATGATATATATATATATATATATATATAAATGGATGAGGAATCATATAAGCCATGAGAAACAGAATATTGTACCTTTGAGTAATCTACATCAGATTCTGAATTAAGAAGCAAAGAATTACTGAGATTGACCGGTTGCTTTGGAACCATCTGATCAAATGCTCAATTGATTGTTTTTATGGATTTAGAAAACCATATGTTGTTGCTGGCTTGCTGCTGTTATGTTTCTTATGATGTGGCTGCTCTTTTATTACCTTTCTCATTTCCCTCATCTGCTCATCCTTGGTTCTTTGCTGGAATATGATTTTTTCATGGAAGGATTTGTGTGAGGTTTATTTGTTAATTAAATATTGCATTATGTACAAACCACTAATGTATAAGTCATTTTGTAAACGCTAAGAACAACTATTATGTGTTTGGAAAAAGAGAAGGGCATGTTAAAATCAATCGGAGGTTCAAGTTCCGCCATTAACATATATTGCCATGGAATTAAGATCGAGAGGGATGGAGAATAGAATAAAACAAGAAACATGATTGATGGTTGAAGTATCGGCTTCAGAAATATGATTCATCGCGTTGCATCGCGCGGGTAGACAACTAGTATATATATAACTATGACTCACTCCATATGTCTTATGAATTTAGTGAATGTGTTTGTAGGTTGGTCAACTGCATTTTGAGAATGAGATCATCCGATTGGTATTACAATTCACGATCCCTCGCCTATATATACTGCTTAATTTTGACATTTCATTGTTCCTAAATTTATCAATTTGATTTTTAATTCATATTAAATATTCTAATGTCTTTTTTATTTTGTAGCACATCGTTGAGAACTTAATGAGCCAAGTGCAAGAGTTGAAGCAAGATTTGAAGCAACGAGACTAGGAACGTCGGTCGAACAGAGGATGAGAGACGTCGTTTGGAAGAAGTAAGATTTCGAGCACAATATGAAGAGATGTGCGCGTTGGTCAAAAGTCTCAGTCAAAATACGCCGCGTCCGCCTCCGTAGTGATTATGAAACTTTTATTATTGTGTTATCTGAACGAATTTGGAACAACTATTTGGTCGTTTTGGCCCGAACAATGTATTGGGCGTTTTAATTTATGATATTTAGCATTTTAGCAGATTTTACAGTTTTTAGCAGGTTTTTTGAATAAAAAAACAGGTTTAGCAGTTTTCATTGTAGCATGCCATGGTGATATAAATTTTTCGAAACCGTCAATGAAACTTGACATGCATTGACGTTTATTTTCCGAAACCGTCACCAAAGCATGAGGTATGACAACGCCTATATTGCAAAAGTGTCACCGTAGCATGATATACTATAACTTTTATTTTTCATAACAATCACCCTAACATGACATATGATGACTTTATTACTCAAAACTGTCACCATTCCATTATGCTCGTTGACGTTTATTGTATTCAAAATCATCAACGTTAACATTACATATGGTAACGTTTATTATACAGAACCGTCATCGTAGTATGACGTATGTTGACGTCTATTATTCAAACATTACCATTGAAAGACATATGGTGACGTTTATTATACAAAACTATTACCGTAACATGACATACAGTGACATTTATTTTTCAAAGTTGTTACCATAGAATGATAGACGATGACACAATCAAAACCGTCACCATAACATGACATATGATGATGTAAGTTATTCAAAACCATCAGTGTAGCTTGAGATATGCTGACGTAAATATTTTAAAACCGTTACCATAGCATGACATATGGTGACGTAAATTTCCCAAAAACCGTTGCCAAAACTTCACTTTTGGTGACGAGAATTTTGCAAAGCATTGCATAGAACTTGGTTACTTTTGGAAACGGTTTTCAGATAAACGTTGCTATACATATTTTTGTTTTGGTAACGGTTTTTTAAAACCATTACAACATAAATCAACGGTTTAGAAAAAGCGCGTTACTAAAAGGTCCTCTATGGCAACGATTTTTAAAAACCGTCACAACATAAAGTAACGATTTTTCAAAATCGTCCTAAAACGTTACCATTGAGGACCCTTTAGTAACGTTTTTGACTAAAACGTTGCTTTATGTTTCTAGGTTTTTGGAGATGGTAACATTTTTTTATGAAACCGTTACTAAATCAATTGTCTAAATTTTTTTTTAACTTTTAGTAACGGTTTTTACCAAATCGTTACAAACATGTTTTCTCAAAACCGTCACAAAAAGCCATTTTTGTACTAGTGAAAGTCGTATGGACGGCCTTTATTGCTTCCCCCAACCGCTTGTTGCCACAATTCTACGTCTACTATGGGATAGGAATCAACATCATTCTTGTACTTTTGGGTGATACTGGTTTGATAGTTACCTTGTGGTATAAACACAAGCCAATTTCGACAGCATAACAGTTGTAAATTAGACGTTTCCAAATAAAAAAAATGTTAACTTTTGCCCAATAAATGGCAACCCATATTAAAACAAATATATATATATATATATATATATATATACTAACATTTAAACTAAAACAATCATAATGTTTACCAAAACAAATGGCAACCAAAACTAGACATATATATATATATATACACACACCTAACGCCCAACAAATTAGATAGAGATTTGGAGTTAAAGGTAAACAATTATAAAGCTATACGTATTCTACACTTACCACAACCCGGAAAGCCCTCAAAGTCACGTAATCTCCTAGTGACCCGCTATCTGAAGAAGATGACTCTATATTCGACCACTTCCTATGTGTATGACTGAACAAGTTATATGTATGAATTTTTTTTAGTTACATAAAATATTGATCTTGAGATAACAAGGAATACTATAGTATCTTTTTACCGGATCACCTTGTCTTGTCTTAATGGATCTTTATAACCTTTGCTCATTTTTATAACCGATTTCTTTAGTAAAAATCAATCAACCAACCAACCAACAAAGATTTATTCGAATTCGCCATCTGAAATCAACTTTTAAGGACATCACTTTTAGAGAAACTTTTACAGCGTTGCCCTTGTGGATCGATATCTGGTACGTGTACCATTATTGCTTGTTAAAAAGACGACAGTAGATCAAAATGTATACTTGTATTGATATCTATTTGCACGTATTTTGAGGTTGTGTAAAATCTGATAACAATAGCCCAATACAAACCACTAATCCCCCATAAAAGCCACTAAAGCCCAATTTGACATGAATAAATATTCACGGGAGCAAATATGAAAAAACACCAAAACGTAATTTTTTATTAAAAAATCCGTCACAAAGTTAATAAAAAAAATAAAAAAAATCCAAAAGAATTTTTTTAAGGAAAATTCGGTGAACTTCCGGCGGACACCGCCATCCTTGAACATAAAAAATATATATAATTTTAAAAAGACAGAAGACCTTCCTAAGAGAAAGACAAGTTTTCTTATTGGAAATCGTCAGAAAATACAAAAAATTAAATTTATGCATTAGTTTTTAAAATTTGATATATTTGTATTTTTCAACGAATGGGGTGTCTACCAGAAATCCGCCGAAAATACCTTATTTTTAATTCCTCTTAATTATTGTATATCATACACCGTAGAAAAATAAAATGTTAATTTGATGTTAGTTTATTATTTCGGATGGATTTTAGACGGGAATTAATTATGTTTAGTTAATTAAATTTCGTCGGAAATCCGTCAAAAAAGTAGTTAATTTATAATTAGTTTAATTAACTAACTAAATTAATTTCTAATTTTGTTAATTAACTGCTAATTAGTTTAATTAAGTAATTTAATTTAATTTGGGAAACATTTGTGGCGGATTTACGACAGATATGAAAACCAATACAAAAATATATTTTTCATGATATTTTTTCATAAAATGTTAGGATTTAAGATATTTTGATTCACATATATTTGTTTCATAATATGATAGTTTCACATGAATTTGTTTCACCATGTGAATATTTTTTACGTGTATTTTTCATTTCACTAGGTGAATCAAAAATGAAATTCTACATGTAATCTTTTCACAAGGTGAACACAAACAAATGTGAAACAATATCTTAAATCATAGGTTTTGATAAAAAATATCATGTAAACAATATTTTTATATTGGTTTTGTGATCCCAGAAACAAGTAATCAATCCAATAACATTAAAGTGTCCACCTCTATATTCAATAAATCAATCAAAGCTCACACAATACAATGAAGAACAAATTAAGTGTGTGTGGCTAGTGTGTGTAGGTGACTCTTGTGATTGCTAGACCTAATTAGGAAAACAAACACACAATATATACCTAGGGTAAAGAATCACCCTATTACAAAATATGCCCCTCTACTTAGTACAACTAGAATTTAGGCACTAACATTCTCCCCCTTTGTACAAGTAGAGGCAAAGAAATTATACATCTACTGGTGTCACAATATGTTTACGGAGACCAAAGATGTGTTCGAATCGGCGCAGTTCCAGACGGTAGTCTTTCCGGTAAGAAATAGCTTTCAGCACTTGGTTGATCAGGTCCTCTTCTTTGTCAGTGAGCTTTACCAATCCATTGGCATCCAGACGAAGCCTGCTTTCTAGATGAACTGAGATGATCTTCAAGGTACCCTCACAGAACTTGTTCATTTCGATGACTCGCAAAAACGTTTTTGTTGAGTCAGGTTCAACATAAACAACCCCAAGTTCTGGCTTGCTTAGAACGGTGTAAGCGGGGAAACCTTCAATATCAGATAGTTTTCTGTTCGGTCTTTTCAGGTTCACATTTTCTTGAAAGGATTCCAGGCCCATCTGAAAGTCAGTAAGATAAGAGAACTTGAGAATGTTCTTCATAAAGTTCTTCACACTTCGGAAGGCAGCTCTGTATTGTATTCTGTTCTCAGGACTCTTCAGCTCCGGATGATCAACAAGAAGGTTGAAAAGACTCAGAAGATCGTTCAGCCTCAGACTCTTGAAATCAGCTTCAGAAAATACGCTTTCAGACCCATCTGATCTCAAGACGGTGAATTCTGGATAGAAGACATCAAACAGCTTCTTAGATTCAACTTTCAGCACTTTCATAATCATGTTGTCTGATTGGACGGCTTCTGATCCTCTGTCTTTATGCTTCACAACGTACAAAAACTCGACTTTCTTCAGTGAATGCCAGTTTTCAATTCCATACACCTTCTCCAAGTTGATCTTCTGAACCTCCCGTATATATAGCTCTTTCCGTATGGTCTCTAGATAAGGAGTATGTATCGGCACTCTGTCTCCAGTTGCCATGTACCTTGGTTCAGTATCGACTATACTCTGAAATACCCGGAGTTCTGCTTCAAGTACTTTATCTCTGATCTTCCCATCAGGTATAAACGGTGTTAGAGGAGCTAAAATACTTGAACTTGGACCTGCAGATTCGACATTTGTTGGAGCATTTTCTAGCATGGCCGGAACATCTTCTTCGGACTCTATATCCATATCCTGAACCCCAGTTTCTGTCTCATAGTCTAGTTCATCTAAGGCTTCAATCATTTCCTCTTTGATCTTGAAATTTAGAAGTTCAGGTTCTTCATCAGAGTCAATGTCTATGATTTCGGTTCTATTGTCAACAGACGCAGGCTTTTCAACCCCAGCTATGACATCAACTAGAACTAATGTGTCTTCCACGTTCTCCATCACAGCATCCGTTTCACCTGTTCCCTTACCCTGATTCCCTTCTGGTTGGTCTGAGCCCTCAATATTTTCAGTGGCTGTTCCACTAGATTCACCAACCCTTGTAGATCTCTTCTCCCCCTCATGTTGATCAGGCGGATCCTGATCATCATGTCTTCTTTTCCGTGAGGCTTCGGCTTGAATACCACATCTTTCTTCGATTATCGTTATCCGTGTAGCTAGAGATTGATATCCAGCAAGTAGGGCGCTAGTCATTTCTGTGAAAGCTTCGGTCATCTTCTTGATTTGTTCCCCTGTGGATATTGCTTGAGATTGGGTTTGAGGTTGTGATTGTTGGCGCAGTAGTGAAACAAGATCTACCTCTTCAGTAGTGTTGGAATCGCCTTGGGCTAGAAGTCGGGCTAACAGCTCTGATTTGAGCTGGTCAGTTGGGATTTGATGTACCGGAATAGATGATGGGTGTCGTGGGTCAGGTTGAGCTTCGGTAGATTCTGCAACGCCTTTTCCTTTCACAGCTCTGGTTACATCTTGAGACAACTTCTTCATTTCGGCCTTCATGTCGTTCACATGAGCTTGATATGAGTTACTCAAGGACTTGATAGCTAGCTGCAAAAGAGGTACTGTCACAAGGTTATCCGGTCTATATAAAGATCGTACACGTTCAGCTTCTTGGGAACTAACACCCAGACCACTTAGGTTACTGGTTGACATAGCAGTCGAAGAGACTGTATGGCCTATGTTCAATGTTGGCATAGGGTTAACATTGATAGGTCTTCCGCCCGGTCCTCGTGAAGCACCAACGAATGGCGGCGACACTCTGGGCGTTCCGGTTGGGGCACGAAAGCCTCCAACTTGGTGTTGTACCGTCATCGGTGTCCTAGGAAAAGAAGTTGTTCCAAAAGGTCCTAGACTCGATGTGCTTTGAACAAAGGGCGGTGGCCGGGGCGGGAGCCCACCTTTTTCAATACCAACAGACACCGAGTGTGTCGCCGATAGAGTTTGTGCTAAATCCCCTGTGGAAAATAAAACATCAGCAAATTGAGATGCCGATGAGTGGCTGAGTGGGGCTGTGCATTGCATGGCTGGGTCCACCATGGCTGTTTCAATACGCAACGGCGACGAACGCACGTCGGTAGTAGATGTGGCTACCCGGCTAGTAACAGTTTGGGAAGGGTCAGTAGTTAAAGCTTTATCTGTCCCTGTCACAGCTTCACTCAATTCTTTTCCACCCTCATTCTCACCACTAGCTAAAACTACATCTGCTTCTACTTCTTCGTTTACAGCACCGGTTGTAGTCTCAGCAAGTTCCATATTCCAGGTAGAATCATCAGAAGAAACTACCATTCTTGGTCTTTTTCTCATAGAGCGCGGAATCAAGTTCGTATTTGGATCAGGATCTGAATCATCGTCATCATCATCAAATGGAGGTATAGCGGTATTCTCCTCGGCTTCTTTGTTAACAGCTTCATCATCGGGAGATAATGCAGCATTGGCATCAACAGAGTTCCATGAAACGTCATCGGCAAAAACATCTTCTTGAGATACCTTCGGTGATCGTCTAGATGATGCTTCACCAACAGTCCGTATTCTTCTCCCGACTCTCTTTCTTTTAGTTCTTCTCACCCCTCGTTGTTCAGGAACACCCCCCTATTCCTGAACCCCCTCGACTATTGGACCCTCACCTCCTAAAGGATTTGCATCGTGGGTAGGTCCCTCCGGCTCTGGCTGGACCGGCAATACATTTTCTATCCTATACTGCCTAACTACCCTGGATTGTTGGTCGGCATAAGCGAGTAAGTCTTCACGTAGAACGGCAATATGAGCAAAATTCATCGCTTTGGGCATTCTAAGAACATGCATGTACTGGCTAGGCCCTCTGGGATGTTGCTCTCGTCGTGGGATCTGGTCGTTGTCTATCATTGCTTGATGGATCAAGATCTGGAAGAAACGCTGAAATGGGACGAAGTTACGTCTCATCTTGGGTTTTAACTGATCAGCAACAAGTTCAACCATTTCATTCCAAATCAAGACAGCGTAGTCGATATTGTGGTTGAAGACAAACGCGTGAAACATGCGTAAAGTGGCTAAGTTGGTCTTGTCTAATCCAGTATGCTTTGAAGTCATACACCTGTTGAAAATAGAGCATATGGAATAGTAGAGTGGCGGGAGGAAATTACGTCTGAAAGTGGAAGATCCAATCAGTGGAGCATTTTCTGGTGGTTGATAACCTAGACTTCGAATGTCATCAAGTAGCTGAGATTCAGGAATCGGATCCTGAAGATTGTCACTGGGAAGGCCTAGAGATCGTCCGAGTCCCCGCAGTGTGAATCTGACATCGAAGTGGTCAAGCTTTGCTGTAAACTTTGGTACTTGATCAGTTGGTCGGTAGGCTAATGTATTCCAGAACTGTTTAAGGTAGATCGCGGGCACGAGCTCAACTTTTGTCAACGCAGTCAGAACCGGATGACGGCTGATGATTTCAATGATGATTTGATGGTCAAAACGAACTGCAAGATCTAGATGATGGTTGTTATCTAGAAACTGCACCTTTGGACTCGTACTCGGATATATCTCTTCGTCTAAGTCATGCGCGTTAACTGACGGATGTGACGAACGATGCGAACGGATGACGGTATTTTCATCCGAAGCATATTCATCGTGATCAGCCATCTGGAATAGTACACAGTTAAGAATCGGACCAAAATCGAGTTTGCCTTGAAAAACTTTTCCAAAAAAATTTTCTAAGTGTTGGCCAAGTCGCAATCAACTAAAAATGTCAGGTCACTGACCACTGCAACATCGCAATGGGAAGAGGATTGGACCAGATGAAGTCGCAATGCAAGATTGCTATTCGGTCCCCAAGTCGCAATGAACGATTGCGACTCGGATGAATGTGTGACCACTGCGACTTGGATGAATGTTTGAAGATCTGTTGACTGCGACTCGGATGAATGTCAGGAAAACCTAAGTGTTTAAACCCTAAAATTCATGTTTTTCGCACAACAGATGTTAAGAATGCTACCACTAGACTCGTCTAAGCATCGTGAGTAAACCCTAACCATCTAAAATCCCTAACAAACAACAACAAATAGACTTTAGGCAGATTCAAGCAAAACCGAACCTAATACCGTAAAATCAAACAATAGCATACGATTTTATAGATGAAAATCGATGAGAATCGAGATACAATACCTCGATGATGATCTGAAATGAATCCACGAACCAGAAAACACGAACTTCGATTGACAGTTGAGAGAGACTTCGATAGGGTTTAAGGAATTTTGAATTTTGAAAAAGTCAAAGTCTCAATATATACGAATTTTGAAAAATGGTGACACGTGGCACAATCTGATTGGTCCAAAGATTTGACCAGCCACGTGTCATCAAGTCGCAATGAACAAATCACGAGTTGATAATTTTTGAAGTCGCAATAGACCATTGCGATTCGCACTGTTCATCTGACCAAGTCGCAATAGGCTATTGCGATTCGGTACTGTTCACATGGTCAAGTCGCAGTAGGTCATTGCGATTTGGCACTATTCAAACCTCCAAGTCGCAATAGATCATTGCGATTTGGTACTGTTCACATGGTCAAGTCGCAGTAGGCCATTGCGATTTGGCACTGTTCAAACCTCCAAGTCGCAATAGACTATTGCGATTTGGCACTGTTCAAACTTCCAAGTCTCAATGCACCATTGCGATTTGATACTATTTAAGCTCATTGAGAAGTCGCAATAGAAGGATGCGACATCTCACTGTTCACATGTGAAATCGCAAGCGATATTGATGTAAATTTGGACATTTTTCAGATAACAAAAGAAAGATTTTATCAGATTGGAAGATGTCTAACTTCCAATTGATTAAGCACTTAAGGTTTTAAAACACGGTTTTCACTCCCCCTTAAATGATGCAAAGATTTTGCAAAAAGATTTTCATCATTTAAAAGCAAGTGGTTTAAAAACAAATTAGAGTACTTACCTTAACTCCTCAGAAATTGTTAAACACAACAGATCAACACTCACATGATGTGTATGCACACTCCCCCTAGATTTGTGCATAGGATGAAATCTGTTTACTCCCCCTGAAATCATGAACAAACCTTTCATGCAGATACAGATAGCATAACATATCATAAATAAGACAAATTAAACGAACTGAGAAAAGAAGAACAAATTGAAGAAATATATAAAATACAACGAGGATATGACAATTTAAATAACATATATTAAAAATAGAATATGATGAAAATTTTAGTGTATTAATCTAGAAGCAAAGTCTAGATTTACAAATATTTCCATCTATTATATGTTTAATATATGGAAGTTAAACTTTCATATTAAGCATGCCGAGCTTGGATACAAGAAAATTGAAACGTTTTTCATCCAAGGCTTTGGTAAAGAGATCGACAAGCTGAAACTCAGTTGTAACAAAATATAATTCAACAGTTCCTTTCTCAACATGATCTTTTATGAAATGATACATGATGTCGATATGCTTGGTTTTGGTGTGTTGGACAGGGTTAGCAGATATGGCGATTGCACTTTTACTGTCACAGTAAATGGGGATTTTCTCATATTTATATCCATAGTCTATGAGTTGGGTCTTCATCCAATAAACTTGTGAACAACAACTCGCAGCGGCAACGTATTCTACTTCCGCTGTAGAAGTAGAAACACAATTTTGCTTCTTTGATGACCAACTCACGAGCTTGTCACCCAAAAACTGAATATGACCAGAAGTACTCTTTCTATCCAACATGCTTCCTCCGTGATCAGCATCTGAGTATGCGGTGAGTTCGAAACCGGTTCCCTTGGGATACCACAGTCCGAGATACGGAGTGCCTTTCAAGTATCGAAAAATTCTTTTGACGGCGCCAAGGTGTGACATTTTAGGATTAGCTTGAAATCTAGCACAGAGACAAGTCGAAAACATTATATCTGGACGACTAGCTGTCAGGTACATTAGAGACCCAATCATTCCTCTATAAAGTTTTACATCAGCATCAACACCATGTGGATCAGGACCAATTTTGGACTGATGACCCATAGGTGTACCAATCGAAGTGCAGTTCTCCATCTTGAATTTCTTCAAAATGTCAAACACATACTTTGACTGATTGATGAAGATACCAGTTGAAAATTGTTTCACTTGTAATCCGAGAAAGAAATTAATCTCTCCCATCATACTCATTTGGAATTGAGTCATCATAATGCCCGAAAACCAAGTACAAAATCCAGGATTAGTCGAACCAAAAATAATATCATCAACGTAAATCTGAACTAAGAGAATATCACCTTCCTTGCGTAGAGTAAATAGAGTTGTGTCGATTTTACCTTTCTCAAAGCCAGCTTTTAGTAGAGAGGTTGATAGTACTTCATACCAGGCACGGGGGGCTTGCTTCAGACCGTAAAGCGCTTTGTCAAGAATGTAGACGTGATCTGGATGTTCTTTGTCCACAAAGCCTTCAGGTTGAGACACGTACACCTCCTCCTTAAGAACATCATTCAAGAAAGCAGTCTTCACGTACATTTGATAGACAGTGAAGTTCTTGAAAGCGGCATACGAAAGAAACATCCGAATTGCCTCAAGACGAGCAACCGGCGCGTACGTCTCATCATAATCTATCCCCTCCTGTTGCCTATACCCTTTAGCTACCAATCTAGCTTTGTTTTGCACAATTACTCCGTCTTCATCTTTCTTGTTCTTTAGGACCCACTTCGTACCAATAATTGTTTTACCCTTGGGCCGCGGAACTAATCTCCACACTTTCAAAGCTTCGAACTGATTCAGTTCTTCTTGCATCGCAATCAACCAGTCAGGATCTTCTAAAGCCTGTTGAACTGTTGAAGGTTCAACCTGACTTAAGAATAGCGCGTATAAGATTTCATTTGCGGTTGCGGAAGCGGATCTTGTCTTTACTGGTTCAGATACATCACCAATCACCTGATCAATTGGGTGACTGCGTGTCCACTTGGTAGAGTGTGGATGGAGAGATACAGCACCATCATTGGGGTCTACAAGGGTAGGATCCGTATCAAAGTTCAACTCGATCGTTAGTGTCGGTTCCGGATTTGAGACGGGTTGCCTGTCAGAATTGACAATCGGCACAGCCTCGGGAACTGATTCAGTAGAATTGTCATTTGAAGTTGTTCCAGATGAAGAAGCACAACTTGTAGATATTTGTTGTCGTGCTTGTGGAGAATCTGTTGATGTGTTCCTTGGAGAAATTACAGGAGTAGTTGAACCAGTATTTGGTGTAGTCAGTACCGGTGAAGGACCTGACATAGAAGTTTGTACTGGCGGGGTTACAACTTGAATCCTGTCATTTACAGATGAAGACGATTTGTCACTGTTAAAATAGTCATCATAAAAATATTCAAACAATAAATCAAGTTCATTAGGAGTAGAATTAGAAGTGGAAGCTTGATCCTTGTTTGACGATCTAGTCATCATTGGACGAAATTGTCTAGATGCTAGAATACCAGATAACTCGGGTTCTGTACTGTTTTGCACATAAGCCATTGCTTCAGTCTCGTCGAATTTGACATTAATGCATTCCATTACAGTTCTGGAAGATTTGAGGTAGATCCTGTATGCTTTTGAAGTGAGAGAGTATCCGAAGAAGTAGCCCTCAAGACCTTTAGGACTGAATTTGTTCAGGTTGTCCTTATCATTCAGCACAATACACCTGCATCCAAAAACACGGAAGTAGTGTATCACAGGTTTTCTATTATTCATTAACTCATATGGAGTTTTACCAAACCGTCGATGAACGATTGAGCGGTTTTGTGTATGGCATGCCGTTGCAACAACTTCAGCCCATAGGAATAGTGGTAGACCAGCGTAGGACAGCATCGTTCTTGCGGCTTCAACAAGTGTGCGATTTCGCCTTTCAACAACTCCGTTCTGTTGAGGAGTTCTGGCCGCTGAATACTGATGAGTTATACCTAATGACTTGAAGAAGTCATCAAGAGTCTTGTTCTTGAACTCTGTTCCATTATCTGATCTAACCGTCTGAACTAATTGTTGACGATTCACTTGAAGCTGTTTGATTAACGAGATGATCAAGTCAGGAGTTTCATCTTTTGAGCGAAGGAACTTGACCCAAGTGTATCTCGAATAATCATCGACAACCACTAACACGTAACGTTTGCCATTGATACTTTGAGTCTTCATCGGACCACAGAGATCCATATGAAGGATTTCCAAAGCTTGTCTTGTGCTGGGCTCGGGTTTCGGTGGATGAGGAACACGCTTCATCTTCCCTTTCTCACAAGCAATACAGAAATTATCTTTCTCAAATGTCAGAACTGGTAGACCTATGACTGAATCACCTAACATCAACTTTTGAATGTAACGGAAATTGAGATGAGATAGTCGTCTATGCCATAACCAACTTTTCTCTAACGACCCTTTTGACATCAAACATATGTCGTTCTTCGGTTTAAGAGTGGATAGGTCAATGGTATACAGGTTTGACTTCCTATAACCAACAAGAAGTTCGTCACCTCCATCGGTAAGAACAGCACAATGGGTCTTCTTGAAATGAACCTCTAGGTCTTTGTCACAGAATTGACCTATACTAAATAAGTTGTAACCTAAGCCCTCGACATAATTGACTTTTGTAATCCTTACATTGTCCTTTACAATGTCCCCATAACCCAAAATTGAAGCATACTGATCATTTCCAAACTTCACTTTTCCACAATCCTGTTCTACAAAATTAACTAGCAGCTCTTTTCTTCCAGTCATGTGTTTTGTGCACCCTGAATCTAAATACCATACATGACTGGGCTGCAAAATGGAAATTAAACAGTTTTAGGTACCCACTGCCAATTGGGTCCTTTTGAGTTAGTAGGCTTGGGTTTCACATTTTGCTTTCTATAATCGGATTTAAAATAAACATTTGAGTAAAACCAACGATTATAGTCAGATTTGCAGATAAAATCAGCCACACCACAAGAAGCACAACAAACTTGATCTCTTGCCAAATTAATCAGTTGTCGCATTGAATAAACCTTGTAAGGAACTACAAGTTTTTGTCTATTGCCAACATCATAATTAATAACATTTGAAACAAAATTGTCTTTCTTGGAATTTAAAACATTTGAATTGACGTGGGATGATTTGATCTGGGCCACATCCTGTGTGGACGCCTTTATTCTCCACTCTAGTCGCGTGTTGTTTCTCAAATTACGATCTGAAAAACCAGACAAATATGAGTTGTAAGCTTTTGAATATTGAGTCTGAAAAGAATTAACACGCTTCTTTCTTTTTGTTTTTCTTTTCTTTTTCTGTAATGATGGTTTTGATATAGATTTGGAATGATCATCATTAACAGAAACTTTCTCAGCTGATTTTGAAGATTCTCCTTCCAAGATAATCTTTTCAGGTTCCTCTTCATTTATTAGAAAATCAGAATGATCTGGAAGTTTGGCACTGAAATCAAATTGAACAGGCACTTCACATACACCTTTACCTTTGTCCTTACCAACATTCTCGCTTTCAAAATCAATATCAATATCAGTATCAGTATCATATGATGGACTATCATTATCATCAGACTTGGGAAAAAGAAAGTCATTGTATTCTTTTCGAAAGATTTTATCTTCTTCTGTTGGAAAATATATAGGACGATCATTATCAAACTGATCTTCCAAATCCCAAGGTTCAAAATCCTCTCGGTCATTGGTTGTCCAGTCTCTCAAAAGAGCATTTCCTATAAAAGCTTTGCATGAGGAAACATCTGAATCTGAAGATTGTTTTTCTCTTAAAACCTTTTCTTCAGATATTTCCTCAAGTTTGACATTCATTCCTTTTAAGCTTTCTGAAAATACAGTGAGCAAAACTTCCTTTTCAATCTCAAAAGCAAGCTTCTCGTCATTTCTGACTTCTTGAATGTTGCTTTGGATCTTGCTTTCGAGGTCCATGAGTTTTTGTTCAAGAACCATTGGTGGAAAGTATCTTTTACCTTCAAAAACTGGGTTGTCATTAATATCCTTTTGAGTATTTTCTTTTTCCTCCGGTTCTTTAACAACATGACTCTCAAAGTAATTGTTTGGTAAGGTTTTCTTTGAATTCAATGCCTTTGCATTGTCTGGACCATACCAAAAAGGAAGTTGCATCTTAACTGTGGTTTTCTTTTTTATTTCTTCTTCAGCCTTATAGTCTTCATCATCCATCTTGATTTGAAAGTTTGAATGTACGGCAAGTTCAATCCATTCAAATTTGTACAAAGTGGGAGATTTTGATAAAGCATTGCTCAGGTATTGTGGATTATCATACCCGATTCCCCACTTTGAGTTGAAATATCTGAACTTATTTGGTTTATGCATGTGAATTGTTTGTTCAGTTTGACCTGCTTTGTAAAGTTTATTTTCCAAATCCTTGATTCTTTCACATAACTCATCATTTCTATTTTTGTAAGCATGTAACAGACTTTCAAACTCGCTATTCTTGACTTCCGAATTCAATAATTTATCTGATAGTTCAGTCATTCTATCTTGAAAATAAGCATGACCAATCTCGAATTCAGCCTTTTACTTTTTAAAATCCTTTAACTGATTGTCTTGTTCAATTAGTCTTGCCTTTTGAGTGGAAATTATTTCATTTGCTCTATCTTGATCTTTTGTAAGGTTTTCTAATCTTTTAGTTAAACAAGCCTGTTGAGAGAAGAATTGATTATAAAGATCGGAATATACCTCATTGGAAGTAGACTCTGAATCTTCACCATCAGTGTTCTTGGTCATGAAGCACAGCTTTGTCTGATCATCTTTCTCACCTTCAGCTTCATTATCAGAAAGATCAAGCCAGTATTCTTCTTCAACCATCAGCACTATCCCTGCTTCTTTCTTCTCGGCAAGCAGTAACTTGTTCTTGTAGTATGTAGAATCCCTGACTTTCGGCTTCCAACACTCTTTTGAGAAGTGACCAGGCTTCCCGCAATTGTAGCATGTCGGAACTTCCTCTTTCTTTTTGAACACCCTTTTCTCTTCTGGCTTCTTATACTCAGGCTTCTTGTACTCCTCTCTCTTATACTCAACCTTCTTATCATCAAACCTTCTACTCGACTCAACATTCGCCTTGTGTTCAAAATTCTTAGAACCAGACGCATACCTTTGATTGTTGGACCCGGGAGATTTTCCAAACTTTCTCTGAAAAGAGTTAGTAAGAAGTGCCATTGCTCGCTTCATACTTTCAATATCATCTATCTCACCATCTTCACCCTGTTCATCATCAGAATGCTTTGAATAGTTTCTGTTTGGTTTGACAGACACCAAAGCAAGCGGATCTAGTTCTTCTTCCTTCTTATCCTCTCTTTTCTCTTCCCTCTTGTCGTTCTTCTTTTTCTTTGCCCTCTTGGCTTCAGCATATTCTTCATCCTGTTTCAAAGTCTCGTACATCTCTTGAAGAGGCAAAACATTCAGCCTTGAATTTTGTTTCATACGATGAGCATACTTCTTCCACTCGGGTTGAAGTACATTCAAAAACTTCACATTATGCTCAATTATCGATTTGTTGATATTGTATCTGTTCAGCTCGTTCAAGATAGTAGTGAAACGGTCGTATGTGGAATCAAGAGCTTCACCATCTTTCTGTTTAAAACTCTCATAAAGATTAATAGCATTTGAAATTCTCATCTGATTTTCAATCTCAGAACCTTGATAAAGTTTTATCAATTCATCAAATATGGCTTTCCTGGAGTGGTTCTTGCTATCTACCTTTCGGTAAATATCATTAGTCAAAGCTTGAATTACAAGGGACTTTGCCATCTTATCCCCATAATATCTCTTCTTCTGTTCAGGGTCATAGTGAATTGGTAAAACTTCAACAAAGTCGGGAATAGGTTCACCGTCGGTAAGAATTCCTCTTCTCATTATCTTTTCCATCGGCCCATTAATCAGTGAGTGTGAAATGAACTCCCCGTTCTCTTGTCTCTCCACATAATCCATAAAACGGTCTTTCCAAATTTTGAATTCTTTAGGAAACAGAACCGGTGGTTTATCCTTAGATCCAATCGTTAACATATCTCTAGCAGTCATATTCGATTACTTGTCTTTGATCGTTTGTATTCTTTAGATTTGATTGGTAAAAAAAATTTCAAACTGAAGTCTCAACCCACTAAAGTCGCAATAGGTTTGAAGTCGCAATGCAATGAAGTCGCAATGCTTGAAGTCACAACAGTTGGAATCGCAACAAATGAAGTCCCAATAATTGGAATCGCAACACTTGGAGTCGCAATGAAATGGAATCGCAACAGAGTAAAAATTCACTCGAGTCGCAATAGAGGATTGCGATTTGGTACTGTTCACGGGGTAATGGACTGCGATTCGGGATCGAAGTCGCAATAGGTCACTGCGATTTGGGAGTCAAGTCGCAATAGGTCACTGCGACTTGGAACTGTTCACTCAACGTTCACTGCGATTTCGATGAATATCAGACGATTGCGATTTCGATGAATATCATGATTGCGATTTCGATAAAGATTCAAATGATCGGGAGTTGATTCTTCAATAATGATCCAAATGATCTGAAAATTGTTAGGTAAGGTCGAAATACGATTCTGGACAGATTTACTACTTCAAGTTTTGTCCAAAAACCACTAGAACAGTGATTTTCGATCCAAAACAGTAGGTTTTTGCTCAAAAGTTCGAAAATCCGAGTTTGCACGATTTGAGATCGATTCTGGTGTGATTATGGAATCAAAACACGCAGAAATGAATATCAAACACTTCTAGATCGATCCTAATCCATTTGAAGAACTCAAATGATCAAAATCAATTAGAAATGGATGAAAACTTAAAGAACACTCAAAATGCAAAAACTCTCAATAAAATCTAATCTGATCTAGATGAATACATTGTTCTGATACCAATTGTGATCCCAGAAACAAGTAATCAATCCAATAACATTAAAGTGTCCACCTCTATATTCAATAAATCAATCAAAGCTCACACAATACAATGAAGAACAAATTAAGTGTGTGTGGCTAGTGTGTGTAGGTGACTCTTGTGATTGCTAGACCTAATTAGGAAAACAAACAAACAATATATACCTAGGGTAAAGAATCACCCTATTACAAAATAGGCCCCTCTACTTAGTACAACTAGAATTTAGGCACTAACAGGTTTCTCATGAGTTTGTAACATATGTGTGGTTCTCATTTGATTATCGTCATATATATATTTAAAATTTTCAGTGATGGATTGTGGTGGATTTATGCAGGGGTTAGTTTTGTTCATTATGTCGGAAATCTGCCAAAATTATTTCTAAAGGAAAATCAGTCGGAAACGACCGACCGTAATGCTGCTTTGTTTAGTAGTTTCTTTTATCTACTCATTTCCTTTACTACTATTATATAATAAAAAATTTGGGGCCCTATTTCTTGTGGACCCTAGACGTACGTCCGAGCAGCCCTCCGCAACGCCCCTGACAACAATATTAGGGGGTGCTTGGAATTGCTTATTTAAATGACTTATCTGCTTAATTCATTTTGTCACCACAAATATGTTATTTCTAGTGTGTGGATTGGGAAAAAACTGGTTATTACTTTTTGTCACCGCAGATAAGTTGTTTTTAATAAGTTAGTTCATACTGATTTATTAGCTTATTTGAAACAATTTATAATTTTTTTTGGTTATTTTACATGTATAAACAATTACAAACATCCCTAAATAACAACTTATTAACTTATTACATTTTGATACCACAATAAACTAATCCAAACACTTTTTATAAAACTCTTTTTTATCATCACATTAGTTGATAACCACTTTTAAAAAAACCACAAGTAATTTTATATAAGCAATACCAAACACCTCCCTATTAAGAAAGGCTAATTCCATGTTATTATTGTGTATATACTTCTAATAAATTTTATTGAAATCATTATCTTTCACAAAATCTTATTGCACGATTGTAGTAGATATACATTATTTAAAGATGTGCCCATTAAATTAGATCTATTTGACTAACTGAAATTGGTATATATATATATATATATATATTTTTTTTCTGGTGTCCATTGCTCATGATCCAAGAAGATTAGTTGTTTTGTTGGCCACTTGTGGCTTACATTGAATTAATAGACGATATATATATATATATATATATATATATATATATATATATATATATATATATATATATATATATATATATATATATATATATATATATATATATATATATATAGGGGACGTATCCGTTGCAAACCAGTCAGTTTGTGCAAACTATACAAACCAATCTTAGCCGTTGATCAAGTCTAATAAATATCTGATTTTATTATGTTTCCTAATCTAAAGTCATGATCATAATGAATGAATCTTATCATCTTCCATATATATCTCAGTCTTAATTAATGAATCATAATGATTATCCATAAATACATCTATTGTTTCCTAATATAGTGGTTTGTATAGTTTGCACAAACTGACTGGTTTATATAGGGGTGATATTTTTTGCAAACCAGTGTATTTGTACAAACTCGTACAAACCATACCTAGCTTCATGATTTTGTAAATTTGGCTTCATGAATATTTATATATATATATATTGGCTTCATGAATATATAATTTGGCTTCATGAATATATCATTTGACATTTTTAACTAATTTTTTTACAAAAATAAGGGTATTTTAGGGCTCCACAAAAAAAATTAGTTAAAAATGTCAAATGATATATTCATGAAGCCAAATTATATATTCATGAAGCCAATATATAGATATATATATTCATGAAGCCAAATTTACAAAATCATAAAGCTAGGTATGGTTTGTACGAGTTTGTACAAATACACTGGTTTGCAAAAGATACCCAGCCTATATATATATATATATATATAGAGAGAGAGAGAGAGAGAGAGAGAGAGAGAGATAGTCATTCTTTTGTTAACCAGACATTTAGTGTTAACCTTGTTAATTTTTTTGGATCAATAAGAATTAAGAGAATTTACTGGTTTGAATATATAGAGGGCGAATTTTGTAGGGTGTTAGTGCATAATTATGATTGTACCAAGTAGAGGGACCTAATATGTCATTATTCAATAGTTGTAGCTAGTATATATTGTTTGCTACTTTCTTCTTTAGGTTTAGGTCATCTTATCACACACACTAGCCACACATAGTTCTTACACTCTAATCATATTGTGAGCTTTTGTTGATCATTGAACGAATATAGAGATGACTTCCTTTAATGTTATTATAGATTGATTACTTGTTCTGGGATCACAATTGGTATCAGAGCTTGTATATCACATTGATCAGATTAGGATTGTTAGGGTTTTTGCAAAACTTGAGTGTTCTTCATATTTTTCATCTTTTTGGTTGATTTTAGCCATTAGAGTTCTTCTAATGGATTAAAATCGATCAAGGGTTGTTAGTAGACTATTCCTGAGTGTTTTTATTCCGCAAAATCACTAGGTTTGTAGCTCAGATTGTGCATTTTCCCATTTTTGGACTTTTGTATTTCTGCACTCTGTTTTGCATCGAAAAACAACTTTCTGTTGGTTTTTGGACAAAACACGAAGCATTAAAGTTACCCAGAACAGTGTCACGAACCTGCGTACCAAATTTCAGCCAAATCCGATTAGTTTTGAAGATTCGACTCAAGAACACCTTGAATCTTCATAACTATCGCAACCCTCGAAAGTTCATAACTATCGCAAGTGAACAGTACCATATCGCAAGAGTCAATTGCGACAAGTAGTTATCGCAATCATCAGAGTTTGAACAGTAACTTATCGCAACCCTCTGTTGCGATAAGACCCATTTTTGCCTTTGCGACAAGTTCCTTATTGCGACAAGGTTTGGGTTGCGACAAGCATTGGGCTGCGACAAGGATTGGGTTGCGACAAGCCGTGGGTTGCGACATCAGTGTGTTGAGACAAAATATTGTGTAAACGTTATTTCCTAATTAGATCAGATCGATATTAAAAGATCAACGACAAGTAATCTAAACATGATTGCTAGAGATATTTTGACCATAGGTTCAAAAGATAAACCGCCGGTTCTATTCCCTAAAGACTTTAAAATATGGAAAGACATATTTCTTGACTATGTGGACCGACAAGAAAATGGGGCTCTAATCTATAATTCCTTTAAAAACGGGGTACAACAAGCAATATATCGCATAGACCCAGATGGTACTAACAGAAGACTTCTTGACCCATCAGACTACACCGGTGATGAACTACTGAGACACAAAGCTGATAAAGCGGCTAGATCACTGGTTATGCAAGCCTTAACCAATAACATATACCAGAAGGTTGACAGTTTGAGTGAAACAGGGAAAGGAATGTTTGATGAGCTGATCAAGTTATATCAAGGTTCAGAAGTGGAAAATCAAATGAGAGTCTCAAACATCATCAACAAATATGAGAATTTCAAGCAGAAGGATGGTGAGAGTCTAGACGATGCATATGATCGTTTAACAACAATACTAAATGAACTCAACAGTTACAAGATATAAAAATCCATCATCGAGACTAATGTGAAGTTCTTGAGCGTGCTTCAGCCCGAATGGAAGAAGTATGCTCATAGAATGAAACAGAATTCTAGACTGGATTCTCTTCGGCTACAACAGATGTTTGAAACATTAAAGCAAGATGAGGATGATGCTGATCTGAAAAAGAAGAAGTTGATGAAAAAGGGTAAGAAGGAAAAGAAGACAGAAGTGTCTGAGAAGAAAGAAGAGGATGATGAGTTTGAGAGTGAACCGTTAGCTTTGATGTCAAGAAAGTATGCTGATAAGGGTAAGAGTATTCAGAAAGAGGATTATAGGATAGACCAGGATGATTTGGATGAGGCGGAAAGTGTGAAACAGGCAATGGTGCTTTTATCAAGGGCCTTCCAGAGGAAATTTGTGAAGACTCTAAACAATCAACGTTACTCATCCGGTTCTAAAAACTTTGAGCACAAGAATCGGATTGAGTCAAAGAAACAGTTTGATGACCAAAAGGAAGATGGTAAAAGGTCAGAGGTGAAGAAGTTTGGTGAAAGAAAGGATGAAGAGCAAAAGTGTTACAATTGTGGGAAGTCCGGCCATTTTTCTAAAGAGTGCTGGAAACCGAAGGTAAGGGATTCCGACTACTACAAGAAGAAGGCACTGTTGGCAGAGCAGAAGGAGTCTGGAATTGCACTTCTGGTTGAGGAAGAGTATTGGATGGATCTAACTGATGATGAAGGGGGGGGGGGGGAGGAGACAGCTGCTTTAGCAAAGATGTGCCTGGTGAGCAGAGAAGGTGAGGATTCAGAGGCTGATGCGGCGCCTGAGACAAATGAGGTAGATTCCTGCACCATTAATCACTTTGCTAATCAGTTTAAAGTCCTCACATTAAAACAAGATGAATTAATTGAGAAACCCAATAATGCGCATAAGACGATAGAATCGCAAATACAGATAATTATTGATCATAACAAGTTAAATGATGAGTTGAAAAAGGAACGAGTTGTGATCGAACAATCGAACTTATTTCCGGAACATAACGGATGAAATGGAAGAAAAAGTAAGAGTTTATGAAAATAGGAAGAATGATCTTGAACAATTGTTGCAATCTTATAAAGATATTAACAATGAATTGAACGAAAAAGCAAGTAGTCTGGAAGAGAAGCTGTACAAACTTGGTCAATCTGAACAAACCATTTTTCTAAACACGCCTAAGAATTTCAGATATTACAACTCGAAATGGGGTGTGGGATATGACAATCCTCATTACTTGGAAAATGCTTTGAAAAAGTGTGGATCCCAGATTAACAAGTAACAATGAATATGAAACGATTAATCCTTTATTGATTGAATGCAGAGAGTTACAAGATTAGAATGATGAACAAACTCTCTCTCTAAACTCTGTTAAGCGCACGACTAATCTCACCACTACTAACCTAAAGATTGGAAAAACAACTTTATATACCAAGGGCTTTAAGCCTAAGCCCATGGACCACAAACACTAATCTAAGCCCATTTAGCTTAAAAGGCTTTTACAAACAAATAAAGAAAATAATTCTTTTCTTTATATCACTTTCTATTTTATAGGACTTTTAGTCCTAACAAAAAGGCACCATGTCTTTACAAGTTTGAATGGCTTAAGCTTCCATCCATATAACCTAAATACAGAATCAACTGGCTTAATGAGGAAGAACAAGGGGCTGAGGAAGAGATTAAAAGAAAGACAATTGTGACAATGCAACTTCCTTTTGTCTACGAAAATGAAAATAGGAAGGAACTGGTTTGGAATTGGAAACAAACTTTGTCTAATGACTATTTTCAAAGCTATGTTGTTGAGCCACCAAAGGATACTGTATCAAAACCCGTTTTTGTAGGAAAAATATATTATCCTCCTTTGGTACTCGAACAGAAGCTTGTCGATCTTGAGTTGAATATTAAAAGAAAAATTGAAGAAGTCAGAAATGACGATCAACTTGCTTTTGATATTGAAAAGGAAGTTATGTTAACTGTTTTGATAAATAGCAAGAGAGATAAGTCTGAAAAGGTTGTTTCTGAATCGTCAACAAAAAGCTTTGAACTAGGTAGAACGACAAGAGAACGGTGCTCTAATTTATGACTCCTTAATGATCGAGATACAACCTGATGTTTTTCGAACAGAACCGGATGGAAGTGTTATAAAACTTAATCCAAGAGATTACATGGGTAATGAACTGATAAGACACAAAGCAGATAAAGCGGCTAGGTCATTGGTTATGCAAGCCTTAACCAATAACATTTATCAGAAGGTTGACAGTTTGAGTGAAACTGGGAAAGGAATGTTTGATGAGCCGATCAAGTTGTATCAAGGTTCAGAAGTGGAAACTCAAATGAAAGTTTCGAATGTCATCAACAATTATGAGAATTTCAGGCAGAAAGATGGTGAAAATCTAGACGATGCATATGATCGTTTCACAACCATCTTAAATGAACTCAGCAGGTACAAGATCAAGAAAGACATCATCGAGCTGAATGTGAAATTCTTGAGTGTGCTTCAGCCTGAATGGAAGAAGTATGATCATAGAATGAAACATAATTCTAAGCTGGATTCTCTTCCGCTACATCAGATGTTTGAAACGTTAAAGCAAGATGAGGATGATGCTGGTCTGAAAAAGAAGAAGTTGATGAAAAATGGTAAAAAGGAGAAGAAGACAGAGATGTCTGAGAAGAAATAAGAGGATGATGAGTTTAAGAGTGAACCAATAGCCTTGATGTCAAGAAAGTATGCTGAAAAAGGTAAGAGTATTCAGCAAGAGGATTATGGGATAGATCAGAATGATTTGGATGAGGCAGAAAGCTTAAGGCATGCAATGATACTTCTCTCCAAGGCCTTTCATCACAGATTTGTAAAAACTCCTGGATCAAACAACCAACGTTACTCATTTGGTTCTAAAAACTTTGAGCACAAGAATCGGATTGAGTCAAAGAAACAGTTTGATGATCACAAGGAAGACAGTAAAAGGTTGGAGGTGAAGAAGTTTGGTGAAAGGAAGGATGAAGAACAAAAGTGTTACAATTGTGGGAAGTCCGGTCATTTCTCCAAAGAGTGCTGGAAACCGAAAGTAAGGAATTCCGACTACTACAAGAAGAAAGCGCTGTTGGCAGAGCAAAAGGAGTCTGGAATAGCACTGTTGGTAGAGGAAGAGTACTGGTTGGACCAAACTGATGATGAAAGAGAAGAGGAGACGGTTGCGATGGCAAAGATGAGCTTGATGAGCAAGGATGGTGAGGATTCAGAGGCTGATGTGACGCATGAGACAAATGAGGTAGATTCTTGCACTGTTAATCACTTTTCTAATCAGTTTAAAGTCCTCACATTAAAACAAGATGAATTAACTGACAAACTCAATAACGCGCATAAAATAATAGAATCTCAAAGAAAGACAATAATTGACGATAACAAGTTAAGTGATGAGTTGAAAGAGGAACGAGTTGAGATCGAAAAATCTTGAACTTATTTCCGAATAGAATGGATGAATGTAATACCCCGGGTAAGTTCGTTAGTTAAATTATAGTTCCGTTAAATTATTTAATTTTATAATTAGTGTTTAGAGTAAGTTTGGGGTAAATTTATAAGTTTAAGGGTGAATTGGTTAATTGTGAATAGTTTAAGGCTAAGAGGGTAAATTAGTTTGATAATATCTAATTAGGTGTCCAAATATTTTCATTTACAACAGAAAATCAGTAGGTGTTGTATGTGTTTTGAGAGAAAGAGATAAAGAAGAAAAAGGAAGGGTTAGGGCTCCATTTGGTGTGTTTGGAGGTGATTACAGGTATGTTCCTTTACAAATTATGTATGTAATTGATAGTAGATAGTTTCTATTGGAGTAAAATCGTTCATTTCATGTTTAGGATTGATTCTGTCAATTTCTGGGTAAAAAGTAGTCAAACCGACAGAGGTTTCCTGCTAGATTGAATGTGTCTGGATAGTTCGTTGGTAGTGTTCGGTGGTTTAATTGCTGGTGTCCGGACGATTCATCTACCCGGTAAGTACCCCTTTTCTTTAAGTTTCTGGATGATATAAGATACCGGATGGTATCCGGGTTACTTTGGTTTCCGGGTGTCGTCTGGATTGTTTATGCCGTCCGGAAAGGTTATGCTGACCGGAAATATGTGTTGTTCGGATAGTTTGGGTTGTCCAGAAACTTTGAGCTGTTTGGTCATTTTTGAGATTCCAGATACTTTTAGCTGCCCCCAGACCCCGCAAGGGCGTTGCCCCTTGACCCCATCCGCTAACCGGGTAGCGGAACCCCCGTGTTAAGTTGTCGTAGGGAAACAATTAAGGATAATAGTTTGATATGATAAATAGGATTCTCAGCCTGCTAGAGAGTCTTCTGTGTTCTATATGGTAAATAGATACTTGTATTTAATTGTTTCAGATATTGTGAATTTGAAGTGAAAGACTGAATCTATTGAAAAGGCTTGGAAAGGATTTTTGGTGATAAGCAAAACAGGTGAGTTTTACTTTAAAACGTTTTGAAACTGGAATACATATATGCGTGGATTGGGAATGTGATAGATGGTATGCTTATGTGTTTCTGTATGTAATATAATATATTGAGATATTATATTTACATGAGTATTCTACTATACGAGAATACGTGGTCGGGCTTAGGACCGGTGTGTTGGCTGTAATAGTCGTACAACGTTGTTGGCTGTAATTGTCGTACATCGAAGATAATTTATTAGTTGGCTTGCAACCAACTAATGTGGCCAAGAGAATGAGATGGGAAAATACAAGATGATTGAGTCATAACTGGTAATTGTGTTTATATTATGTGAATGGTGGTGTGCAAAGGATTTTCAAAGAAACATGAATTTTCTCACTAGACCTTTAGGTCTAACCCTCATTTTGTTTTTAAAATATGTATTCCAGGTTGTGGATCAAGTAAGGACAAGTAAGCAGGGTAATCGGTGAATAGCTTTTGAGAAGGCGTATATTTTTGAAGATTATGATATGTTTTGTAGTTATGATGTAATGTAACTAGGGAAAAAGTTTGTAATGAATTATCTTATTTTGGATTGTAAAGACTAGCGGACCGTATTTGTTATAAGATGTATCTTGTTATGTAACGATGTTATGCAATGTATGTTATTTGTTATATATTTGGAAACCGGGTTGTTACAATGAAATGGAAGAAAAAGTAAAAGTTTCTGAAGATGTAACAAGCTGGTTCCCAAACATACAACAAATACCATATTTTACAGAACATAGCTTCATATCAAAAGACATATTATAGATCAAGTACGGTCCCTTGAGTCTCAAAACTATAAAATACATAAAAACTTCCTGATCAACATCAGGCATCAAAAGCATCCTACACTTTATCCTTTCCTTTGCCGCAATAAGTTCCTCGACCTGGAATACATATTTTTGAAAACAAAATGAGGGTTAGACCAAACGGTCTAGTGAGATAATCCCTGTCATTTCAAAATCATTATAAAACTAATTTATATAAAACCATGTATTAAAACAGTTTATATAAACCCTTTATAAAAATACACTATTACCACAAGTAATTTAATACCAATCAAGACTCGTGCACCGTGTACCTCTCCTCATTTCCAATGGCCATATTAGTTGGTTGCAAGCCAACTAATAAATTACTCCGTCGTACGACAATTACAGCCAACACCGTCGTACAACAATTACAGCCAACACCGCCGTACGACAATTACAGCCAACACCGCCGTCATAATCCGACCAACATGCGCTCGAGTAATGTAATGCTCATATAAATAAAATATATATCTCAATATATCATATTTTCATTTATAAACACGTCATCACATTCTAACCACATATTCATCTCAACATAAACACATAATCATACCATCTATCCCATTCTCAATCCACACACACACACACACACACACACACACACACATATATATATATATATATATATATATATATATATTCCAGTTTAAAAACGTTTTAAAGTAAAACTCACCTTGATTGCTTATCAAACCCTTCCAAGCCTTTCCCAAAGCAATTCGATCTTTCACCCAAAATTCACAGAATCTGAAATAGATTAAATACAATTATCTCCTTACCAATTAGACATATAAGACTTACTAGTAGGCTAAGAAATCTAGATGAATCTATCTAACTCTTATCCTCAAATGTTTCCCCCAAACCCGAACTTAAATCGAGTCCACAGTATTTTCAGTCCTCATTCATACTCTATCCAAGAGTTACACCTCTGTTTTTGGCTTAATTACCGTACTTAGAAGCCAAACTAGTTGATCATGTCTAAAACAAAAACGTACTTACATCTCTTAAGCTTCATATTGTTTTGGACTCACCTCGATTGGAGCAGCGACCAATTATATATGAATTTTATACAAACAGTGTGCAGATCCCGTTTTTCACAGGACCCGCTTCTGCAATTCACTGTTTGGAGCTGCTTAAATTCATAATTTGGTCTCGGTGAAAACTACAAAGTTGTACAGGACTGAAAGATCTTGCTAATTGCAAAATTTGAGCTTATTTAGACTAACGGTTGATTTTATACGAATTTTTTAATATCTGGACAGAAAACTTAAACTCAACATAATTGATAATTTCTTTAAGGCATTTCATCAATCACCTTGTGAGCATCAATTCATGGAGCTCAAACCCATTTTAATGGTTTCATGCCTTTTTCCATTTTTGATACCAAACTTCTAATTTATGAATTCTAACATAAAACCATAATCAAATTTCACCATAAAAGACCTCAATACGTACTTTATCTACTTATAATTAATCAACTAAAACTCATCTTTTTCATTCAAAAATATGTAAACCTAATTCCAAAAGAGATTTATAACACATAAAATGACATCTAAATACCTTCAAATAGATAATTTAAAGATAAATAGATGCATACCTGTGATTCTTACAGCTTTCACCTAAATTTCCAACTGAATACTCTTGTTTTCTTCTTCTTTCTCTTGCTTTCTTTCTTTCGGTTCTATCTCTCTCCCTCTTCTCCTTGCCATGAACAAAGCCCACACACACACACACACACTTTTAATTTTAAGATACTAAATGAAATATCTATCCATCTTATCTCTTTTGTAAAAAAAATAAGGCGGTGGTGGTGTTTAATTAACCCAAACAAACCCCATACTTTCATCTAATGGCAACTTTAACCCTCCAATCTCTAAATTAAAATTAAAAATTACCCTTAACTTCTAACTCCATAAAACACTTTATAAAACTAACCCCTAACCCACCTCAAACTAAGATAATAAAATTTAATAAACCAATAACGTACCCGGTTATTACAGAAGATAGGAAGATTGAGCTTGAAAAATTGTTGCAATCTTATAAAGATATTAACAACGAATTGACCGAAAAGGCAAGTGATCTAGAAGCGAAACTGTACAAACTTGGTCAATCTGAACAAACCATTTTCCTAAACACTCCAAAGAATTTCAGATATTACAATTCGAAATGGGGATTGGGATACGACAATCCTCATTACTTGGAAAATGCTTTGAAAAGGTACCATGTCTTTACAAGTTTGAATGGTTTCCCCTTCCGTCCTTGAAACCTAAATACAGAATCAACTAGCTTAATGAGAAAGAACATGGAGTCGAGGAAGAAATTAAGAGAAAGACAACTGTGACAATGCAACTTCATTTTGTCTACGAAAATGAAAATAGGAAGGCACTGATTTGGAATTGGAAACAAACCATGTCTAATGACTATTTTCAAAGCTATGTTGTTGAGCCACTAAAGGAAACTGTATTAAAACCCGTTTTTGAAGGAAAACCATATTACCCTCCTTTGGTACTCGAACAGAAGGTTGTCGATCTTGAGTTGAATATTAAAAGCAAAATTGAGGAAATCAGAAATGATGATCAACTTGCTATTGATATTGAAAAGGAAGTTATGTTAACTGTTTTGATAAATAGCAAGAGAGATAAGTCTGAAAAGGTTGTTTCTGAATCGTCAACAAAAGGCTTTGAAGAAAAGAAATCTCTTGAACTTAGATGATTGAATCTTTCAAAATAAGTCTCTGATTTTCAGAAAATGTTATTTATTGAAAAAGAACAAATAAAGAAAGTAAGAGAGCTATTTAAGTTCGAAAGAAAATCTCTTGAATAGGAAAGTGTTATATTTTCAAAGAAAATATCTGATTTAGAAAACATTTTGATCAAGGAGAGAAAAGACTTTGAGACTAATAGAGAGTACTTTCAAAATGAAATCTCAAAACTTATGGGAAAATTGTCAACTTTATCCACTGAAGCTATGACAGAGTTTGTGAGTAAACCTTCCTCTGATTCATATGCTTCTTTATGTAAAGCCTTCATGGGCAATACTCTTTTCAGAAGCATGATTGTGGATGACTTTGATGATTTTGAACCTTTTGATCTAGAGAAACAATCTGTAAATGAAAACTCTTGTGATATCTTCCACACTTCTTCTTCCGATGACAATAAGGTTGATTGTGTTATTGACATTCCTTGTGATGGGAAGGGTAAGAAAGCACAACAAAAAGATGTTCAATTTGACTTTGGTGCTAAACTTCCGGATCATTCTGACTTTTTGATCAAGGAAGAGGAACCTAAGAAGAATTTCTTCGAAGGGGAATCTTCTAAAACCATTGAGAAAAAGAAAAAGAAAAAGAAAAAGAAAAAGAAAAAGAAGAAAAATAAGCGTAAATCTAAATCTTCTCGAGCTCAAAATTTATACGCTTACGATTCTTATTTTGATGGCATTTCAGATCGTTATTTAAGAAATAACTCGCGGTTAGAGTGGAGAATAAAGGAGTCCACACAGGATGTGGCCCAGAGAAAATCATCTAATGTCGCTTTTCATTCCAAGAAAAACACTTTTGTTTCTACTGTTAGTAATCGTGTTGCTTCCAACAAATAAAAACTTGTTATTCCTTACAAGATTTCTTCAATGCAACAACTGATTAATTTAGCACATGATCAAATTTGTTGTTCTTCATGTGGTGTAGATCATTTTATCTGCAAGTCTGATTATTCTTCATGGTTTGGTTATAATTTCTATGGTTCTAGTCGTTTTTAGACAAATAGATATTATAACCACAACTCTTCAAAGAAACATGCCAACCAAAAATCTGTTAATTCTCCTAACCCGAAAGGACCCAATTGGCAATGTGTACCTAAAACTGTTTAAATTCCATTTTACAGCTCCGTCATGTGTGGTATTTGGATTCTGGTTGCTCCAAACACGTGACTAGTAGAAAGGAGCTGTTGAGCAACTTTGTGGAAAAAGATGGAGGGAAAGTTAAATTTAGGAATGATCAGTACTCTCCAATCTTGGGTTATGGAGATATAGTAACAGACAACGTCAGGATAACCAAAGTTAATTATGTTGAAGGCTTAGGACATAACCTGTTTAGTATAGGTCAGTTTTGTGACAAATACCTAGAAGTCCATTTCAAAAAGACTCGGTGCGCAGTTCTAACCGACGAAGGGAATGGACTTCTAGTTGGTTCTAGAAAGTCAAATCTTTACACTATTAACCTATCAAAGATTAAGTCGAAGAATGACGTATGTTTGATGACTAAGGCAACAATGGAAAAGAGTTGGTTGTGGCATAGACGTCTATCTCATCTCAATTTTCGTTACATTCAAAAGCTAACGTTGGGTGATTTAGTTAAAGGTCTACCGGTTCTGCAGTTTGAAAAAGACAACTTCTGTACTGCTTGTGAGAAGGGGAAGATAAAGCGAGCTCCTCACCCACCAAAACCCGAACCCAGCACACACAAACCTTTGGAAATCCTTCATATGGATCTCTGTGGTCCGATGAAGACTTAGAGCATCAGTGCCAAACGATACGTGTTAGTCATTGTTGATTATTATTCGAGATACACATGGGTCAAATTTCTACGATCAAAAGACGAAACCCCTGACTTGATCATCTCATTAATCAAACAGCTTCAAGTGAATCGTCAACAAACAGTTCAGACTGTTAGGTCAGATAACGGGACAGCGTTCAAGAACAAGACTGTTGATGATTTCTTTAAATCATTAGGAATATCTCATCAATATTCTACGGCTAGAACAACTCAGCAGGACGGAGTTGTTGAAAGACGGAACCGCACACTTGTTGAAGCCGCCAGAACGATGTTGTCCTATGCTGATCTACCTCTATTTCTGTGGGCCGAAGCTGTTTCTACGGCATGCTATACACAAAATCGTTCTATTATCCATCGTCGGTTTGGTAAAACTCCATATGAACTAATTAATAATAGAAAACCTGTAATATACTACTTTCGTTTTTTTGGATGCAGGTGTGTTGTGCTGAACGACAAGGACAACTTGAACAAATTCAGTCCAAAGGGTATTGATGGCATTTTCATCGGTTACTCGCTCACGTCAAAAGCATACATAGTCTATCTCAAGTCTTCCAGAACTGTGAAGGAAAGCATAAACGTCAGATTCGACGAAACTGGAGACTTGGCTTCTGTGCAAAATAGTACAGAACCCGCAATATCAGGAATTCTAGCATTTGGACAAATCCGTCCAATGATGACTAGATCTTCAAACAAGGTCAAGCTTCCACTTCTAACTCTAAACCTAATGATCTTGATTTATTGTTTGAATATTTTTATGATGACTATTTTGGTAATGATAAACCTTCTTCATCTATCACTAACAGGAGCAATGTTGCCACACCACCAGCTAATGCTACATTGTCAGGGCCTTCACCGGTACTGACTACTCCTACAACTGGTGCAACAACTCCTGCATCGTCTTCAAGCAATACGCATATGACATCTCCACAAGCAATACAACGTGAATCCACGAATGGTGCTTCTTCGTCGGGTATAACTTCTAACGTTAATAATGATAATTCTGCTAACATACCTGAGTCATCTTCTGAAGCAGATACAGAGGCAGTTCCTGTTGACTCTTCTGTCAATGAACCCGCTCCACAACCGGAACCAACCTTGACAATAGAGTTGAATTTTGATAAAGATCCCACCTTAGTGGATCCCAATGAAGGTGTTGTATCTCTCCTCCCACATTCTACAAGATGGACTAAGAGTCACCCCATTGAACAAGTCATTGGTGACATCTCCGAACCTATTAAGACAAGATCTGCAACGGCTAACGAAGTCCTTTACACGCTCTTTCTAAGTCAAGTTGAGCCCACAACTGTTCGACAAGCCTTAGAAGATCCGGATTGGATCATTGCCATGCAAGATAAGCTGAATTCTTTTGAAGCATTGAACGTGTGGAGACTAGTTCCTAGACCCAAGGGTAAAACGGTAATTGGTACAAAGTGGGTCCTGAAGAATAAGAAAGATAAAGATGGGATTGTTGTGAGAAACAAAGCACGCCTTGTAGCGAAAGGGTATAGGCAATAAGAGGGAATCGACTACGATGAGACATATGTACCGGTAGCTCGCTTAGAGGGTTTTGTAGACAAAGATAAACCAGATCACGTCTACATTTTTGACAAAGCTCTCTACGGTCTCAAGCAAGCCTCTCACGCCTGGTACGAAATCTTATCCACCTACCTACTTGGTGCTGGCTTTCGGAAAGGTAAAATCGACACAACTCTCTTCACTCTGCATAAAAATGGTGAGATCCTTCTGGTACAAATTTACGTTGATGATATTATATTTGGTTCAACTGGCCCTGAATTGTGTACTTGGTTTTCGGGCATTATGATGACTAGATTCCAGATGAGTATGATGGGAGAGATTAATTTCTTTCTTGGATTACAAGTCAAGCAATTCTCAATAGGTAACTTCATCAACCAATCAAAGTATGTGTTTGACATTTTGAAGAAATTCAAGATGGAAAACTGTACCTCAATTGGTACACCTATGGCTCTTGGATCTAAAATTGGTCCGGATCCACATGGTGTAGATGTAGATGTTAAGAATTACAGAGGGATGATAGACTCTTTAATGTACCTTACGGCAAGTCGTATAGTTATAATGTTTTCGACATGTCTATGTGCAAGATTTCAGGCACAACCAAAGGAATCACATCTTGGTGCTGTTAAACGGATCTTTAGATATTTGAAGGGGACACCGTACCTTGGTCTATGGTACCCAAAGGGAACGGGATTCAAACTCACTACATATTCTGATGCGGATCATGGAGGTAGTATGTTAGACTGGAAGAGCACATCTGGTCATGTGCAGTTTTTGGGTGACAAACTAGTAAGTTGGTCTTCGAGGAAACAGAACTGTGTTTCAACATCAACTGCGGATGCAGAATATGTGGCCGCTGCCAGTTGTTCACAGGTTATGTGGATGAAGACTTAACTGATGGACTACGACTTCAAGTATGAGAAAATCCCCATCTACTGTGACAGCAAGAGTGCAATTGCCATATCAGCTAACCCAGACCAGCATACAAAGACCAAACACATCGACATCAGGTATCATTTTATTAAAGATCATGTCGAAAAAGGTACGATTGAATTATACTTTGTCACAACTGAGTATCAACTTGCCGATCTCGTTACGAAAGCCTTGGATGAAAAACGATTTAATTTCTTAGTATCCAAGCTCGACATGTTGAACAAGAAGGTTTAATATTCTATATTGATCATATAATGGATGGAAATATGTGTATTTCAATCTAGTTATTTCTATCTAGATTGATACATTCAAATTTTCATCACATTCTATTCTCAATATAAGATATTTTATTTTCATATCTTTGTTGTTTTTCATTATTATTTCTTTTTGTCACTTTATATTCTTGTTATGATATATGTGTCTGCATAAGGTATATTCATAGTCTTAGGGGGAGTACAATATAAGATGTATGCACAAGAATAGGGGGAGTGTGCATATCTAACAAAGCTTGTAAGTGTTGATTTCATGTGCTCACTACTTGAAGATCACTAGGTATGTTCTCTAATTTGTTTTAGACACAAACTCTTAAATGATGAAAATAAATTTTTCTAAACATACTTGCATCATTTAAGGGGGAGTGAAAATATCTCAAAAACTTGCGTGTTTAATCAATTGGAAGTTGGACATCTTCCAATGTGATAAAATCTTTTAAAATTTTTATCTGAAAATGTCCAAGTTTCACTGTTATTGCAACCTTCACTTGCGATATCACGGTGAACAGTGTTTTATCGCAACCTTCTGTTGCGATGAAACCAAGTTGATTTCTTATTGCAACCTTGCTTTGCGATAAGAACCTGTGAATAGTATCTTGTCGCAACCTTCTGTTGCGATAAGATTGCATGTTTATCGCAACTTGTTCTTTGTGATAAACTGACACATGGCAGGTCAAACATTGGACTAATCTCATTGTGCCACGTGTCACTGAATTCAAATTTCGTATAAAAAGGAGTGTTTTTCCAACTTTTGTCTCATCTCAAACACTTCTCTCTCTCTCATAAAACTGCTACTGTGCTTTCGATTTTCAAGTCGCTTTTGGATTTTTCTGGTCCATGCATTCTACTCAGATCATCATCGAGGTATGGATTCCTGAGTTTCAGTCAATTTCAACCATTAAATCGCATGTTACAGTAATTTTTAGGGTTTAAGTTCGAAGTCTTTGGTTTCTGTGCTTAAATCCATGAGTTTGTGTGTTTGTGTTGTTAGAAAACATAGGGTTTCACTGTCGAAGTCATTGTGAGTCGAGTGGTATAGGTTTTATCATCAAAATATGCGAAAATCATAAATCTGGGCTTGAACACTTAGGTTTTATTTCGGTGTTCATCCTTGTCGCAATGCACGTATCTTCATATATTCATAACTATGGCAACGGTCGTTTGTTCATCCTTATCGCAACCTTGAGTTGCGACAAGATCTTATCGCAACCAATGCATTGCGATAACCGCTTGTCACATACTTCACGTTGCGATAACTCTTTGCTTGCGATATCATTCTGAAGTGCATTGCGATAAGCCCAACACTTGGGGTATTTTTGAAAAAAAATTCAAGGCAGAATCAACTTTGGCAATGTACTAAACTGTTAAGTGGTTCAGATGGCTCAAGATAATGGGAACTCTTTGGATGAAAACGCCATTATCCGTTCGTATCGTTCATCCCACCCATCCGTCAATGCTCGTGACCAGGATGAAGAAATTTTCCCGAGGGTAAATTTTCTAAGATTTGATGATAACAACCATCATCTGGGTCTTGCGATTCCCTTCGACTATCAGATAATTATAGAGATCATCCGCGGCCATCCTCTACGAACTGCGTTTACCTGAGTCGAGCTTGTACCGGCCATTTATCTTCAACAATTCTGGGGTACAATTCAGTTCAATCTGACTCATCGTACACCACATTTCACGGCTAGAGTTGATCACTTTGACGCCCGTATCACTCTAAGAGGACTCCGTCGTGCACTTAACCTTCCATATTCCGAGAACTTTGAGGATCCGGTTCCCGAAGAATAGCTATTCACGGATATCCGCAGTCTTGGATATCAAGCTCCCAACAACCAAGTTGTGACCGGTTCATCACAGTTCAGACGCGACTATCTTCCAGGAGTATGGTACACACTATGCTCTATATTTAACCGTTGTATGACTTCCAAACACACAGGCTTAGACAAGACGAACTTGCCCATCCTACGGATGTTCCATGCCTTTGCTTTTAACCAAAACATCGACTATGCTATCTTGATTTGGAATGAACTAATCGAGCTAGTCGAAGACAAGGCACATCCGAAGAAGAACAGATCTTTCGTGCCATACCAGAGATTCTTCCAGATTCTGATTCGTCAGATTATGGAATACAATCATGAGATTCCCCGACGTGCAGATGCTTCACGAGGCCCGAGCCAGTACATGCATTACATAAGGATGCCTAAGCACGTGGATTTTGCTCATATTGCCGTCATCTGAGAAGACGTACTCGCATATGCTGACCAACAGTCCTGGGTAGTTAGGCAGTATAGGCTAGAAAATGCATTGGTGGTCCAGCCAGAGCTGGAGGGACCTCCCCAAGATGCAAACCTACTAGGAGGTGAGGGTCAGAATGTTGAGGGGGTTCAAGAACACGGGGTTCTTGAACAACGAGAGGTGAGGAGACCGAAAAGAAAGAGAGTCGGGAGAAGATTAAGGACTGTTGGTCGTGCACCTTCTTCAAGACCAATTCAACCACCACCTCGACCTCCTCCAGTTAAGATCTTTGACGATGATGTCTCATGGAACTCAGCCGACGCTGCTGCTGCATCATCTTCTGATGATGATGTAGATTCATTCCTATCGTTTCATGATGATAATGATGATGATGACTCCGACCATGATGACCATGACCCCGAAGCTGATCTAATTCCAAGACACATGGGTCGGAGACCACGAGTCGTGAGGTCTGATGCTGATTCCACTCGGAACATCGGACTCTCCGACACTGCTACTGATGCTGCAGGCCCTTCAAATGTAAACGAAAAAGTAGAAGTAGAAGTGGAAAATGTAGTTAGTGGTAAGGACAGAGGGCGAAAAGAATTGAGCGAAGCTGTGATAAAGTTTTAACTACCGACTCTCCCCAAACTGATCGAAGCCGGGTAGCCACATCTTCTGCCAACGAGCATTTGTCGCCGATGCGCATTGAATCAGCCATGGTGGACCCAGCCATGCATAGCACAACCCCACCAAGCCACTTATCAGTCTCTCAATAGACCAGTGTTTCATTTGCCACAGGGGAATTAGCACAAAGTCTATCGGCAACACATTCGGTATTTGCTGGTATTGAAACAGGCAGGCTCCCGCCCCGACCACCGACCTTCCTTCAACGCACATCGAGTCTAGGACCATTCGAAAGAACATCTTTTCCTAGGACGCATATGATGGTACAACACCAAGTTGAGAGCTTCCGTGCTCCAACCGGAACACCCCGAGTTAGACCGCCATTCGTTGGTGCCTCGCGAGGACAGGGTAGAAGTCCTGTCACTGCTAACACTATGCCAGCGGTGAACACAGGCCGTGCAGCTATAGCTTCCACGACAACCGAAAACCTATGTGGTTCGGGAGTTAGATCTATTTTCCCGTCGTTAGCTATTTCACTGGTGGCTCAGAACCTTGGTCCTTATCCGCACTACATCACGTTGGAGGTTCTGCGAGCTTCACTTGCATCTATTGACACAACCTACCGGAAACACACCGACGAGTTGAAGAAGATTGTTGCCGACCTATCTGCTGAAGTTAAAAGAGCTATCGAAGGTAAAGGCGTTGCTGAATCATCGTCAACTCCTCCGAATCAACCATCTCGCGATGAATCCGATCCACAAACACCACCACCAGTACCGTTACACCAAATTCCAGAAGACCAGCTCAAATCAGAGCTGTTAGCCCGACTTCTTGCCAAAAGTGACTCTAGTACAGCCGAAGAGGTTGACTTAACTGTATTACTTTGTCAACATATCCAACCTCAAGCCCAAACCTCAACCCAACCACCTTCTAGCAATGACTTCCAGCGTCTAACCGATTCTATGAAAGATATGACGGAAGCTATGATGAACGGATTCACCTCCATCACTGACAGGCTTCACGCTGTCAAAGAGAAGTATGGGATACAAGCTCAAGCTCCACAAAAACGAAGGCATGATGATCCGGATGATCCTAATCTTCATAAGGGGGAGAAGAGAGCACGGGTCAGAGAAACAACGGGCACGAGTACAGGAAATGAAGGGGGTTCAGTCAGTGAACAGGTACCAACTGAAGCTGGGACGGCGACTGATGTGGTATAGGAACAAGATACTGAAATGGAAGTTCTAGCTGATGTCATAACTGGGGTTGAAAAGCCTTCGGTTGTTGACAATAGAACGGCGGACGAGCGGATGGCCAATGATATGTATGTTGACATCATCTACATTGATTCAGAAGAAGAGCCGGAGATGACTGTCCTTAAAATCAAAGAAGAATTGGTTGTTGCTTTAGATGATGTTCTTGATACTACTGGGATCAGGTTATGGAAATTGAATTCGAAGATGATGCTCCTCCACAGCCAGAAACAGCAGATCCGGGTATAGGTACTTCAGCTTTACAAGCTCCGGTAATTCATGATGGAAAGATCAGAGATCCAGTACTTGAGGCAGAACTCCGAATCTATCAAGTTGTCATTGATGCTGAACCGAGGTACGTAGCTACAGTAGAAAGAGTGACACTCCTGACTCCATATCTAGAGACCCTAAGGAAAGAACTATATGTACGGGATGTTCAACGAATCAACTTGGAGAAAGTTTATGGTATTGAGGACTGGCCTTCACTGAAGAAGATCGAGTTTCTGTACGTTATGAGAAACAAAGACAGAGAAACAGGTGCTGTCAGATCGGACAACATGATAATGAAGGTGCTGAAGGTTGAATCTCTAAAGCTGTTCGATGTCTTTTATCCTGGTTCACCGTCTTGAGATCTGATAGTTTTGAATGTGTATTCTCTGAGGCTGACTTCAAGAGTCTAAAACTGTATGATCTTCTAAGTCTTTACAACCTCCTAGCCTCCCGTCCAGAGAAGAAGATTGAATATAACGCTGTTTACCAGAGTGTGAAGAAATTTATGAGAAATATCCTGAAGTTCTCATACATTATCGATTTCCAGATGGCTTTGGAATCTCATCAAGCTCATGTGAACATCAGAAGACCAAACAAGCGTTTGCCTAATATTTAAGGTATCCCCTCCTACACCGTACTGAAAAAGCCTGAGCTCGGGGTTGTCTACCTTGATACCGACTCAAAGAAGAGATTCATGAGAGTTATTGAGATCAACAAGTTTTGTGAGGGTACTATGAAGATAATCTTGGTTCATCTGGAGAGCAAGCTACGTCTGGATGCAAATGGAGAGGTGAAGCTCAAAGACAAAGAAAAGGACCTGATCAACCAAGTGATTGAAGCCATTTCCTACCGGAAGGAGTACCGACATGCTTTATGAAGATTCGAGATCATTTTCGGTATTCAGAAGAAATATGTGTCCCCGGTAGACATCTAAATCTTTTGCTTCTACATTGGTACAAAGGGGGAGATTGTTAGTGCTTAATTATGATTGTACCAATGAGAGGGACCTAATATGTCATTGTGTCAAACTTATCATAGGTATATAATGTTTCCTACTTTCCTCTTTAGGTTTAGGTCATTTCTCTACACACACTAGCCACACACACAAGTATTGTATTCCAATCCATATTGTGAGCTTTTGACCATTGAATGAATATAGAGATTGCTTCCTTATTGTTTTACATTGATTGATTACTTGTTCTAGGATCACAGGTCTATTGGTTCTGTAGTTTGAGAAAAACAACTTCTATACTGCTTGTGAGAAGGGGAAGCATAAAGTGAGCTCCTCACCCACCAAAACCCGAACCCAGCACACACAAACCCTTGGAAATCCTTCATATGGATCTCTGTGGTCCGATGAAGACTCAGAGCATCAGTGCCAAACGATACGTGTTAGTCATTGTCGATGATTATTCGAGATACACATGGGTCAAGTTTCAAAGATCAAAAGACGAAACACCTGACTTGATCATCTCATTAATCAAACAGCTTCAAGTGAAACGTCAACAAACAGTTCAGACTGTTGGGCCAGATAACGGGACAGAGTTCAAGAACAAGACTCTTGATGATTTCTTTAAATCATTAGGAATATCTCATCAATATTTTGCGGCTAGAACACCTCAGCAGAACAGAGTCGTTGAAAGACGAAACTACACACTTTTTGAAGCCGCCAGAACGATGCTGTCTTATGCTGATCTATCTCTGTTTCTGTGGGCTGAAGCTGTATCGACGACATGCTATACACAAAACCGGTCTATTATCCATCGACGGTTTGGTAAAACTCCATATGAACTGATAATAGAAAACATCTACTACTTTCGTGTATTTGGATGCAGGTGTGTTGTGCTGAACGATAAGGACAACTTGAACAAATTCAGTCCTAAAGGAATCGAGGGCGTCTTTATCGGATACTCGCTCACGTCAAAAGCGTACAGAGTCTATCTCAAGTCTTCCAGAACTGTGAAAGAAAGTATAAACGTCAGATTCGACGAAACTAAAGACTTGTCTTCTGTGCAAAATAGTACATAACCCGCAATATCAGGAATACTAGCATCTGGACAAATCCGTCCAATGATGACTAGATCTTCAAACAAGGATCAAGCTTCCACTTCAACTCTAAACCTAATGGTCTTGATTTATTGTTTGAATATTTTTACGATGATTATTTTGGTAATGATAAACCTTCTTCATCTATCAATAACAGGAGCAATGTTGCCACACCACCAGCTAATGCTACATTGTCAGGGCCTTCACCGGTACTGACTACTCCTATAACTGGTGCAACAACTCCTGCATCGTCTTCAAGTAACACACATATGGCATCTCCACAAGCAATACAACGTGTATCTACGAATGGTGCTTCTTCGTCAGGTAAAACTTCTAACGCCAATGGTGAGGATTCTGCAAGTCAACCTGAGTCATCTTCTGAAGCAGTTCCGGAGGCAGTTCCTGTTGACTCTTCTGTCATGAACCCGCCCCACAACCGGAACCTACGTTGATAATAGAGTTGAATTTTGATAAAGATCCTACCTTAGTGGATCCCAATGAAGATGTTGTATCTCTCCTCCCACATTCTACAAGATGGACTAAGAGTCACCCCATTGAACAAGTCATTGGTGACGTCTCTGAACCTGTAAATAGAAGATCTGCAACGGCTAATGAAGTCCTTTACGCGCTCTTTCTAAGTCAAGTTGAGCCCATAACAGTTCGACAAGCCTTAGAAGATCCGGATTGGATCATTGCCATGCAATATGAGCTGAATTCTTTTGAAGCATTTAACGTGTGGAGACTAGTTCCTAGACCCAAGGGTAAAACGGTAATTGGTACAAAGTAGGTCCTGAAGAATAAGAAAGATAAAGATGGGATCGTTGTGAGAAACAAAGCACGCGTTGTAGCAAAAGGGTACAGGCAACAAGAGGGAATCGACTACGATGAGACTTATGCACCGGTAGCTCGTTTAGAGGCAATCCAGATGTTTCTTTCATTTGCCGCTTTCAGAAACTTCACTGTCTATCAAATGGACGTGAAGACTGCTTTCTTGAACGGTGTGTTGAAAGAAGAAGTATATGTTTCTCAACCGGAGGGCTTTGTGGACAAAGATAAACCAGATCACGTCTACATTCTTGACAAAGCTCTCTACGGTCTCAAGCAAGCCCCTCGAGCATGGTACAAAATCTTATCTACCTACCTACTTGGTGTTGGCTTTCGGAAAGGTAAAATCGACACAACTCTCTTCACTCTGCATAAAAATGGTGAGATCCTTCTGGTACAAATTTACGTTGATGATATTATTTTTGGTTCAACTGACCCTAGATTGTGTACTTGGTTTTCGGGCATTATGATGACTAGATTCCAGATGAGTATGATGGGAGAGATTAATTTCTTTCTTGGATTACAAGTCAAGCAATTCTCAACAGGTATCTTCATCAACCAATCAAAGTATGTGTTTGAAATTTTGAAGAAATTCAAGATGGAAAATTGTACCTCAATCGGTACACCTATGGCTCCTGCGAGTATAGATGTTAGGAATTACAGAGGGATAATAGGCTCTTTAATGTACCTTACTGCGAGTCGTCCAGATATAATGTTTTTGACTTGTTTATGTGCAAGATTTCAGGCACAACCAAAGGAATCACATCTTGGTGCTGTTAAAAGGATCTTTCGATATTTGAAGGGGACACCATACCTTTTTCTGTGGTACCCAAAGGGAACGGGATTCGAACTCACTGCATATTCTGATGCGGATCATGGAGGTAGTATGCTAGACCGCATCTGGTCATGTGCTGTTTTTGGGAGACAAACTAGTAAGTTGGTCTTCGAGGAAACAGAACTGTGTTTCAACATCAACTGCGGAGGTAGAATATGTTGCCGCTGCCAGTTGTTCACAGGTTCTGTAGATGAAGACTCAACTGATGGACTATGGCTTCAAGTATGAGAAGATCCCCATTTACTATGACAGCAAGAGTGCAATTGCCATATCAGCTAACCCAGTCCAGCATATAAAGACCAAACACATCAATATCAGGTATCATTTTATTAAAGATCATGTCGAAAAAGGTACGATTGAATTATACTTTGTCACAACTGAGTATCAACTTGCCGATCTCTTTACGAAAGCCTTGAATGAAAAACGATTTAATTTCTTAGTATCCAAGCTCGGCATGTTGAACATGAAAATTTAATATTCTATATTGATCATATAATGGATGGAAATATATGTATTTCAATCTAGTTATCTCTATCTAGATTGATACATTCAAATTTTCATCACATTCTATTCTCAATATAAGATATTTTATTTTCATGTCTTTGTTGTTTTTCATTGTTTATTCTTTTTTTCACTTTACATTTTTGTTATGATACTTGTGTCTGCATGAGGTGTGTTCACAGTCTCAGGGGGAGTACATTATAAGAAGAATGCACAAGAATAGGGGGAGTGGGCATATCTGACAAAGCTTGTAAGTGTTGATTTCATGTGCTCGCTACTTGAAGATCACAAGGTATGTTCTCTAATTTGTTTTAACCACAAACTCTTAAATTATGAAAAATAATTTCTCAAAAACATACTTGCATCATTTAAGGGGGAGTTAAAATATTTCAAAAGACCTTGAGTGCTTAATGTTAGTGCTTAAATGTTATTGTACCAAGTAGAGGGACTATTTTTGTAATAGGGCTATTCTATACCCTAGGTATATATAGTTTGCTATTTTCCCCTTTGGGAAATTAGGTCATCTATCACACACTAGCCACACACACTTAAGAGAGAGTTCTTCATTGTAATTGTGAGCTATTGATTCTTTAATGATATAGAGATGGCTTCTTTGATGTTTATAGATTGATTACTTGTTCTGGGATCACAATTGGTATCACAATTGGAAGTTGGACATCTTCCAATGTGATAAAATCTTTTAAAATTTTATCTGAAAAATGTCCAAGTTTCACTGTTATCGCAACCTTCACTTACGATATCACGATGAATAGTGTTTTATCGCAACCTTCTGTTGCGATGAAACCAAGTGGAATTCTTATCACAACCTTGCATTGCGATAAGATCAGGGGACCAGTATCTTGTCGCAACCTTCTGTTGCGATAAGATTGTCAGTTTATCGCAACTTGTTTCTTGCGACAAACTGACACGTGGCAGGTCAAAACTTTGGACCAATCTTGTAATGCCACGTGTCACTTTTTGAAAAATCGTATATATAGGAGAGAGGGTTCTTCCAACTTGTCTCATCTCAAAACCCTCTACTCTCTCTAAACTGCTACTGTGCTTTCGATTTTCAAAGCCGATTTTCGTGATTTCATTCCGTGCATTCGATTCAGACCACATTCAAGGTACCAAATCCAAACTTTTGTTCGATATTTTCCATTAAATCTCGACTTACAGTAATTTTTAGGGTTTTTAGGGTCGATATTTTTGATTTTCTGCGATAATCCATGTGTTTGTGTGTTTGGGTTGTTAGAAATGCATGGGGTTTCACTGTCGTAGGTATTGCGAGCCTAGTAGTGTAGGTTTTAACATCAAAATGTGCAAAAAATCATAAATCTAGGTTGAACACTTAGGTTTTATTTTAGTGTTCATAGTTATCGCAACCAACCCACCTTCAAATCGTCATAACTATCGCAATGGTCTTTGTTCATCTTTATCGCAACCTTGAGTTTCGACAAGATCTTATAGCAACCAATGTGTTGCGATAACTTCTTGTCACACACTTCACGTTGCGATAATACTTTGCTTGCGATAAGCTTCTGGTGTGGGTTGCGATAAGCCCAAGACTTAGGGATTTTTTGAAAAAAAAAATTCAAGGCAAAATCAACTTTGGCACTGTACTAAATTGTTAAGTGGTTCAGATGGCTCAACATGATGGGAACTCTTCGGATGAAAACACCATCATCCGTTCACATCGTTCATCCCACTCGTCCGTCAACGCTCGTGACCGGAATGAAGAAATTTTCCCAAGGGCGAATTTTCTGAGATTTGATGATAACAACCATCATCTGGATCTTGCGGTTCCCTTCGACTATCAGATAATCATAGAGATCATCCGCAGCCATCCTCTACGAACCGTGCGTACCAGAGTCAAGCTTGTACCGGCCATATATCTTCAACAATTCCGGGGTACAATTCAATTCAATCCGACTCATCGTACACCACATTTCACGGCCAGAGTTGATCACTTTCCTAATTTCATGCACCAGATAATTATGGTAGTTATTAATGATAATATTCATCTTCCTAAAATTATTATTCTTGTTAGTATGATTATCTCAAATTCACGATTTCTTCATCTAAAACCCAGGATTCTTGGGCGATTTTACAACCTTTTCACGTTTTTTTAATGCTATCGATTATGGATTCCATTGAAGATGAACGTGTTGCAACTACTTTTCCTTCTTCAAATGTCGATCAACAATGATTTTGCAGTAGAAATTGAAAATCAAACTTTGATGAATGATAAAATTCATCATGTTCATGATGTTTTTACCCAGACAAGTGCAGATTAGCAGTCATGTGGGATTGAAGATGTTTCTTTTCAGTTTGTGGATGATTGTAACCGGCCATCATGCAGTAACGTTGTAGAGATGTTGAATGATGAAGTTTATGTAGGTTCGTTTTTGCTATTTTAATTCGAATTATGGGTTTTGTTAGGCGTTTTTTGAGTTAGGGTTTCTTGTTTTAGCGTTTGTTTTAGTGTTCGTTTTTGTTAATTATGATGTGCAGTATAATGATGAAGTAATGTTGAATAGTGTTTTAATGATGAAGTTTTGAATGGTACATTTTTGGAATAATAATTCAAATTATGGTTTTTGTTATTCACAATCTATTTGTTTTGGTTGTATACATTTTTCGTGAAGATGATGCCTGATTTAGGGTTTGTTTTGGCCGTATACAGTTCGCGAAGATGATTTTTTTATTTCATATATGCACATTAACAAAAGTGCATATATGCACATATAAATAAGGTTCATCTTACATATCAAAAGAATGTCATATATACACATCTTACACATATGGTCATCAAATTACAATTTCATATATGCACATTAAGAAAAGTGCATATATGCACATATAAACCATTTTCATCTTACGCATCAAAAAAAGCACATATATGCACATCTTACACATATGATCGTCAACTTACAATTACATATATGCATATCAAAAGAGTGCATGTATGCACATATAAACCAGGTTCATATTACACATCAAATATGTAATATGATCCAGGTTCAAAAGAGTGCATATATGCACATATAAACCGGTTCATATAAACAAAGTTGATTTTGAAAACAAAAAATGGCTAATTTTGGATAATCTCATATTCTAAAAATGGAACTTGATTCGCAATAGACTTCAATATAATTACCAGGAGTAAGTGCTATGGCCTATTTCCAATACTCAGCGGCTTGGTCGAACCATTGATTTATGGTGCAACCAGGGGAATGTGATGAAAATCTTATTTTTCTCGAGTTCAAATCCAAGAGTTGTCAAATTTTGGTCGCCCGAACCTGAATTATTAGTCGGTGTGCTTAAACTGTTCCGGAAATGCACGGATAAAAAAACATTACAATATTGGATTATTGCATAGCAAACTTAAACGAAACATACATTATTATTACTCACTTTGTCAAATCGACAATTATTGAGCACGAAGTACATGGATACATAATTAAGAAAACACAAATTTATTAAGACACACAATTTGGGAATTGGGATAGTGATGCCAGTTTATTTGTTTGCTTTCGCCTTCTTCAGTTTTGGATTCACGTCGTTTGTCTTTTTCACTTCAGCTGAATCATCGACTTCCGAAGCTTCCCATGGCCTTTTTAGAACATTCTCAGAGAGGAGAACATTCTCCGAGAGGAACTTTCTGAACCAACGTGCAGAATTTTTCGGATACCTTTGGAGATTGTTGACATAATCAACGTAGATCAAACCAAATCGATCTTTATAACCCGAACTCCATTCAAAGCTATCCATGAATGACCACGCAAAATAGCCCGTAACGTTTACATTGTTCCTGTAAAATTATATATATGCCAACAAAATGTGTCATGATTATGTTGTAATACAATGTTCATTTAATTTGCATTTCAACTCTGTGTAGTTAAATGATATCAAGTGACAAACCGAATAGCAGTTCGGATGGCAATAATATGCTTCTTTATGTATTCCGTTCGGTATGTATCATCTTGAACTTCCTTGTACGTTTTGCTAGTATCATTCATCTCGGGAGCTCCTGTCACAAGATATAATAATACCGTCATAAAATTTGAACATGTGAGAGCATCTCCAACAACTATGCTAAAGTTTTTCTAAAATAGGATGAGAAAATTTAAAATCTCTAAAAAAATTGCATCAAACTCCAGTTATTTTAGCAACTCTCGTATTAATTATATTATTAAAATATTCAATTTATTTAATTATATTATTAAAATATTCAATATATAGAAAGTTGGATAAAAAAAGATTGTTTTTTTTGGGTGTAATAATTAGTTTTGGGAGAAAACTATTTAATTAGAGATTTTTACAACCTCTCTCCTCTTTTCTTTATTTTAGCACAGAGGATCGCATAGGTGTTGTAACAACAAAAATGCTAAAATCTCACTTTTTTCCATTTTAGCATAGCTGTTGGAGATGCTTTGAGGATCGAACAAGAAACAAACAAAATGATTATCTTTTTACGTACCATTCTCAGTGATTACCATAGGTTTGGATATATTGTATGTGTTCTTAAGGAGATACAAGAGCTCTGTAAGCTCATCAGGAAAGATAAACCCATGACAGTTGGTCTGGGTATACTGGATCCACATACGCCTGCAAAGTATAACAATCAAAAACTTAAAATGCGAGATCGATTGCCCTTGAAATCGAGCCTCAGCATGTGTTTCTTTTGTTGTCTTAAAGTAAAGTTGTCTTACTTGCTTTCCTATAGGAACTCCATTGGAATCTCTTCCTGAAAAATGTGTGAAAAATGTGTGAAAAAGTTATTAAGTTACGAGTTATAAACAAAGAGAGAAACTAAGTTTTTCATTACCTGATGCTACGAATCGACAATCCCTAGTATACCCGGCAGGAATATCATCAGAAGGAGCTTGATATTTGACATAAAATGCAGTGTAGTAGTTTATTCCAAGTAAATCGTATGAACCTATCAACTTGGTGCGTTGATCATCAGAGAATTCAGGCAGAGTACGACCTTTTGGGTGGTTAGCCGTCGGAGCAGTGGCAAACTCTAGCATACTGTCCGGCCATTTGCCTTTTGCCAATGGCTCAAGAAACCTAAAATATTCAGTTAAATGTTGTTTTTAGCAAAGGAACAAATAAATTATACGATAATCGTACTATAACTTATGTCTCCTTACCATCCGTTCACAAAATCTAATGCATATTGGACGGCTTTGACATCTTCTTCGTTACCCGGACCACGAAAAGGCTTGCTAAAGTTGAGGTCTAGCGTAATTCCCACTTTACCCTTTTGATAACCCTAAAATAACTTAATTATTACCATAATTATGCATTCTAAAAGTGTAGGTAAAATGTATTTTTAAGCAATACCTTGTAATCTTTCTCATATTTTCTGTAAGCAGCGGCATGACAGTTGAGTAGGTTGTATGCTACTGTGTATGGTTCCGTATCAAAGTCACAATCCTCAAACTTTTCACCTCGACCAGGTGCAAATGTACCTGTTACGTACCCATTATATGTGAACATATGTGGTTCGTTTAGAGTCAACCAGTTCTTTACACGATCTCCAAACTCCCAGAAGCAAATATCAGCATAGTCGACAAAATCATCCCTGGGATTAATTTAAAACAAATAATAAGTCAAAATATGTATTATGCACAAAATACACAAATAAATTTAACCTAACACTTACACGACTTTTGAACTTAAGAAACCCATGTACTCTTCTTCCAAAGCATTGGGAAGATCCCAGTGGAAAAGAGTGGCAAACGGCTCAATGCCATTGGCTAATAATTCATCTATTAATTTGTTATAGTAGTTGATGCCTTCTTGATTTTTACCCATGCTTACTTTCCCACCTATTCAAATCAAAATCAAAATCAAAATCAGCTTTTAATGAATTTATTATGACAAAATTACATTTGTTTTTTCGAAAAAAGTTAGGTTTATTATTGAATATTTTGCTTATAGAAGGCTTATACATGTTAGGTTTTATTTATTTTATCGAGGGAAAGTTGAAATATTTGCTGTTTCGATCACCTGGAAGTATTCTTGGCCATGAAATAGAGAACCTGTAAGAGTTGACACCCATTTTCTTCAACAATTGAACATCTTCCTGATAATCATTTACAAAAGTGATAGATAAGGTATAAGAATACAACAGAGATTTTATTTCATACAAACGGAAACATATATTTAATTTACCTTCATTCTTGAGTAGCTATCAACGGTAACACATGCATTTGCACCTCCACTAATCTTGTCTGCAATCACCGTCAATGATTAATTGTCATCCATTTAATTAATGATTACACTACAACAAATTTAGTCTATTGTTCTTTAGCGACGACAAAAGTCGTCGTAATAGACTACATTTGTTGTAGTGTGAGGCAATCTAAACCAAAACACATCTTAGAGAAACATACCAGGGTTTCTTAGGGCAAAACAATCCCAGATACTTAAACCCTTCCCATCTGCATTCCAAGCACCTTCAACCTAGAACTCAAAAATAACAACTTTAGATATATGCTTATGTTGGTCATTGAACATTTTTATTTTAATAACTCTTATTCATATTTAAATATATGTGTATATATATATATATATATATAACAATGGAGTGTTATCATCGTAACGTGAACAATATAAGAAATCATCTAGACATTCTTATGATGCACAGGCCATGTACCTGATAAGCAGACGTTGCTACTACGAACAAGAAATTCTTAGGAAAGTCTTGACGTTTGAGATCATCTGCATCCAAGATGGGACTAGAGTTGAAGTCAAGCATTGTTTCTTCACCCATTATGAATGGTTAAAGATGTAAAATAGGTGATTGAAAGAAAACCCTTAGGACTTCAAAGCCAAATGCTCAAGAGTGGTGAGAACTTAGAGCCATATGGCCTCATATTTATAGCCACTCATCCAAGTTGAAGGCTTGTGAAGAACGAAAATTAATAAATAAATAAATAAATAGATATTAAAACAAAACAATTATCGTGTAAATAGATTCAAAAAGACAGAAGCCAATGAATTGACATTCTAGAGATAATTCTTACACCCAAACCCATATTACAATTATTAACTTTTACAAAATATAATTAGGACATTTTGTGTCCTAACAAGTTTGATCAGAGATTAAACAAGTTATACGTTTTCATAGTTTATATAAATTACCATGCCTTAATAAATCTATTCTTCATATTACATCTCATTTGTCGATACAAAATGGTATAAAATTACAAAGATATGGAATAATAACACGAATAGACACAAAAAGCATGTGATCAATTGGAGTGATTGGCTTTGTAATCCTACTTCTATTTTGTAACGCTCTCCTTTTGCGTCTAGCTTCTTGCTAGTTTCGCTTTTATAAAATTTGCCGTTCAAAAAAAAATAACAGGAGTGTTAAATCTTAAAAAATTACAATAAGATAACTCGGAAAAAACAATACAATAGAACGAGTATATATTAATATAAATACTATCATAAGCTTTCAGGAGTGTAGCTCGATTGATAAATGATGGGCCGAATTTTTTCAAATAGACAACACGTTCAAGTTCAAATCACGTGGGAAATGGGCTTAAAACTCCTTCATTTGCCTCGGTCGCTGAATCCTCTTAAATGCCTCCTTACATATGATTCATAGGAGATGGGTTCTCTGTGGAAGCAATCAAAATTACCATTAATTTAACCTTTTATTCGAATAAATAGTAGCATAAATATCATACACTACAAAAATAACTTTGCTAGAATGTGACGTACTGGTTAAGGCCCTGGGGATGTGGTGGAATATCCCATCTGCCCAGGGTTCTAATACAGACGTACACAACAATTGTGGCCACTGAGATTTAATCAGGGTTGATGTCTTAGGTGGCGTTTGGTTCACTGAAAAGTAATGGAATCTGGTGGAATTGGAATGTGACATTCCATTGACCAGATTCCATTCCAGTGTTTGGTTCAATCTTTTGTAGTATGGAATGTTAAAATTTTCCATTGAATTCCAATTTTTATGTTTTTAACATTCCATCACATATAGCTGGGATTTCAAAGGAATGGAATGTTTGATTTTTTTATTCCAAAAATACCCCTTGAACAACCCAGCAAGAAATCGATCTCAGTGACAACAACCACCCATCCAAATCGATTTCACCCCCACAGCGCCGACCTGCACCCCTCACGATCACTTTCAGACCACAGGCAGAACTCCATCCCCATCGCCGGCGACAACTCCGGCCGCCATCATCCCCACCGTCGAATTCAGACCTGCAACCAAATGTGATTGCACTTGTAATCGATTATGTAATCGGTTTGCTGTTGAAATTGATTAAGGAGAAATCGATGGTGGGCTCTAATTGTAGCAATCGATGGCGGCTGTTGAGAGAATGGGAAATCGATTAAGAAATCGATGGGTGATGGTGTAGTGGCGTGGAGCTGCAGGTCGAGAGAGATGGTGCAAGTGGGTGGTGCGACAGGGTAGGAATCGAAAATGGTGATGAAGCCGGTGGGGATGAGATGGAAATCGGTCAAAGGGAAGCTATGGTCGCCGACGAGTTCTTGCTGTGCAGGGGCTGTTAGGGAAAAATCGAGAGTGATGAGAGAGGAGGGCAGCTGTGGTTGGGGAAGTATTTAATGACTATTTTTTTTGTTTAAAAAAATTAAAATTAATAAAAGGGTAGTTTGGTCATTTACTCAAATTTCATTTCAATTTCAAAGCTACATTCTGTGAACCAAACAGACAGATTCCAATTCTTTTAACAAATTTCATTCCAGTTCTGTGAACCAAACAGCTGGTCAAACCTGACAACATTCCATTCCAATTTCTTCAAAGTCAAATTCCTTTGACAGATTCCATTCCATCCAAAAACATTCTGCGAACCGAACGCCCCTTACATTCATAGTTTGCCAAGGGATTAGTCTAGGCATAGCCTAGGACACCCTTTCCCACCCCATAAATAAATAAAAAAACTTTGCTAGAATGGAAAAAAAATACCGAAAGGTTTTAATGTTTTTTATATTTCGAAACTACAATAATCTTTAAACAACTAAAACGTAATAAAATTTATAACAAATATAAGATAGGATATTTTTCAACTAAAACAATTATTTTATTATAACAAATAATTACTAAAATAAAAATATGCCAATGGCATGTAGCTCGGTTGGTAATGGGTGGGGGCATCTTTGTACAAAAAACAAAAGGTTCCGGGTTCGAACCCAAGACACCCTTATAGCCACAACCGCTGAGTGAGTCAGGTATGCCCCCACATTATAAATAGACATCCAATTATGGACAGGTTGGGGTTGCCGGTATCAACCTTTTTGTACAAAAATTACTGAAAAATATATTTGGAATATTTGCTCACGATATTAATTTAATTACATGTAGCTAGTAGTTGTAAAATAGTCTATTAATTGATTGCTCGTATGGGTGTGGATCCAATTGCCATGTGACATTGCATCCATACGAATTGAAGAAATAAGGATAACGTTGAAGATATATGATTCTTCTTATATTTAAATTAATTAATGTATAAAGTAGTTATTAATTAATATGCCTGAAAATTAGTGTAAGAGATGTTATTTATATTTTTTTTATTATTAATAAAACAAATAATAATAATAAAATAATGTAGTTGGAAGCCCCTTCAATGTAGGGAGTGAAATCATGTAAGTAATATTCTTCTTGGGGTCGGTTATTTTACAAATAAGTGAAATCTAATAAACCGTATAAACCACGTTCAATCAATCATATTTTTTCATTTTCTTCACTTTTTCTTTATTATGGGGGTTGATTAGTCAATAATACATGAAACAATTTCATCAAAAATATATGAAGATTGATTAATGTTAGTCCCATTAAAACAAGCAACAATCCAAGTAGTTGATAGAATAGTAACAAGATGAGATATAATAGAATTAATTGTGTATTATTGATGTAGGAAGAAATACCTAGAGAGAGAATGATTCTCTCTCTAGATCACACACTTACACCATGATGTCTACATTGTAAAATTATTACCTTAACCCTAATTACACACACTAATCCTATATATATACCCACTTGTTACACATTTAAGCCCAAACCCATATTACAGTTATTAACCCTTTATAAAACTATCATATAATTAAGACATTTTTGTCCTACCAATTAATCAACAATATATGAAACAAATTTTATCAAAATGAGAAATACATGAAACAATTTTGTTGTTACCTAGAAACAAAAATATATGAAACAATTTTATCAAAAAAGAAATTATATGAAACAACTTCATCATATGAAACACTTTCATGAAATAATTTCATTCAATTAAACACTGAAAATAAGAGTTTGTACGGTTTGTTAGATTTCACTGGTTTGTAAAATAGTCTTGACTTATTCTTATATTAATTGTTTTAGAGGGATTTATTGTGTTAATTATTTGGTAAAATTAGAGGATTTGGAGTGAGAAAGTGAATCTAAATATGGATGAGTCACGTTTCTTTGATACCTTGTCATCTTTCCAAATTTAGAAGAAACTTCAAAAAAGTGTATTGTGTGTTTGTCTTTAGGAAGTTTGTACCAGGAAAAAAGAAGAGGAAACACTACATCAAATGTCGCCTTAGACAACATAGGGTAATTGCTTATGTTGCTTCAGATAAGCTTAGGCAACAAAGGCTAATATATGTTGCCTAAGTTTCCTCTTAGGCAACATATCGTTATATGTTGTCTAAGTGAGACCTTATGCAACATATGAATAATTATATGTTGCCTCAAGTATCTTAAGCAACATCTTCCATTATGTTGCCTTAGTTGTGTAATCTTAGGCAACATATTTTCTTGTTTCTATGTTGCCTAAGGTAAAAAATTATAAATAAATATAGGTAGTTGAAAATTTAATAAGTTGTGTACGGATGATTGATACCTACTTTTACTTAGGCAACATATAATCTATTGTATGAGTTGCGTAAGAGTTGGCTTAGGCAACATATTTACTTGTGGCTATGTTGCCTAAGGTAAAAAAAGTAAATAAATATATAGGTAGTTGAAAACTTAATAACTCATGTACGTATGATTTAAGGTTGGCACATATGTTTACTTAGGCAACATATAATCTGTTGTATTTGTTGCGTAAGATCTCGCTTAGGCAACATATTTTCTTGTTTCTATGTTGCCTAAGGTAAAAAATTAAATAAATATATAGGTAGTTGAAAACTTAATAACTCATGTACGGATGATTTAAGGTTGGTACATCTGTTTACTTAGGCAACATATAATCTATTTTATTTGTTGCGTAATATCTCACTTAGGCAACATATTTTCTGTTTCTATGTTGCCTAAGATCACAGTTATTAATATATATTGATAGTTCCCCCATTTCCAACATTTCATCTTCCATTCCAACATTTTTCTCCATTTCAAAAAAATCATTTTTCCAAAGAATTTGGACGCGATTTTGACGACTTTTGGCTTCCAACAAACGTTGTTTTCATCATCAAATGTCATTTAAAGATTATTAGGTAAGTATTATTTTATTTTGTCTAATTTATAGTTATTTCACGTTTATATCATTTAAATTTGGAACGTGATTTGGAGCGATTCTTGCTTCCAACAAACGCTTTCATCGTCAAAAGACATTTAGACTTTCTTAGGTAATTATAATTTAATGAAAGTTATCTTAGGCAACATATTTTCTTGTTTCTATGTTGCCTAAGGTAATAAATTATAAATAAATATAGGTAGTTGAAAATCTAATAAGTTGTGCATATATAGAGAGAGAACGAGGTTTAGGGAAAAACCTCTAAACAATGGAAAATTAAGAAACACCGTTATCGAATGCAGTATACACCACATGCAATATACAAGGAGTGTCTTATTGGCCTACAATGGTTCTTAATAAGCTTTTGTTGATTCTTAATAGGCTATAGTAGGTCTTAGTGGTCTTATCGAATGCAGTATACACCACATGCATATATGAGTACCGACCTAGATACAAGCACGTAATAAGTCAACATTAGTGCTATTGGGCCTTGATAAGTCATAAAATGTATTGTTGGCCTATAGAGGTTCTTAATAGGATTTAGTGGTTCTTAATAGACTATGGTGGGACTTAGTGATCTTATAGAGCCCAATGCATACCACATGCAGACAAACACATGTAATCAGCTACCATTGGTATTTTTGGGCCTTAATAAGACTAGGAGTGTCTTATTGGCCTATAATGATTCTTAATAAGCTTTTGGTGATTCTTAATAGGCTATAGTGGGTCTTATCGAATGCAATATACACCACATGCATATATGAGTACCGACCTGGATACAAACACGTAATAAGTCAACATTAGTGCTATTGGGCCTTGATAAGTCATAAAAGGTATTGTTGGCCTATAATGGTTCTTAATAGACTATGGTGGGCCTTAGTGATCTTATAGAGCCCAATACATACCACATGCATACAAACACACGTAATCAACTACCATTGGAATTTTTGGGCCTTAATAAGACAAGGAGTGTCTTATTGGCCTACAATGGTTCTTAATAAGCTTTTGGTGATTCTTAATAGGCTATAGTGGGTCTTACCGACCTGGATACAAACACGTAATAAGTCAAAATCAGTGCTATTGGGCCTTGATAAGTCATAAAAGGGATTGTTAGCCTATAATGGTTCTTAATAAGATTTAGTGGTTCTTAATAGACTATGGTGGGCGTTAGTGATCTTATAGAGCCCAATACATACCACATGCATACAAACACACGTAATCCGCTACCATTGGTATTTTTGGGCCTTAATAAGACAAGGAGTGTCTTATTGGCCTACAATTGTTCTTAATAAGCTTTTGGTGATTCTTAATAGGCTATAGTGGGTCTTGGTGGTCTTATCGAATGCAATATACACCACATGCATATATGAGTACCGACCTGGATACAAACACGTAATAAGTCAAAATCAGTGCTATTGGGCCTTGATAAGTCATAAAAGGGATTGTTGGCCTATAATGGTTCTTGTTAGTCCCATTTTAACAAGGCAACGATTCATATATTGATAGAGATAGTAACAAGAAGATAGATAATAATAAATGGTGTATTATTGATGTGGAAGAACACCTAGAGAGAGAATGGATCTCTCTCTAGAACACACACATACACACTAGGAGGCTACATTGCAATGACACTCACACAAACCCTAATTACACACACTAAACATTATATACCCCCTTGTTACATAGTTAAGCCCAAGCCCATTACACTATATCCAAGCCCATATTACTATTAATTACCCCTTTACAAAACTATCTTATAATTAGGACATTTAGTGTCCTAACAATCTCCCCCTATAGTTTTGTAAAGGAATCACCCATCTCGAAAGATCTTTAATTCTTCTCCCCCTTGATTTCTTTAGAAAACCGTAGTGATGCAATTCTTCAAATGTAGTCTAGGCTCCCCCTTGAAATATGCTCTTACTCTTTATATTTCAACCTTGACAAATCGGATTCAATGTCTCGACCGAGTGCACGAAAAATATCTTCATAAATGTGGAAACTCTAGCTCGTACCGATAAGCTCACAAGAAAAAATAACGAGCGAGTTGTTGCGTGACAATACCAAATGCAAACTCAGTCTATAACACCAAATCCGTCGATAAGTCACGAGTTGAATAGGAATTCGGCTTAAGAGCGTGATTCGGATTTGCTCGAAAGAGGAAACATAATGAAGCATACACTATAAGGTAGGGTTTAGAAGAACACCACAAGTAACATTGTTCATCAACTGTAGAAAAATGCTCATCCCCAAAATATCAGAATACTGAATGATGAAAATCCGGAACTTCAATCTTCAAGAAATAGCTGAATGATTATAAGCACTCAAGAGTCTGAATCACAACCAAAGCACCAGAACAATGATTGCAAGCACTCATAATTCTGATTGATCAGGTCAGAAGAATGATTAAGAGCACTCAACGGTCTAGCATCGTCAATCAAAAACTCCAGAATAATGATTACAAATGCTCAAACGTCTAATCCAATTCAACTAAAGACTGAATTCCAACACTCATCTTCTGAAAATCTTGGCAAACTTGAGCTCCTTTAAGCATTGACAGTTGCAATATGTATGTGACAGCCTAAATATGGGAATGATGTCACACGCGCTTTATGCTAAACACCATTAACAATGCCCCCCTCCTGAGACTAAGCACGGGGGTTCCGCTACAGTCATTGAATGGCTGATTACTTGGGCGAGGATACCATCTGGATCTCTAGAAACAGTCATGATTACACATTTTTAACCCTTTGTTGCAACACAAACCATGTCAAAACCTAGAGTCGCAACGCACTGAAGTCGCAATAGCTGAAGTCGCAGCACCTGAAGTCGCAATAGGTAAAAGTTCACCCAAGTCGCAACTGAAGGTTGCGATTTGGTACTGTTCATAGTGTAATGGATTGCGATTCGGGATCGAAGTCGCAATAGGCAATTGCGATTTGGAGGCCAAGTCGCAATAGACCATTGCGATTTGGTACTGTTCATCGTGATGTGGATTGCGATATGGGAATGAAGTCGCAATAGGTCACTGCGACTTTGTACTGTTCACACAAAGATCACTGCGATTTCGATGAATATTTGAAGATTGCGATTTCGATGAATCTTCTGATTGCGATTTCGATGAATATCAAGGTTGCGACATGGATGAAGATTCAAATAATTTTAAGTCGAAACTTCAATACTGATCTGTTTGGGCTGAAAATTGGTACGTAGGTGCGCACTGGCATTCTGGACAACTTTCATACTTCGAGTTTTGTCCAAAAACAACCAGAAATGTGTTTTTCAATCCCAAAACAGTTTGTGTGCAACAAAAATTCGAAAAGTTACTGTTTCATACCAGATTGGGCTGATGATGATGAATCGTTGTAGAATGATCGTATCGATGATTGATTCCTTCGATTTTGGCTCTGATACCACTTGTTAGTCCCATTTCCACAAAGGCAACGATTCATATATTGTAGAGATTGGGTAACAAGAAGATAGATAATCAAAGTGGTGTATTATTCAATGAAAGCAACCTAGAGAGAGAATGGATCTCTCTCTAGAACACACACTATACCAAGGAGGCTACATTGCAATGGCTAACTTAACCCTAATTACACACACTAAACATTATATACCCCCTTGTTACACTATTAAGCCCAAGCCCATTACACTATATCCAAGCCCATATTACTATTAATTACCCATTTATAAAACTATCTTATAATTAGGACATTTAGTGTCCTAACAATCTCCCCCTATAGTTTTGTAAAGGAATCACCCGTCTTGAAAGATCTTCAGTTCTTCTCCCCCTTGATTTGTGCATAGGATGAAATCTGTTTACTCCCCCTGAAATCATGAACAAACCTTTCGTGCAGATACAAATAGCATAACATATCATAAGTAAGACAAATTAAACGAACTGAGAAAAGAAAAACAAATTGAATAAATATATAAAATACAACGAGGATATCTTATTTTCTTTTAGAATTTTTCATTTTTAGTCCTTTGAGTCTTAACTTTAGGATTTTTGTCAGTTTTAGTCCTTATTCTTCATTATTTTTTATTTTTTATCGTGTTTATCAGTTTTGCCTGCATTTAACCATAACTGATATATTTTTCTCGTGTTTTGCAGGTTTATCGATTTAAAGTCCAGTTTTCCGCATTAATTCTTCGAAATTAATTTTTAGGAGACAAATTTACAATTTGTTTTTCAAATTTTATTTCTGAAAATTTTTCTGACTTTAATCGTGTTTTCTCTGATCGTACAAGCGCACAAATTCTACTTCTCACGAAGTATCTGTTAACGATCCGACATTTCAAATTTTCAGGTAACAATGGATGATTATCTCGCGCTAGAATATATGGGTTGGAATGATTCATCAGCAGACAAACCCAAGGCAATTTCAGAGGTAACAATGTCTGTAAAGGAGACAAATGAGGTACATTCCGATCTTTACAATCAATTCTTTACTCAACAAGCTTATTTAACAAAAAGATTAGAAAATCTAAAAAGAGACCAGGATAGAGCAGACGAGATAATTTCCACTCAAAAGGCTATAATAATAGATCAAGAAAGTAAAATTAAAGTTTTTGAAAAGAAAAAGGCCGAATTTGAAATTGGTTATGCGTACTTTCAAGACAGGATAACTGAACTATCTGACAAATTGTTGAATTCGGAAGTCAAGAATAGCGAGTTTGAAAGTCTGTTACATTCTTACAAAAATAGAAATGATGAGTTATGTGAAAATGTCAAGGATCTGGAAAATAAATTGTATAAAGCAGGTCAAACTGAACAAACAATTCACATGCATAAACCAAATAAGTTCAGATATTTCAACTCAAAGTGGGGAATCGGGTATGATAATCCACAATACCTGAGCAATGCTTTATCAAAATCTCCCACTTTGTACAAATTTGAATGGATTGAACTTGCCGTACATTCAAACTTTCAAATCAAGATGGATGGTGAAGACTATAAGGATGAAGAAGAAATAAAAAAGAAAACCACAGTTAAGATGCAACTTCCTTTTTGGTATGGTCCAGACAATGCAAAGGCATTGAATTCCAAGAAAACCTTACCAAACAATTATTTTGAGAGTTATGCTGTTAAAGAACCAGAGGAAAAAGAAAATACCCAAGAGGCTCAATCTGACAAACCTACTTTGGAAGGAAAAAGGTATTTTCCACCAATGGTTCTTGAACAAAAACTCATGGACCTCGAAAGCAAGATCCAAAGCAATATTCAAGAAGTCAGAAATGACGAGAAGCTTGCTTTTGAGATTGAGAAGGAAGTTTTGCTTGCTGTATTTTCAGAAAGTTTATAAAAGTAATGAAAATCAAACTTGCGGAAATATCTGAAGAAAAAGCTTTAAAAGAAAAACAATCTTCAGATTCAGATGTTTCCTCATGCAAAGCTTTTATAGGAAATGCTATTTTGAGAGACTGGACAACCAATGACCAAGATGATTTTGAACCTTGGGATTTGGAAGATCAGTTTGATAAAGATCCTCCTATATATTTTCCTACGGAAGAAGATAAAAATTTTCAGAAAGAGTTTAATGACTTTCTTTTTCCCAAGTCTGATGATAATAATAGTCCATCATATGATACTGATACTGATATTGATTTTGATTTTGATTTTGAAAGAAAGAATGTTGGTAAGGACAAAGGTAAAGGTGTATGTGAAGTGCCTGTTCAATTTGATTTTTGTGCCAAACTTCCAGATCACACCACTTTTCTAATAAATGAAGAGAAACCTGAAAAGATTATTTTAGAAGGAGAATCTTCAAAAACAGCTGAGAAAGTTTCTGTCAATGATGATCTTTCTAAATCCAAATCAAAACCATCATTACAGAAAAAGAAAAGAAAAACAAAAAGAAAGAAACATGTTAATTCTTTTCAGACTCAATATTCAAAGGCTTACAACTCCTATTTGTCTGGTTTTTCAGATCGTAATTTGAGAAACAACACGCGTCTTGAGTGGAGAATAAAGGAGTCCACACAGGATGTGACCCAGATCAAATCATCCCACGTCAGTTCAAATGTTTTAAATTCCAAGAAAGACAATTTTGTTTCAAATGTTATTAATTATGAGGTTGGCAATAGACGAAAACTTGTAGTTCCTTACAAGGTTTATTCAATGCGACAACTGATTAATTTGGCACGAGATCAAATTTGTTGTGCTTCTTGTGGTGTGGATGATTTTATCTGCAAATCTGACTATAATCGTTGGTTTTATTCAAATGCTTATATTAAAACCAATTATAGAAAACAAAATACCAATTCCAAACATACTAATCAGAAAGGACCCAATTGGCAGTGGGTACCAAAAGCTGTTTAAATTATATTTTGCAGCCCAGTCATGTGTGGTATTTGAATTTCGATTGCTCAAAACACATGACTGGTAGAAAGGAGCTGCTGAGCAACTTTGTGGAAAAGGAGATACTGAAACTAAACACATCGACCTCAGGGGGAGTTAATAGAATACATCCTATGCACAATTTTAGGGGGAGTGTGCATCACTATCATGTAAGTGTTGATCTGTTGTGATTAATTGCCTCTGAGGAGTTAAGGTATGTGTTCTAATTTGTTTTTAAACACTAACTCTTAAATGATGAAAACAATTTAGAAAAATCTTTGCATCATTTAAGGGGGAGTGAAAACCGTGTTTAAAATCATGAGTGCTTAATCAATTGGAAGTTGGACATCTTCCAATGTGATAAAATCTTTCAATTGTTATCTGAAAAATGTCCAAGTATTTCATTTATCGCAACAATGCACTGAGATAACATTTGAACAGTAAGTTATCGCAACCAACTATTGCGATTAAAAGTTAAACATCATTCTATCGCAACACTTAGTTTGCGACAAGAGAACTATCGCAACCTTGCATTGCGATAAGAACATATGAACAGTAACGTATCGCAACGGTCTGTTGCGATAAGGGGTCATGAATATCGCAACCCGTTCATTGCGATAAGATTGAGGGTTCTTGCATTCTGTTCATTGCGACAACCTGACTGTAACACCTTAGGCATATCCCACATCGGCCGTGGACAGGAGAGATGCTGGGTATATTAGTAAACCTTGGCCTTACCAGACACAACGCGTTTTGGGGCCACAAGCATGCGGGTTCCTTGGGAACTCTGTGGTTAAGCGTGCTTGGGTGGGAGTAGTACCAGGATGGGTGACCCCCTGGGAAGTCCTCGCCAGGTCGCCAAGAACAAAGCCGGGAGCCAGTGGGGCAAAGCGGACAATATTGTGTCGTGGTAAGCGGGGTGTTACAAATGGTATCAGAGTCACTCCTGTGCCGTTCGGGATGGTGGGGCAAACCTCATCGAGGACGATGAGTCCCTAAGGGGGGGGGGGTGTGTAACACCTTAGGCATATCCCACATCGGTCGTGGACAGGAGAGATGCTGGGTATATTAGTAAACCTTAGCCTTACCAGACACAACGCGTTTTGGGGCCACAAGCATGCGGGTTCCTTGGGAACTCTGTGGTTAAGCGTGCTTGGGTGGGAGTAGTACCAGGATGGGTGACCCCCTGGGAAGTCCTCGCCAGGTCGCCAAGAACAAAGCCGTGAGCCAGTGGGGCAAAGCAGATAATATTGTGTCGTGGTAAGCGGGGTGTTACACTGACACTGTGGCGGTCAAACCCTTGGACCAATCAGTTGTTGCCATGTGTCCTTCTCTCAACCTTCTATGAATACAGAGAGTTTGAATCCTTTTTTGTCTCATTTCAAAAACCCTCTCAACTCTCTAAAATATTTGTGTTCAATTTCTGAAAGTGTTTTAAGATTTTCGAGTTTTCATCCATTCATTTCCTTTCAGAATCATATCGAGGTAAATATTCCTAACTTTTATTCGATTTCATCGCCGTGATACCAGAACCTGTACTTGCCTATGCCGACCAGTAGTCTGAGGTAGTTAGGCAGTATAGATTAGCTAACGCACTAGTGGTCCAGCCAGAACCGGCCGGACCTCCCCATGGTGCAAACTCACTAAGCGGTGAGGGTTTACTTGTCGAGCAGGTTCAGAAACTTGGGGTTCCTGAACGGAGAGAGGTGAGGAGAACTTTAAGAAAGAGAGTGGGTGGGGTGGCTAGGACTGCTGGTCTGGAATCTTCTACCAGAGCTATTCGTATACCCATCCTCGATAACATACCGATGGAATCCGAGGATGATTCAGATTTTAACCCCCGGAGATTTTGGAGACATAAGGCGGAATGAGGGAGATATAGTAGAAAATACTAATGTGAGTTGTGATGTGGTGAGAAAAGAAATGGGAGAGAAAGAGATAGGGTCAGACAAAGTTTTAACTACTGGCTCTCCCCAACCTAATCTGAACCGGGTAGCCACATCATCTACCAACGAGCGTCTGTCGTCGTTGCGTATTGAAACAGACATGGTGGACCCAGCCATGCAATGCACAACCCCTCTAAGCCACTCATCGGCATCTCAATTTGCCGATGTTTCATTTGCCACAGGGGATAAAGCACAAAGTCTATCGGTGACACACTCGGTGTCTGCTGGTATTGAAACAGGTAGGCTCCTGCCCCGGCCACCGCCCATTCTTCAAAGCACAATGAGTCTAGGACCATTTGGTACAACATTCCTTCCTAGGACACAATTGTTGGAACAACACCAAGTTGGAGGCTTTCGTGCCCCAACCGGAACGCCCAGAGTGTCGTCGCCATTCGTTGGTGCTTCACGAGGACCGGGCGGAAGACCTGTCATTGCTAACACCATGCCAGCTTTGAACATATGCAGTACGGTTGCTACAACCGCTACTTCAACCAGTAACCTAAGTGGTCTGGGTGTTAGTTCCCTTGTTGCAGAACGTGTACGGTCCTCTATTGGACCGGATAACCTTGTTACAGTGCCCCTTTTGCAGCTTGCCATCAAGTCCTTGAGCAACTCCTATAAAGCTCATATGGCCGAAATGAAAGAAGAGATGAAAAAGTTGTCTCAAGATGTATCCAGCGCTGTTAAAGGAAAAGGCATTGCAGATTCTACCGCGACACAACCTGACCCACAATCTCAACCAGTTCCATTACACCAGATCCCAACCGACCAGCTCAAATCAGAGCTGTTAGCCCGACTATTAGCCCAAGGCGACTCCAACACTGCCAAAGAAGTGGATCTTGTTTCTTTACTGCGCCAACAATCACAACCTCAACCCCAACCTCAATCGTCAACATTCTCAGATGGGCTAGCTGCACTAAACACTCAGTATGAGAAGCTAACTAATGCTATCTCAGATATGACCAACGCCCTACTGAATGGATATAAGGTTCTTGCCTCACGGGTTGCAGTTGTTGAAGATAGGTGTGGCGTTCAAGCTGAAACCTCCCAGAAACGAAGACATGATGATCAGGATCCGCCTGATCAACATGAGGGGGAGAAGAGATCTACAGCTGTTGTTGAATCAAGTGGGACAGCTGCTGGAATTGTTCATGGCTCAGATCAGCCAACTGGCGAACAGGGAACAGGTGGAACGGATACTGTGATGGAGATAGTGGAAGATACAGTAGTTCTAGCTGATGTCATAGTTGGGGTTGAAAAGCCTGCGGCTGTTGACAATAGAACTGAAGTCGTAGAGATTGATTCAGATGCAGAACCTGATCTTCTAAACTTCCAGATCAAAGAAGAAATGGTTGCTGCCTTAGATGAGCTTGAATGTGAGACAGATACTGGGGATCAGAATATGGATACAGAGTCCGAAGAAGATGTCCCGGCCGTGCAAGAAAATGCTCCATCAAACGTCGAATCTGCAGGTCCAAGCTCAGGTACTCTAGCTCCACATGCTCCGATAATACCGGATGGTAAAATTAGAGATCGAGTACTTGAAGCTGAACTTCGTTTTTTCCAAGCTATCGTTGATGTTGAACCTAAATATGTAGCCACTGGGGAGAGAGTTTCAATCCGAACTCCCTTCCTAGAAACTTTAAGGAAAGAACTTTACGTGCGGAAAGTCCAGCGAGTCAACTTGGAAAAGGTATACGGTATTGAAAATTGGCCATCACTGAAGAAGGTCGAATTCCTATATGTATTGAAGAACAAAGACAGAGGATCAGAAGAAGTCAAGTCAGACAACATGATAATGAAGATACTCAAAGTTGAATCTAAGAAGTTGTTTGACGTCTTCTATCCAGAGTTCACCGTCTTGAGATCAGATGGGTCTGAAAGCATATTTTCTGAAGCTGATTTCAAGAGTCTGCGGTTGAACGATCTTCTAAGTCTTCTCAACCTTCTTATTGAGCATCCAGAGCTGAAGAATCATGAGAACAGAATACCTTACAGAGCTGCCTTCAGAAGTGTGAAAAACTTTATGAAGAATATTCTCAAGTTCTCGTACCTCACTGATTTTCAGATGGGCTTGGAATCCTTTCAAGCGAATGTGAACCTGAAAAGACCTAACAGACGCCTATCAGATATTCAAGGTATCCCAGCTTACACCGTGCTGAGCAAGCCAGAACTTGGAGTTGTCTACATTGATACCGACTCAAAGAAGAAATTTTTGCGAGTCATTGAAATGAACAAGTTCTGTGAGGGCACTTTGAAGATCATCTCGGTTCATCTGGAAAGCAGGCTTCGTCTGGATGCCAATGGAGAAGTAAAGCTCTCTGATAAAGAAAAGGATTTGATCGACCAAGTGCTGAAAGCCATATCTTACCGAAAAGACTACCGTCTGGAACTGCGCCGATTCGAACACATCTTTGGTCTCTGTAAACGTACTGTGAATCCAGTTGATGTCTAATTTCTTTGCCTCTACTTGTACAAAGGGGGAGAATGTTAGTGCCTAAAATTCTAGTTGTACTAAGTAGAGGGGCCTATCTTGTAATAGGGTGATTCTTTACCCTATGTATATAATGTTTACTTACTTTCCTTATTAGGTCTAGCAATCACAAGGTTCACCTACACACACTAGCCACACACACTTAATTTGTTCTTCATTGTATTGTGTGAGCTTTGTTTGAATCATTGAATATAGAGGTGGACATTTTATTGTTATTGCATTGATTACTTGTTTCTGGGATCACAGTTCTTAATAAGATTTAGTGGTTCTTAATAGACTATGGTGGGCGTTAGTGATCTTATAGAGCCCAATACATACCACATGCATACAAACACATGTAATCAGCTACCATTGGTGTTTTTGGGCCTTAATAAGACTAGGAGTGTCTTATTGGCCTATAATGGTTCTTAATAAGCTTTTGGTGATTCTTAATAGGCTATAGTGGGTCTTATCGACCTGGATACAAACACGTAATAAGTCAACATTAGTGTGTCTTGGTGGTCTTATCGAATGCAATATACACCACATTCAACTTAGTTTTATAAAATAATCAAAATACGTTTTTATTATTTCATATAATTTAATAATTAAAATATTCAAAACTTTTTATAATTTTTTAGATTAATCAAAATACGTTTAAAAAAAATATTATGTGTTTTTTTAAATCAAAATACTTTTTATAACTTTTAAGAATTCGTAATAGTAATTAAAAATATATTATGTGTTTTTTCATAATTAAAAATATTTTTTTTTTCCAAATTCAATGTTGTTTCCCATTTTCATCTATCCGGCCAAATTTTTAAGTTTCCCCCTTCCTTAAATTTCATTTCTTCCCTCCTCTCTCCCCAAATTTAGGTTAAAGAATAAGTGAAACCCATATTTATTACCAGTCGCCACCATCACCCACCACCACCTGACGCCGCCTCCATCGAGAAGAAACCATCAGTTTCGCCACCACGAGCCACCATAACCAGCCGACATCGCCTCCACCGAGAAGAAACTGTCATTGTTGCTACCGGTCGCCACCACGAGCCACCACCACCGATCGTATGTGTTCTCTTCCTCTCTCGATCTGCTACCCACAATCGTATTCCAATTCGAACTACGAACGACTAACCAGTGCTTCTTTAAATTCGTCGATTTGTTCACGATTACTGCTGCCTTCTGCGGTTCTGCCCTAATCGATTGCTGCTGTCTTCTTTCCTAATCAATTGCTGTTGCTTTCTGCCCTAATTAACCGATTGCTGCTCAATTGTTTATTTGCCCTAATCTGATTGATTGTTGAATGTTGATTTGTTGCCCTATTTTTAGCTAATCAGGCTCCCTCATACAATCTGGTAAAGTGATACCTTCATCTTTTTGGCTTCATTTTTTGACTTATATTAGTTAAACTTAGTAGTTACATATAAGATGCTTACTTGCTGATGTTAAACCCTTCATTCATTCTTTTTTATTTATATTAGTTATTAATCACATATTCACATTTATACAACAAAGGGAACAAACTCAGATTTGATGTTAAACCATTAATAAGATTAAGCTACCATTAAGTTGCCTTTAAGCTGCCATTAAGCTACCATTAAGCTATTGCCATTAAGCTATTGCCATTAAGATATAATTATGGGGTTTCAATTGTGGATTTGGCCCAGGATTGGTTTGTCCATGATTCAAACTCAATTGAAAAAAGTGGAAAATGGTGAAAGATTCAAGAGAAAGGGAACTTTACAAAGCCTTTTGGACAATTGATAGCTATTTGTGTGCTATTTTCTAAAAAGTTGGTTAATTGACGTCTAGCTATTTTCTGCTCAATTGTTTATTTGCCCTAATCTGATTGATTGTTGAATGTTGATTTGCTGCCCTATTTTTAGCTAATCAGGCTCCCTCATACAATCTGGTAAAGTGATACCTTCATCTTTTTGGCTTCATTTTTTTTGACTTATATTAGTTAAACTTAGTAGTTACATATAAGATGCTTACTTGCTGATGTTAAACCCTTCATTCATTCTTTTTTATTTATATTAGTTATTAATCACATATTCACATTTATACAACAAAGGGAACAAACTCAGATTTGATGTTAAACCGTTAATAAGATTAAGCTACCATTAAGCTGCCATTAAGCTACCATTAAGCTATTGCCATTAAGATATAATTATGGGGTTTCAATTGTGGATTTGGCCCAGGATTGGTTTGTCCAGATTCCATTAAGCTATTGCCATTAAGTTGTCATTAAACTGCCGTTAAGCTCCCATTAAGCTGCTTGTTGGTATACTACTGTTTGGGGGTCGGTTGGATGGGGTTTCAATTGTTGGATTTGGTCCAGGCTTGGCTTATGCAGATACCATTAAGCTATTGTCATTAAGCTGCCATAAAGCTGTTGGTTTTGCTGCTGTTTGGGGGCTGTCTTAGTCCCATGTACTGTCTGTTTTGGTTCAGCTGCTGAGTGTTGATTTGGTTTATTTCTCTTTAGTGTTTGGGCTGTTATTTGGGTATTATTTGTAAAGGTTGTTGTATTTATATATATATATATATATGCATTCCAATTATCAGGGGCTGCCACGTCATAGGTTGAGGTTGTTGTATTTATATATATAAAAGATATGTATTGGTTTGCCCCTGGCAAACTGTTTCCTTGGCTGTTTGTGGGTGTTTGCTAATTGTTGATGTTAATTTGTAGATTGATATGCCTCCAAAAAGAAGTAAAGCCTTCAATTTAGCAAAGGCATCGGCCTTGGAGAGGACTACCACACGTTCAGAGGGCGATTCGGTGGATGTCTCGTTAGAGGTGACACCTTTCGTTTTCGTCCAACGCCGATTGTACCCTCCGACTTCGGGGTCACCAACTACACCGGTGTCACCAACTACAGATGTGACACATCCCGACACCGAGGCGAGCACTTCTACTAGTGGGCCACCGGCTTTAGATATACGCATTAATTGTCGCCGCACCCGCATCCATGTTGAACCGACGGAAGAGTCGGTGACAAAGAAGGCAAGACGGGGGATTATCACGGGAAAGGCGATCAAGAGAGACATCGCAAACAATGAGAATAAACGTCTCCCACTCAAGTGGAGCATGGATAAGGAGTTGCCCGACACAAACGGTGTCGTTAGGATCGCAAAGCAAATTGGGAGCATTGTTCGGGAACATATTCCGATGTTGACCGAATATTATTTTAATCTCAAGGAAGATGATTTTAAGATTGTAGTTGATCAACTTAGCGTAAGTACATTTTGATTGTTAGTTCTTAATTTTATTCTATGATTTATACCTCTTAATAATAATGATTAACTTTTTATTTCATATTGATTTGTATTTGCTTTTTAGGTTTTTTTTGAGATTGATTCGGATGGACCTCCGGGTGAAGCCTTGTTTGAGTGGATCCACGCAACTGCGCGTCGCGCATACAATAGGTGGAGAACTGATTGTCACACGTTATACAAGCATCAAGGTCGTTTTCCCATTCCGAAAAACTTTGTACATCGGCCAAATCAGTGGGACTTTTTGTGCACGCTTTTTGAAGAAGAAACATGGAAGGTATTTAACTAGTATATAATTAAATATACAAATTATTGTTGAATTTAGATTGTAAAATAAGTGTTTCTCATGTTGTAGAATAAATCAAAGAGGATGTCGGAAGCAAGATTGTCTAAAAATAGGGTCGAGCATAAATCGGGACCGATTTTGTTCAAGTTTAGGGCTAATAAACTTGAAGCTAACGGACACGTGGCTCCTTATCTCGGTACAATTGCCGAGACCACTAAAAGCGAAGACCGTAAAGTAAGTACTTGTAGTATATGATGATTCGTAAAGAACTTTTTATCCATATTTTAAAGAGAAGAATATTAGTTCAGTTATAAAATCAGATTTTAATATATAAATATATTTTCGAATTTAATGGGATAAATAAAAATAAAAATAAAAATAAAAATAAAAAGAGTAGCTAGGATCCAATTTGTACGGTGTCACAAAACGTAGATATCTACAACTTGGCACAACTACGATCACACACCATAGGAACGAGTCAACCAGATGAGAAGATCGTTTGGACCGGGAATGGGTAGCGGTCGAGGCGGTGGTGGTGGTGGCGGTGGAGGGATGATTAAAACAGCCATCAGGGGTGGAATCGGCGGTGGCGCATCACCAGAACCACCACCACCCTACTCCCATTTCACCACAAGGTCAACCACCAGTAATAACCACCACCAACCCATAAACACTGCCCTTTCTCTCTCATCCAATAACCTCCACCACCCTGCACCAAAGTGGGCGTCTCTGACCACCAGCGAGTGCGAGGAGTCTGATTGGGAATGCATCGACGATGATAGTGAAAGTAGTTGTCATGTAAATACTGGGTTTTGAGTTATATTTTATGGCGCCAGTACCAAGGACATCGCCCCTGATTGGCGACCATAGTGCAGCGACGACACCCACCGTCGTCCGCAGGTTTTTTCCTCGATTGAGGTTTTTCCTGCGTCATCAAATCCCTTGTCTCGTTTATTTTATTCCTCATCGCACGTCTCGTCGAAAGATCATTTCTTTAGTTGTTTAAGTCCACATCGACCTTAAGTTGTCCCTTTGGTGCGATTTTTGGCATTAACAGAAATCATGGACCAAAAGTGTAATTTACTATAATAATAATAATAATAAAAGAGTAAAGTTCACTTTTGGTCCTTAACGTTTAACCATTTCAACGGTTTTCGTCCCTAAAGTTCATTTTTGCCAAAAAAAAACCTCACGTTTGACTGCTCTTAATGATTTTCGTCCCTCAACCTAACGTCCGTTAACTTTTTTCTGTTAAGTCCAATTTAATGAGGGGTATTTTAGTCATTTTAGATGTTTTCTTAATTTTCTTGTTTTTATAAAAACTATCAAACTTTAAGGACCAACTATGTAATTATCTCTAATAATATATATATATATATATATAATCATCTTTCTTCTCCATGTTCAAGTACTCTAACGGCAACAATCATCTCTGACGACCAAATCATAACAGCAACCACCATGAAATCATCCCTACTCCCAGCAAAGGCCACCGGGAAATCGTCCCTGTAAACCACGAAAACCCCCTGTTGTCGATGATTATTTTGGTCACACATATGGTGGTCTCCGACACTGAGTTCCACCATGAAATCGTCCCTGTAACCCACTAGTCCTCAACAGAAAAGAGGCTTGATGTTATTCATCAAAAGGCCCACACACCAAACCATTTCAATTTCCCACCACCATGAACACCAGTAGGGCTTGTAGTGCCAAATAATCAACAAAATACCTCCAAATCCCCATTTAATTGACAAATAAAAGTCAAACAAAAACAATGATCGAAATCCACTACACAAATCATCCAAATCCAAGAATCATCAGTTGACCAACGAATGTCAAACAAAATCGCTGCAAGAAAACGATTACCCAGATGAAATAATACAAGGAAACAATTACCCAATCAAAATCGATAACAAGAAATAAATGTATGGGGGAGATGTGGTCTGATTGGGAAGAGAACCGTACGGGTGAGGGAGATGTAGGTTGCTCCCAAACGCAACAGAGAAATCGAGACAGAGAAAGCGAGACAGAGAAATCGATTGAGATTGAGACAGAGAGAGCGAGAGACAGAGAAGAGAGACATATCGAGATAGAGAGATAAACGGTAAGGGGTGTTGTCGGAGGTGCGACGACCTGTCGCCGGAGGTGCGACAGCGGGTTTATTTCCTAACGTTTTGGTCATCGGGTTATATATATATACACACACACATATATATTAGAGTAATTACATAATTGGTCCCTAATGTTTGATGATTTTTGTAAAAACAAAAAAAACATGTAAAATGACTCAAATACCCCTCATTAAATTGAACTTAACAGAAAAAAGTTAACAGACGTTAGGTCGAGGGGCGAAAATCATTGAGAGCAATCAAACGTGAGATGAAAGATTTTGTTGACGCGAGAAAACCTCTACGAGGAAAAAACCTGCGGACGACAGTGATGATGTCGTCGCTGCACTACGGTCGCCAAACAGGGGCGATGTCCTTATGTTTCAGGCGTCGAGAGTACAATGATTACAATACAAATGAAATAAAGACTTGAAATGTAAAATAAAAAATGTATCGTGCGTAAAAACTAGTGCGTCGTGTGTAAAAGTAAAACGTCGTGCGTAGGAATCGTGCGTCGAGAGCGATCTTTCGAGAGAGAATTCTTTGTTTCGAGTGCTTTGCAGTGAATATTCTTGAGAATTCAGTTGTTCGCAAATGAGGCTAAAGTCTTTGTATTTATAGTCTTCGCAGCTTTGAATGACCCTCATGAATGTAACAGTCGTAACAGTCGTTGTGGTTAATGCTCGTAATTGCCTTGTCGGTTATGTCCGTTGGCCATTAATGATGTTAACCCTGCATTAAACATGAAGATCATAACAGTTGTTATACATTAGTAGGTCGAGGTCGTGAATTGTCTTACGACGGTCGAGTGTCGTGAGTATCAAAATGGTCGTGGGCGAGACTGGTGAAATTTTACCCAAACAATCACCCCTTCCCCAAAGCTGATTATCACCCCGAAACCTGCCCACTCGTATCCGACGAGACCTGTGACCACCCTCACCATCGTCGCATACGATGGTGAATCCCTCGTCCTCACTCGTATCCGACAATCACCCTATCTCCGATAATCACTGGTCGGAGATAGTTCCTCCCCACCTCAGCCCTCCCTCCTCTTTAGTCTTCACCTTCCACCACCATTTAGGTTGTTCTTGAAAAACATAGATCCTATATCTCCTGGATCACAACTATTACAGATAGCAGATGTTACATCTCTCTCTCTCTCTCTCTCTCTCTCTCTGTGTGTGTGTGTGTGTGTGAGTGTGTGTCGCTTTATCTCCTGCCGTGGACAACTCCAAAAATGAACACCTCCATGGTTTTTTATTTCGTCTCGAAGAACACCCTCATCTCAGATTTAAGATTCAAACCTATCAGGTTTGTTTGAGATTTGGTGTAACCTAAGATAGATTCTATTTTCACTTCCATGGTGGGGTTTTCATTTAGGTTTTTGATTAACGAAATTCATCAAGATCAACGATATGGTGGCGCTTGTAAACTAGTTTTTGGGTTTTCCTTTTCAGTTTATCTAGATTGATTTCGGTTTGAGTTTTTTCGATCTACAATACCAACTTCTATTTATTGACGAGTTGGTTTGTATTAGATTTTGGTTTCTGATATGAATCTGCGATTTGATTTATTTGGATTTTAATTTTTTTGGGTTTTAGTTTGTTTGAGATTGAGGGTTCAAATTTGATATTTCAGATTTTATATGGGATTTGTGTTGTTGGTTTTGTATCTAGGTTTTGGTTCATATTTGGTTTGTTGGAGAAGATAGCCGTAAGAGGGGGTGCTGATGGGGTTGCCGGAAAGTGGGTTGGGTTGGATCAACATGTTGTTTAAACCAATAGAGAATGAGAGAAATGAGAAATCTAATAAAACAAAAAGAGAAAGAAAAAAAGGAAAAAGACCAAAATGCCCTTTACTTAACGAATTTTTTTCAGAGAGTTAATAAGATGGACCAAATTCAAAACAAAATAACAACCATAGGGACCAAGAGTGAAACGAAATGGTAACTACAGTTACCAAAAGTGTAATTAATTTAAAAGAGGAACGATAATTGATAGTAAATGGAAATCATGGACCAAAAGTGTAATTTACTATAATAATAATAATAATAATAAAAGAGTAAAGTTCACTTTTGGTCCTTAACGTTTAACCATTTCAACGGTTTTCGTCCCTAAAGTTATTTTTGCCGAAAAAAAACCTCACGTTTGACTGCTCTCAATGATTTTCGTCCCTCGACCTAACGTCCGTTAACTTTTTTCTGTTAAGTCCAATTTAATGAGGGGTATTTTAGTCATTTTACATGTTTTTCTTAATTTTCTTGTTTTTATAAAAAACTATCAAACTTTAAGGACCAACTATGTAATTATCTCATATATATATATATAATCATCTTTCTTCTCCATGTTCAAGTACTCTGACGGCAACAATCATCTCTGACGACCAAATCATAACAGCAACCACCATGAAATCATCCCTACTCCTAGCAAAGGCCACCGGGAAATCGTCCCTGTAAACCACGAAAACCCCCTGTTGTCGATGATTATTTTGGTCACACATATGGTGGTCTCCGATACTGAGTTCCACCATGAAATCGTCCCTGTAACCCACTAGTCCTCAACAGAAAAGAGGCTTGATGTTATTCATCAGAAGGCCCACACACCAAACCATTTCAATTTCCCACAACCATGAACACTAGTAGGGCTTGTAGTGTCAAATAATCAACAAAATACCTCCAAATCCCCATTTAATTGACAAACAAAAGTCAAACAAAAACAACGATCGAAATCCACTTCACAAATCGTCCAAATCCAAGAATCATCAGTTGACCAACGAATGTCAAACAAAATCGCTGCAAGAAAACGATTACCCAGATGAAATAGTACAAGGAAACAATTACCCAATCAAAATCGAAAACAAGAAATAAATGTGTGGGGGAGATGTGGTCTGATTGGGAAGAGAACCGTATGGGTGAGGGAGATGTAGGTTGCTCCCAAACGCAGCAGAGAAATCGAGACAGAGAAAGCGAGACAGAGAAATCGATTGAGATTGAGACAGAGAGAGCGAGAGACAGAGAAGAGAGACATATCGAGATAGAGAGATAGACGGTAAGGGGTGTTGTCGGAGGTGCGACGACCTGTCGCCGGAGGTGCGACAACGGGTTTCTTTCCTAACGTTTTGGTCATCGGGTTATATATATATACACACATATATATTAGAGTAATTACATAATTGGTCCTTAATGTTTGATGATTTTTGTAAAAACAAAAAAAAACATGTTAAATGACTCAAATGCCCCTCATTAAATTGAACTTAACAGAAAAAAGTTAACGGACGTTAGGTCGAGGGGCGAAAATCATTGAGAGCAATCAAACGTGAGGTTTTTTTTTGGCAAAAATGAACTTTAGGGACGAAAACCATTGAAATGGTTAAACGTTAAGGACCAAAAGTGAACTTTACTCATAATACAATAATCTTACTTAATGTATTAAACCGTTAATCTATATATAATTATAAAAGTTGAATAAAATATTACTATTTGGTTTTAGAGTTCTACTTTATTGATCTTCAAATATAGAGACTACATTTATTGACCTTCAATTTTTTAGTGTTTTAGCATTGGGTTAGAGAGAACATCACCTTCATTTTGGTGTTATTAGTGTTTGGGTTGTAGATGGTCTTAGGCCATCACTAATGAACATTTTCTTATGTTAACAAGTATGGATAAGAGAATTGTACTCGTTTCAGTCGCACTAGTTCGATACACCTAACGAGATGGACACCATATGCGTCTACTAATTGTTAAACGATTGCTATCTTTTTGTTTGTACATATATATCAACCCCAAAAAATTATTAGTTAAAATAAATTGATTGTTGAACATTAGCTATATCCCTTCGTTTGTTCATCTAAACCCTAAAACCATCAAAGTGATCGTTAAACGTATGCTATAACTTAAATTAATGTCTTTACTTAATGAATTAACACTTATCTGGTCATTATTGAAAATATTTCAGTGTCCGTTGTTGTTAGAGATGGCCGCGACCCGGGACCAGTTTGGGACCATTAGTTAGACCATTCACACCACTCCAAGACCATACTCCTTTCTAAAGTGTCACATCAGCTTTGCAATAATACCTTCCACACACATGCAAGACCAAACTCCTTTTTAAAGTAATAAATTATAATATAAATAATAAAAATAATTATAATATAGATAATTATAATATAAATAATAAATTAATTATAAAATATAGATAACTATAATTTTACTTTTGTTTTCTTTTACTATATTTTGTGTAAATATAATTTAACTAACAAATAAAATACATGGATATATTGAAAGCATGCAACGTTTACTAAAATACAAATATTACATTGCACAAAATACACAATAAATATTACATTACTAATTATTTTCTTCTTCTCCAAATCGACTCCAAATAAAAAATACTGCATAAAAATATCATTTTTTTAATAAAGCGTGGGTAAGAAAATTTTAATTAAAATATTAAAAAAATAATGTTCAAATAAACTAATAAATGAATTAAATTTAATAAATATATTAATAATTAATGTTTAAACAAACAAATAAATTAATTAAGTTAAAACAAAAATGCATTTGTTTAATATATATTGTTTGTGAAAGATCTTTCTAATTATGAAAGAAATGGGTTCTCCAACAAAACGCCACATGGCATGCCATGTCATCTTGAAAGGAGTTTTGCAAGACGTGTGTGGATGCTCTTAAGTAGGGGTGTACAGAAAACCGTCAACCCGCGGAACCCGACCAACCCAGCCCGCTAACAACCCAATTAAACCCAACCCGTCGGACCGCCAAACCGCTAATTATAAGGGTTGAAATTGGGTTAGGAAAACTCAACCCAACCCAACCCGCCAACCCTCCGCTAATATTATTATTTTAATAAAGTTATATTTATATATAATATATAACTATATATAATATGTACAACCCAAAATACAAATTAATATTAGTCCTAATAATCTAATATTAAGAAAGGCCAAAAAAACTTTCAAATAAATCATAGCCCAAAGTCTCAAGCTACTTGACTTAACAACGTCCAACTACTTGACATTATGTGAGGCCGTGAGTTGTGAGCAACAAACCAGGGCTCCAAGTCGTTGTTTGAGATTGCACACTCTAAAAAGTCAGAAACCCTTCTCTCTCGATCTACGGTAGCATCCGAATCCACCTTTAGTACTAGCGGTCGTAATAACTAATATTTTTGTTGGGAATATTTTAGTTTATTTGTCGTAATTTAGTCGTGAATTTTATGTATACAACCAAACCGCTCAACCCGCCACAACCCGCAAGGATTGGGTTGGGTTGGGTTATACTTTTGAATGGGTTGGGTTGGGTTGAAATTTTCCAAACCGCCATAATTGGATTGGGTTGTAAAATTGTCAAAAACCGCCCAACCCAACCCGCATACACCGCTACTCTTAAGGACCAGTACGATTTTTCACCGAAAACAAGGTCTAGTCCGGCCCAGCTCGAGACCGTTAATTATGGGATAGGTTTGGCACCGACCCAAAGTTTTATTTTTAATTTGTTTATATATTTATTTTTAAGTTGATGTTTAAATTTATTTTTCAATGTACTTTAAGTGTATGATTGAAGAACACAGTGTATTTTTATTTTTTAAGTGTATTGTAATAAAAAAATATTTGTTAGTGTTCGGTTGATCCAATTAAATATTCTATAACAATAACATGTTTTTTGTGTATTTGATTGATCCAGTTATAATAAAAACACATTTGTTAGTGTATTTGATTGACCAAATTTTAAAAAAACATTTATATATATTAAAAATCAATGTAAAAAAATAAAAATAAAACATTAAGTGGGACCGATTTTGGCCAGGCCCAGGACGGGGACCGGTTCTCACAACCGGCTCATACACCTTAATTGAGCGTTCATATTTTGTAGGGACCACACTGATTATGTCGGGACTGGTTACGAGATAATTGTTTGGGCCCGACACCAATTTTGACCCTGCCTAACCTAATCCGAAACCGATTTTTGACCACCTCTAGTTGTTGTTGAACAATTTTTTTTTTAATTTTATAGTAAAATTTAAATTATTTTAGTTGAAAACTTGTATTTAAAATATTTTATGAAATTATGTTTATTTTCAATTATATGTAGTTGGTAGTTCCAAAATGGTCCATGTGCATATATACAAAATGAATTAAACCAAAGCGAACAAAAGTTATTATATGCAAACGACAACGAAGATTGCAAACGACAACGAAGATTGCATCCACACCATCCACACCATACAACGAACCGAAGAAGGATAATGTTAGGAATAGGGGTGATTAAAAATCCGACCAACTCGATCAACATAACCCAACTCAACTCAATCTAACGTGAAATAACTCACACACAGTAACCCGATATGTAATCAAGTTGCAAAATCTTTAAACGGTAGGTATTGGTTTGATATTGGGTTACGTTTATTTGAACCAAACTCAACCCGATATACTTTTATTTCTTGGATTTAATATGATTGTTGGTCTCTACTAATATATGTACATTAGACAATTACACCAACTCGTACCCTCTTCTTATACGTATACTTTCAATCTATTCTCCATCTCTATATAACTCCTTTGTGTATATGCTCAATATTTGTGAACACACGCACACACACATATACATATATAGGGGAAGGTTCAAACGAGAACGCTAACTATTTAATAAAACAAAAAAATAACAAATCACATGCGATTTACATTAAAAGCAAAAAATAGATGCGGGCAATTTTGGCCGCGACTTAAGTCACGTGAAGCATATATGATTCTGTACGTGAATCATATATGATTTTGTACATTAACGGTTGTTTTTTGTTTTCTTAAATAGTTAGAGTTCTCGTATGAACTCACCCCTATATATGGGTTGGGTTGCACTTTAGTTTGGGTTGGGTTGTATTGAGATTTTTCAAGCCGCAAGCATTAGATTGGATTGTTCAAATATCTTCAACCCGATCTACCTAACCCGTAAGCGCCCCTAGTTAGGAATATATAACTAATGTACATTAAAAGCTTAAATTTTTATTCATAAAATCTTTTCAATAATCAAGTAAGGTTTTTTGTATACATATTAGAGGTGGCCACCTCTAATATAATAAACCTAAACTTTTTTTACGAGTTTGATAACTTGTCCTTACCCTCTATCAAAATGGGACGTGCTTGCCCATAGACTAACATGCCTAAAAATGTGTTACATTTATAAGAAAACAAAATTTATTTAAAAACACAAGTTACATAAAATAAATCAAAATATTTTCAATTTAAATAAGACGTAAAAATATAAATATATATGTATATATATAGCCTTAGGTTCAAATAAGAAGTGCAATTTTTTTGAGAAATAGAGAAGTGATCTAGGCCATTTATTCGATCAAGATCGGTTATAATTGGTCAAAAGTTGCGGCTTTTACTATTCAAAAGTTGCGGCTGTTCCAAAAATAGAAGGACAATTTCGTAACTTTTACAAAAAACACGGGCTGAGTTCATATATGAATCTGTGTGATTCATATATGAACTATACGTTCATATATGGACTTTTGTAATTCACATATGAACTCTTTATAACTAATTCATATATGAATCTTGTGATTCATATATGAACCTTTGTGTTTCATATAAGAAAACTAATTAACTGTAGGTTCATATATGTATCAGTTGAACCAATTAACTGATTCATATATGAATCTTTGTGTTCATATATGAATTTTTTTAACTAATTCATATATGAACATTTGTGTTCATATATGAACCTTTGTGATTCATATATGAAATTTTTTTAACTACTTCTCATATGAACAAATTAACTGATTCATATATGAATCACAAAGGTTCATATATGAATTAGTTAAAAATAGTTTATATGTGAATTACAAAGTTTCATATATGAACACAAAGGTTCATATATAAATCACACAAATTCATATATGAACTCGTCCCGCGTATTTTTTACGAAACTACCCCTCTATCTTGTGCAGACCACGCGCAGACTGATAGGTGGGTTTAACCCCCCCTAAATCTAACCGCAAGTGTACGGTGTCGAAATCAAGTAATAACGTACGGTAAGTACGAGTATCGAATCCACGGGAACTAGGAACTAAGTATCACAATTACTACAATCGCTATTAACTGAACTGTCGATCTTTGAAAGGTTGGTTTATAACTAAATTAACTAGCAAATAAGTAAATCAAACACAAGACAATAAACAGCTTTGGAAACTTTGATAGAGGAAACAGTTGGGGGTTGGAAATCCTTAGATTTTCACATACGAATATCAGACTTAAAACGATTACCAGTTATTCTCTTATAATGAAACCCAATCTTGTAAAAGTCACCGTTTCTCTCTTTCAAGCAACAACGGGTTTTATTCTGAAAAGGACAAGTTTTATCTTTCGATCTTAACTTATGGATTCCAAAACACATTAAGCACAAGATTTACAACGGGACTAAGGTTTACCTGGTATATCTCTATCCAGTTTCTCACCTTAGACATACAATTCCTAATTCTAGTCACAATTAATCCTCTCGAACTTAATTGCAAACAATAAATCAATTGCAAGCTAGCTAGACTCACAAAAGCATTAAGAACAAAATCGCATGCTTCATTTATCAAAGAAAAACTGATAAAAGTCACTTGTCATCCGTTCATATATTTAAATCTAATTCAATCCAGCCCCCAACATCTTAAAGTTAGTTCATGATGTTGGGGAACAAAAACACAAGACAAGGAGATGGAAAATTGTATGTAAACATGTTAAACGTAAAAGATGTAATCGTGGTGAAAGTGATGATGAACTCCCTTCTCGTGGATCTAATCCGACTCTCGTTGTGAACTCCTCCTCGATTGATCCTCCCTCGTGGATCCAAAAGACGTCAAAGGTCTCCCAAAATCGCCCCTGAACTGCCTACTCTCGTTGTAACATCCCAAAAATACAATAGGACAATCATAGCATTAAATTATACTCTTTAAAATAAAATTTTGGTCCCGAATACTTCGTTACATCATTCACAAACTAAGGTTGGCGGAAACAACCTATACACAACTGAGAATAATCTAACTGCTACACGTGGCACCGTCACTGTCTCTAGCTACACCTGTACTCTATCTGGCTCTTGCTCACTTACCTGAGCCTTCTACTATTAGCTTGCCTGAAAAGGTTTTAGTTTTGGAAAAGCGAGGGTTAGACCATGAGGTCTAGTGAGTTCCCTCCATAGACAGTGTAAAACAACATTATAAAAATCATTTATAAAACAGTTCATACTCTTCACATAAACATCAATCATGGTACTGCACTGTGTAAGGGATCACATAAACATTCCGCGATCGGGGCCCAATGGGCTACCCTCTCGCCCTCAACCGGAGCCTACGCAGACTCCCCTTCCCGGAGCCTACGCAGACCCCCCTTTGTACTCGAAATAGGAGGAAACGGATTCCAACTTACCAGTCTGTCATACATATCCAAGGGATCATCAGAACCCGAGGATCTATCTATGATCCCACAGTGCAGACCGACTCCACATAACATACACATAGTTCATCATAAACGTAAAACGTGAACTCCGTATAACATTTTACAATCCATTTCATCTGGCTGGAACAATCTTTTTAGTAAAGCATTATTTTCATGGAATAACATTCGTAAACACTTGTAATTAAATCATGCTCGTACACGTACCCTGATCAGTAAAGTATAAATCTTTCATTTAAGTAAAAGTCATGTAAAATAGCAGGGCATTTACATATAATCACCTTCATTGAGAAAACACGTAAGAGCACGTATTTTAGTTAGAAAAACTCACTTGGCTTGCTTGCTCCAAAGATTCTCACTTATACTTCCGATCTCCAGGTGAAACACCTAATATATGAAATGCACATCAAAATCTCATAACTTACAACCGAGCTTACCTCCGAACATAACCCACCCTCATCTAAGATAGTAAGTTAAAATTCTAGAGATGTGCACATCGGACTATTTAATACTCGGCCCTTTAATACCTTTCGGCCCAACAACAATTAAATATCAAGTTCCCTTAATAAATAATCGTTGGACTAAACTATTAAACACCCTACTATAAAAATAAGCCCAATATATTCTATCTCTAGCCCAAACTAACATTGAGTCCGGCCCATCACAGCTTACGGTCCACAAAACTAATAGGCCCAGCTATGATTCCGGCCCAAGAGCACTTCGGCCCAAGTGCATTTCGGTCCAGCACTAAGTCCCGGTATGCAGCTGCGGGAGTCTAGTCCCGGTGCTTGCCCATTGCGGGACTCAAATTCCCGGTGTCTCTCCTTTTCCCGGTATGTGTTCGACAAACAGGCTACGGGACTTGCTAGTCCCGGTACTTACTACTACCGGTACCTACCCTTGGGCCCCGGTACAAACGAACATCCGGCGAAACCCAAAATATCGATCTTCGATTTCTCCATACACATTACGATTAACGGGGTTTTAACGCAGCATTCTAACACAAAGCTTCTGCATAGCACAGTCCTTGTATTTAATTCGATTCTTATTACTTTAGAATTCCGATTAAGAAAGGAATTAGAACCTCCAGCGTGTTCTTCATAAAATAATACAGCTACCACTTGAAGAACAAACTAAGAATCTCCTTAACTAGCTATGTAATGTGCAAGAAATAGATGTCGATTAAAGGTTTACTTACCAAAAGGAAAACTCTTCACGATTTAGCTTCCAAGCTTTCACTATCAATTCCTTCTCTCGATTTCTTCTCAGCCGCCACAGAATTCCAAGAGAATGGTCAGTAGCCACAACCCTAGAATTCTAGACCCTTTTATACATCCCCCAAATTGCAATTTAGCCCTTTACTAAAACTTTTATTTCTTATACATAAGACACTAGACTTATATAAATACAAAAGAAACCCGGTTGTTACAACACTTCCCCCTTAAAAGAATTTCGTCCCCGAAATTCCTTATTGGGAAAAGATGTGGGTATCCTGACCACAACAATACTGATACATCTCCAAGGTAAAGCTACCCTTGACTCAGTCAACCACCCCAAATTCTCAACGTGGAACATTGGGTGCATTCCCTTCAGTTCTTACGGTTCTCTGCCTCGTAGGCTACTGCTCCTACTCGATCGATCTTGACCACATAAGATTAACTAAGATTTCTCATGCATCTATACTTCCTTAAAGGAGGAACTTGGCTAAATCCTCCGCCATCTACCCAGAGACAAACACACACTCGACAGCTTGGCACAAGACTAAACCGGTATGTCCCGACAGCTCACCACCCAGAGTTCCTTTATCTCAAAACAATCAATTCTAGATTACTTCTCGGCCGACCTCGACTACAGTTCGTCGACCACGTCTCATATCCTAACCACTCCACCACTCTAGACTTATACCTAACTAAGAGTAGGAACCTCCAAACCCATCGTTAAAGTGTTCACCGACTTGAATTAAACTTACCCTGAAACACAACCATTTCTCGCTGATTGTCACGTTCGTTCAATCATATAAAACATATAACCGGTTATCCTCACACAGCTGGGAGGAGTAACCATGATCACACCATACTATTCTCTCTAACTTTATCACTGCGCGACTAATTCGTTAACATTTCTCACCACGTCACTAACTTAACTCATTCAGTTGTCTCACCCACTTCTTTCCTACACAAGGTCATACACGATTCCCTTCCTCCATACTTTTTCTAATGGTTCGCACACTTATCAATGACACTTTACACCACCCTGCACCTTTCGGCGCTACTGGAAAATTGCTACTTCCAATTTACTCACCTAATCCGACATACTATCTTCACCTCCTCACGTTATCGTGGAGTACTGCTCAACAAACAATACTGGCCTTTCCCTCTCGACCTTTCCCCATGCTGACATCACTTCCTCACTACTTACATAACCAAACAGTTACATCTATATCCTAACTTAGGGCATTCAACCAAGTCGTCTTGAAACGACACTAGTGATTGACGTCACTATACATTATTTAATCTCCAACTTTTACCTTCTCAGGCACTTCTTTCACACAACAGCAACAATTCACATTCTTTAAGGATTTCACATCTATCCCACCACATTTTGACTAACACAACCGTCATCCTCTTTAAACTTCCAATGACCCCAAAGCGTGTTTCTTAGTAACGTCCTCTATTCACTCTAATAATCCACCCCCCTTGGATTCCCTATTACAAACGAATCTATTGATTCCGGAACACCCCGAAACTCGGGTTCCACAATTCTTTCGATTAACCACCATGATCATAAAATCAGACAGATATATATACACCGTCATCCCGGCTTTCTTACTTAGATTTACCTTAAATAATTCTTTAACAATCAGTGTGTTAATCTCAATAACACTTCCCCAAGAATTGTAACACATCCTGTAATAACAAATGAACGTCATTACTTAACAAATCTATAAAATTTTAATCAACCAACCAAAGGCTTATACCTCTATCATGACATTTCAAATCAACTAATGATCATACTACCACTCCGACCCACAATCATCATCATGTCATTCCTTAAGCATAACCAAAATTTCCAACTATTTCCTTCTAGGATCGTTCCCTCACGCATAAGGAACAATTTTCATTCTTTAACAATTTCTCATCTATTATACTATAGCTTCTGCATAGCACAGTCCTTGTATTTAATTCGATTCTTATTACTTTAGAATTCCGATTAAGAAAGGAATTAGAACCTCCAGCGTGTTCTTCATAAAATAATACAGCTACCACTTGAAGAACAAACTAAGAATCTCCTTAACTAGCTATGTAATGTGCAAGAAATAGATGTCGATTAAAGGTTTACTTACCAAAAGGAAAACTCTTCACGATTTAGCTTCCAAGCTTTCACTATCAATTCCTTCTCTCGATTTCTTCTCAGCCGCCACAGAATTCCAAGAGAATGGTCAGTAGCCACAACCCTAGAATTCTGGACCCTTTTATACATCCCCCAAATTGCAATTTAGCCCTTTACTAAAACTTTCATTTCTTATACATAAGACACTAGACTTTTATAAATACAAAAGAAACCCGGTTGTTACACTCGTCGTCTGAAAGTTGCGTATCGAAAAGTAACCTAAAATCTGAAAAAAACTGACTTAAAAACCCCAAAACTGTGCGTGCCGCGGTTTGTGCTGCGGTTTGCAAACCGCGCGCCAAACCGCGCGGTGGCGTGGAACAGTGTGTGCCGCGGTTTGGGCCGCGGTTTGGGAACAGTGTGCCGCGGTTTGGGAATAGTGCGTGTCGCAGTTTGGGAACTGTGTGCCGCGGTTTTGGACTTGGATCTCGGGCTTCCGTTGGCTTCGTTTGGGACTCGTTTTGGGCTCTTTTCCGCTTCTTTTCTCGAAGTTTACTACCTGTTAGATAACCTGCACATTCCACTCAATAAACCGTAAAATTCCGTTTCTTTGCTCAAATACAAGCCAATCTCGTTGGTTTGAGAACTGAAAATAACGCCAAAAAGTGGCGTTGTCAACAACCCCAAACCGAGCGTTGCTTGTCCTCAAGCAAATTAGCGATAAAAATAGAATAAAAGCAAATATCAGCGAAATGTAATAACTGCACAACTCCCAATTGATACCACATGATACACTGGTGATTTCCTATACCCGTGAATGCCTATCTCACTCTCGCCTCATTCTTATCCTGTTTGACCTATGACCTTCCATTGTAAGTTGAACTCGTGACTGTTCTGATTCCATTAAGGTTGTACTAGGTCCAAACATACTAGGGAAAACATTTCGCCTCGACCCTACCTAGGTTATCGCACATGTTGTCATGTCTAAGGAGGTTATGTACAAGAATACTCAAAAATCACATGACAACTCTAATGAAAGACGCACAAATGTCCAAAAGGTCGATCTCAGAAAGAATCAAGTAGCAAGACAGGGAATATTGGTAAGATTAGTAGCATACCGTAATCACGTTTTCCAGAAGATCAACCAGGTCTTTACAAGGGTTGTAACGGGGCTAAGGTTATGGTTTACGAAACGAAGGGTAAGGTGGTTCAAAAATCCTCGGCGTGTCAACCGTTAGCAGTTATGAACTCTATAGCTTTCCGCTCTATTATTTGGCCCTCTTTGTCACTATTGGAGTCGCTTTGACTCACTTATTTTCTGCTGTAACTAATATCTAAACTAACTGAATTTTTTTTTCTCGGACTTCATTGGTCCTTTTTATTTAATTGGGGCTGCATTGGCCCTCTTTTCTATCTATTTTCATGACTGGCCGGAACTGTTTCTTTTTCGCTCTATCTTCGGTTATTCATTACCACTTCTAGTTGACACACTTTCGGATAGGGTTGGCTAAGGCTTTTGGCTCGGGTTAAAGGTGGGTTTAGAAACGAACAAGGTGAGTGTATGGCTACAAAAGGGCTTATGAGTACACACAATTGGGTAGAAAGGTATGATAGCTAAAACAGGGTAAACAAACACACAATGCCTGGAATCCTCTCTTAAGGTCCACACGATATGGCCTACTACACCCTTACCCAATATCCTGATGGTCGTCTTTGCTACTCGATGCAATAATATAGCGAGATCATTCTATATTCACGACAAAGGACTCGAAATAGTGTATATGACTACGTGTATAAATCCCTCGAAATGAATAACGTCTTTTTAGGCTCAAAGCTCGCTATTGGGTGGTCTCCACTAATGTCCCTAGTCATGTCCTTTCCCGGTCCTTCCCTAACGGTCACGTCACTATCACAAGATTCTTCCCATAATGGTCGGTCTCACTCATTCAAAACAAAAATTTTGGCTAGAGTGATCTAAGGCATGCAGAGGTGCGAGAAATCTACGTGCATAAACGTGGGCCCGATTGGGCAACCCCAAACCTTACCCACACATTGTCCCCAATGTGCAAGTGTCGGCATAGGCGATACTAAGAAGAGTATCGTTGTGCGGTTATTACAGGTACAGACAGGTAAGACATATATAACAAGAAGCACCAAAGAACTATATTAGCAATTTCAAAACATGGCCACCCCAAACCTAGGCCGTGGCCTAGGTTCGTCAAACAAAGCCAACCCCAAACCTCGGTGAAACCGAGGTTTGCACAGAGATCAAAGTTGAATGTGTAGATGTTAAAAAAATGAGGCACCCCAAACCTAAGTGAAACTTAGGTTTGTTGCATCTCTTTAGCTAATTAGACCACAAACATCCTACACCACTCATTATCATACATAGTTTAGCGCATACCTGTTTGCCCGGATAGATTCTCTTGATAAATTGGAGCAGCTAATTGGGAAATCTCGAAGAAGATGGAGCGAAGGGACTATGCAAAAACACAAGAAACAGAGAAAACAAAACGAAAGAAAACGAAAGAAAGCAAAGAAACGAAACACACAAAGCAGGAAAGGAAAACACGAAACGAGAATCAGGAGGCCGCGCGGCTTGCACCGCGGTATGTAAACCGCGGGAAATACCGCATAACCCACTGTCTCGAAAACAAACAGAGGACCCCGCGGTTTGGCACGCGGCTTGTAGGCCGCGGCACAAGCCGCGTAAGTCCCTGTTTCAGCTCTTTTTGATTTTTTTTTGATTTTTATTGCTTTTTGTAACTAAAACACACTCAAAAACAAGAAATTAAAAAGAAAAACTAACCTCGGTGGGTTGCCTCCCACCCAACGCCGTATTTAAAGTCGTAGCACGACTTCCTTTCGATCACTCCTTCGACTTTTTATGCTTGCCCGACTCCTCTTCACTTCTACTCGCGAACATCTTGAATGTCACCCTTTCGCCGCCAACTCTTAGCGCCATCTCCCCTTCTTCCATGTCAATCAGGGCTCTGCTCGTGGCCAGAAAGGACCTTCCCAAGATCAACGGGACTTCTTCATCTTCATCTATGTCGATGACCACGAAATCTACCGGAAAGTAGAACTTGCCGACCTTGATCAATACGTCCTCGACGACTCCATAGGGATATCTGATCGATCTATCTGCAAGTTTAAGCGTCATGTACGTCGGCTTCACCTCACCCATGCCGAGTTTCCTGAAAATAGATAGAGGCATTAAGTTAATACTTGCCCCTAAATCACATAACACTTTATCAAAAATAAACTTCCCGATTTGAATAGGAATAGAAAAACTCCCTGGATCTTTAAGCTTCGGGGGAAGCTTATTCTGAAAAATCGCGCTACACTCTTCAGTGAGTGTAACGGTGGATTGGTGGTCGATCGTCCTCTTTTTGGATAGAATTTCCTTCATGAATTTCGCATATGAGGGCATTTGTGCCAGAGCATCTGCAAAAGGGATGTTAATAGTTAACCTTTTAAATACATCAAGAAATTTAGAAAAATGAACATCATCCTTATGAGATTTAAGCCTGCTCGGGTAAGGCACTGTCGGTATCATCGGCTTGACCGGTGATTGCTTGAGCATGGTGGGTTGCTCTTTCTTCTTCTCTTCACTCCTCGAGTTATCTTCAATCACCACCTCTTCATCGGCCTCTAACTCACTCACTTCTATCATCTCAAAATCTTCCTTGGATGACGGTTCTTGTATTGGCTCATTGATCAGCTCCTTGCCATTTCTCAGGTAAATGGCGTTACACTCCTCTCTCAGTTTCCTTTCAGCCATACTCGGGAATGCTCCGGGATGTCGGTTTTGTAGGGCTTCAGAGATTTGCCCCATTTGCCTTTCGAGGATTTTAATGGAGGCGGTGTTTTGTTCGGTAGCCGCCTTGACCGTGTTGATCGTGTTTGCCAATTCCCCGACCGTGCTGTCCATCTTCGCCATAAACTTCATCATCATGTCCTCCAGCTCCGGTTTCTTCTCTACGGATTGTCCTTCGTTCCTTTGGTGAAAACCTTGAGGACGGTAAACATTGTTAGCATTAGAAGAATTACCTTGTGGTTGTCCGGGTTGACCCCATGAGAGATTAGGGTGTCGTTTCCATCCCTCGTTGTATGTATTCGAGAAAGGATCGTTTCTCGGCTGATGGTTCCGGTTTTGCATAAATTGGACTTGTTCAGGCTCTCCCGAATTGCCTCCCTTCAGATGATTCGTGATAAAAGCTAGTTGAGCTTTCATTTCCTTCAGCTCTTCCGACTCTTGAATACTCTCCACTCTTCTAACGGCTGATCTCGGGGTAGAAAAACTATGCTCGGCCAAGTTCTCAATCAGCTTGCACGCTTCCTCATACGACTTGTCCATTAGTGCTCCACCCGCCGCAGCTGTGATATCGTTTTTGAACTGTGGGTGGAGTCCACTAAAGAAGGTCTGGATGATGACCCAGCCTTGTAGCCCATGATGAGGACACTTCTTGATCATGTCCTTGTAGCGCTCCCAAGCCTCATATAACGTTTCTTGATCCCATTGAGAAAAATGGGTGATCTCCGCCATCAGTTGGGCGGTTCTGCTCGGTGGGAAAAACTTTTGAAGGAAAGCTGCTTTCAACTGCGCCCAAGTGGTGATCGAATCCGGCTGGATACTCTCGGTCCATGTCTCGGCTCGGCCTTTAAGAGAGAAGCCGAACAGCCTCAGCTTAATTGCATCCTCGTCCATCCCGTTAATTTTGAACGTATTGCAGATCCGTTCAAATGCGCGAAGGTGAGCGTGAGGATCTTCAGTTGGTGCTCCTCCATATTGATTTTGTTGCACCATCACTATGGTGCTTGGTTTGAGCTCAAAGTAATTTGCCGCAGTGGTGGGTGGTTGGATCCCTATACGTGCGGCTGCCACATTTGGATTGGCAAATGACCGCATAGGCACCCTATCTGTAGGTGGTGGAGGTGGGTTATTGCGAGGAGGTCTCTCGTCGCCCATTTCGATCTTGATATCTTTATTAGCCTTTGATTCCTTGTGTAGGCGACGTGCGGTTCTTTCAATCTCCGGATCAAATTGTTCGATTTCCTTCCCTCGGGTCGTCCTTGGCATAAACCAATTAGTTCCTGAAAAGAAAGTAAACAAACTTAGCAATCCAAACTGAAAGTGATGAAATAAACAAAATAAAAGAAAAAAATGTTCAATGTAACAGCGTTTATCGATGGTAGTGCTATTAGTTGCAACTAGTTCCCCGGCAACGGCGCCAAAAACTTGATAGGCGGGTTTCACCCCTCCTAAATCTAACCGCAAGTGTACGGTGTCGAAATCAAGTAATAACGTACGGTAAGTACGAGTATCGAATCCACGGGAACTAGGAACTAAGTATCACAATTACTACAATCGCTATTAACTGAACTTTCGATCTTTGAAAGGTTGGTTTATAACCAAATTAACTAGCAAATAAGTAAATCAAACACAAGACAATAAACAGCTTTGGAAACTTTGATAGAGGAAACAGTTGGGGGTTGGAAATCCTTAGATTTTCACATACGAATATCAGACTTAAAACGATTACCAATTATTCTCTTATAATGAAACCCAATCTTGTAAAAGTCACCGTTGCTCTCTTTCAAGCAACAACGTGTTTTATTCTGAAAAGGACAAGTTTTATCTTTCGATCTTAACTTATGGATTCCAAAACACATTAAGCACAAGATTTACAACGGGACTAAGGTTTACCTGGTATATCTCTATCCAGTTTCTCACCTTAGACATACAATTCCTAATTCTAGTCACAATTAATCTTCTCGAACTTAATTGCAAACAATAAATCAATTGCAAGCTAGCTAGACTCACAAAAGCATTAAGAACAAAATCGCATGCTTCATTTATCAAAGAAAAACTGATAAAAGTCACTTGTCATCCGTTCATATATTTAAATCTAATTCAATCCAGCCCCCAACATCAGTTCATGATGTTGGGGAACAAAAACACAAGACAAGGAGATGGAAAATTGTATGTAAACATGTTAAACGTAAAAGATGTAATCGTGGTGAAAGTGATGATGAACTCCCTTCTCGTGGATCTAATCCGACTCTCGTTGTGAACTCCTCCTCGATTGATCCTCCCTCGTGGATCCAAAAGACGTCAAAGGTCTCCCAAAATCGCCCCTGAACTGCCTACTCTCGTCGTCTGAAAGTTGCGTATCGAAAAGTAACCTAAAATCTGAAAAAACTGACTTAAAAACCCCAAAACCGTGCGTGCTGCGGTTTGTGCCGCGGTTTGCAAACCGCGCGCCAAACCGCGCGGTGGCGTGGAACAGTGTGTGCCGCGGTTTGGGAACAGTGTGTCGCGGTTTGGGAACAGTGCGTGCCGCGGTTTGGGAACTGTGTGCCGCGGTTTTGGACTTGGATCTCGGGCTTCCGTTGGCTTCGTTTGGGACTCGTTTTGGGCTCTTTCCGCTTCTTTTCTCGAAGTTTACTACCTGTTAGATAACCTGCACATTCCACTCAATAAACTGTAAAATTCCGCTTCTTTGCTCAAATACAAGCCAATCTCGTTGGTTTGAGAACTGAAAATAACGCCAAAAAGTGGCGTTATCACAGACCACGCGAGGAATTATCCTATGCTTCTCGGTCAAAGCCGCCGATCTTGACCGAATAAATGGCCAAGATCACTTCTCTATTACTCAAAAAAATTGCACTTCTCATTTGAAACTCTCCCTATACATATATATATATATATATATATATATATATATATATATATATATATATATATATGTATATATATATATGTGTGTGTGTGTGTGTGTTACATTTATAAGAAAACAAATTTTATTTAAAAACACAAGTTACATAAAATAAATCATAATATTTTAAATTTAAATAAGACGTAAAAATATAACTATATATATATATATATGTATATGTATATCTTTAAGGGTGGGTTTGGTACATTGAAAAGGATAGGACAAAACAGAAGAGATATCACTGTCCCATGTTTGGCAGAATTTTTATATGGAGCAGACAGGAACAAAATGGAACATGCCTGTTCTACCCCACCCCATGGAACAAGGTGGAACAGACTTATATTTTACCAATATAACTTCAAAATAAAATCTAACTCTCTTCTAACATATCAAATACACATTTTATTTTATATTTTATTCATCCTTTAAATTTTATTTATTGTATTTTATGCTATTTAAACTTTCACTTTAGTTTCCTCAAAATATTATATTTATATGGTTTCTATGTTTTGATTAATCTATGTAAATTATTAAATACTAATAGTAAAATGGTTTTAGGGACGATAGTGAGCAATGTGCAAACCACTTTCATTAAAGGTAAGAGTATCTTAGATGGTCCTCTTATCGTAAGTGAGATTATAAAATGGTCCAAAAGAAAAAGCAACAAATGTTGATTTTGAAAGTGGATTTCGAAATAACATCTAGCTCTCTTAAATGGGGATACCTAGATGATATGTTGGACCAAATGGGCTTCGGGGAGAAATGAAGAGCTTAGATTTGGTGTTGTATCATAACGGCGAGAGTTTCAATCCTAGTCAACATGTCTCCCACTAAGGAGTTCCATATGGAGAAAGGGGTGAGACAAGGGGACCCGTTAGGTCCATTCCTATTTGTTTTGGCAACGAAAGGTCTCAATGTGGAAATGAAAGAAGAACAAAATAAAGGCTATTCAAAGGTGTTCACTTAGATAACCTCGGTGAGGATATCTCCGTCTTCTAATATGTGGACGGACCATTTTTTTGGGGGAATGATCACGAAGCAATACAGATAACATATTTTAGATTCTTAAATTTTTCCACGTTTGCTAAAGACTTAAAGTGAACTTGGATAAAAGTAAAGTTATGGGGATAAAAACTATTAGTGAATAGATCAAAAGAATGGCTAGATGGTTGTATTGCAAGGAAGGTGCGCTTCCGTTCACTTACTTAGGCATACCAGTGGTGAGAAGATGTCCAAAGTTTCTAGTTGGAAGCCAATCATTGAAAAGTTACAGTCGCGTCTTTTGGATTGGAAGGCTAGATATATCTCAATGGGGGTAAGATTTTGTCTTGGAAAATCAGTGTTAGGAAGCTTGGGAACCTACTTCTTCTCGCTCTTCAAGGCCCCTAACAAAGTAATCCTTACCTTGGAAAGCATTAGAAGCCGTTTTTCTGGGGATGTAATGAAGATAAGAAAATTTTTTGTTGGGTTGCCTGAGATAAAGTCTTAAATAGCAAGGCAAAATGCGGGCTAGGAATTTTCAGTCTAAAAGCGTTAAATCTTGCAATGTTGGGGAAACGATGGTGGCGTTTATGAACGGATACAGATATGATTTAGAGGGGGATTATGACTAATCTTTATGGTAGCTAGGGTGGGTTATTGGATAGGGGCAGAAACAACGGTAAGATGGCATTTGGAGCTCGATCATGGGGATTGGAAAATAACACTTGGAAAAGGTGGAACTTAATCTCGGTGGCATGTATCAACGGGACTCGAGGAATTTTCGGTGGAAATGGAAGCTGGAAGGAGACGGACAATACTCGATAGTCTCGCTAAGAAAAGTGATAGACAGATCAATGCTTGCAGGGGCGGGGCTAATAACTTGCTGGAACAAGTGGGTTCCAAGTAAAGTTAACGTGCACGCATGGAGGGTGAGACATATTAGATTGGCGACTAAAGATAAGTTAATCAAAAGGGCGTCTACATGGAGGCAAATGATTGTTTATGTTGTGTATCGTATCCCGAAAACTCTGGTCATCTTTTCGTGCAGTGTTTGACTGCGAGGGAGGTGCGAGCACACGTACATGATCGTGGAATTTGTGGTCGACCGATGCTGGCTCGGTTCAGGAGCCAAATAGGTTTAAAGGAGGTGATGGAAGTGATTCTCATGGCCTTCCTTTGGGTGATGTGGATTCAAAGAAACGAGAAGCATTATACGGGGAAGATGAAGAACGGTAAGGAGATTGCTAATCTTATCCACTATTATGCCTACTACAGGTTAAAAGTTAGATCAAAGTTTGGTAGAGATCTTTGTTGGGATGTTTGGGTTAATTTCTTGTTGCACTTTGTAAACAATTTGTACCTTCTAGCATCTCTCTAGTTTCTGTTTGTAATAAATGTTGCCTTTTGTTGTCCAAAAAATAAATACGTATGATGTGGTAATTTGTTAACATGTGAAGATTTGATACTCCATAAATAAAATATTTTGGAAATATATGATATTTAAACACGGACCATTTTAGATCAAGTATGGTGTTTAGCTTATGATTTAAAATATCTCACATAATCGAAGAAAAAAAATCCTCAATTTTCCATTGAGATCCTATTCATGTGACAATTAATTACTCATCTAATTAAGGACTTCTAATTAAAAGTAGTTAGGTATGCCCCTATTCACATATAAAATGTAATAAATTTTAGGGAAATTAATTAAAATACCCTAAGTCAAACAAAGTGTTACCAAAATGCCCTAAATCTCTCCCAGTTTGCAAAAATACCCTTTTTTTCCGCGATGGGAGCCCGCGATCGCGGGCCAGGGACCATTTCTGACACTTTTTTAAACTTGCAGGGACCATTTTTGAAAAATGGAATCCCGCGATCGCGGGCTCATCCCGCGATGGGATACTTTTTGTGACTTTTCAATTTCAAGGGACCATTTTTGAAAAATTCCAGGGACCATTTTTGAAAATTTGAACCGCGATCGCGTAGAATCCCACTGTTCACCCCCGCTTTCTTTCAATTTTATGAATTTAAAATAAAATGTTACACTTTCAACCCCTATACTTATTTACTAAATTTACTTTATACCTTTTACTTTCATTATTTTAATTTTACATTTAACACATATAATCGTTTATTAACTAAAATACGTTAAAAAAATACGTTTTAATTTTAACAAATTACACCATTATAATCGTCTCTTCGATACGTTCGAAATGAGCCCAATCTTGAATTTTTTTGGATTTATATATTTTAATATATATCATATACAGTTATACACTACATAAAAAAATATTTTTTATATTTAAAATTCATACCCTTATAGTTAATTATTTAATTTATGGTACATCTCTTATTTTTGTTTTCAATTTTGTTTTACACTCCTATCGCATTAACATAATAATCATATATTAACTAATTCATAAATCGTTTTAAATTATTATTATTTTAATGTGTTTATAGATATCGTGAATGGCAATAGGAGAAGGTTTCACGAGAAGAATATTAAATGGGGTTTTGACAAGTCGGTATCACTGGACTCATTTAAGAATTGTGAAAATGGGTATTTGGCGAATGATGATTCATGTGTGTTTGGAGCTGAAGTATTTGCAGTTACAGAGTATGCACAAAATGATCGATGTATTTCCAACGTAACTTAGATTAAAATTATCTCTTTCAGTTCAGTCTCGTCCCGTCCATCCAGTTCAGTCCCGTCCAGTTCCGTCCCGTCCCATCTAGTATGCGTACCAAACGCTACCTAAGAGTACCGTAAATTAAATAATTAACTATAAAGGTATAAATTGTAAATATTAAAAATATTTTGATGTAGTGTATATGATATATATTAAAATATATAAATTCAAAAAAATTCAAGATTGAGCTCATTTCGAACGTATCGAAGAGACGATTACAATGGTGTAACTTGTTAAAATTAAAACGTAATTTTTTAACGTATTTTAGTTAATAAACGATTATATGTGTTAAATGTAAAATTAAAATAATGAAAGTAAAAGGTATAAAGTAAATTTAGTAAATAAGTATAGGGGTTGAAAGTGTAACATTTTATTTTAAATTCAGATTCTACGCGATCGCGGTTCAAATTTTCAAAAATGGTCCCTGGAATTTTTCAAAAATGGTCCCTTGAAATTGAAAAGTCACAAAAAGTATCCCATCGCGGGATGAGCCCGCGATCGCAGGATAAGCCCGCGATCGCGAGATTCCAGTTTTCAAAAATGGTCCCTGCAAGTTTAAAAAAGTGTCAGAAATGGTCCCTGGCCCGCGATCGCGGGCTCCCATCGCGAAAAAAAGGGTATTTTTGCAAAGTGGGAGAGATTTAGGGTATTTTGGTAACACTTGGTCAAACTTAGGGTATTTTAATTAATTTCCCTAAATTTTAAACAAATATAAGATAATTGTAAGGTGGATAACTTGATATTATAAATTTATATTTAAAATGTTTCATTTATGGATCCAATTATATTATAAAATATATTTTTATTTTCAATCACGTAGTTGGTAGATTCAAAATTATTGTCCATTTAATTGATGGATCCAATTGCCATGTGACAATTGCATCAAGAAAATGAATACATTATATATTGTATTTATAATGTTGGAAAATATATTTCATATTATATATACATTATTGTATTTATAATACAATTCCAAATATTTCATGGACAAAGGGGACCATTTTTATATATATAAAACATATATACACTTTTACATGGTTTTTAAAGAGAAACCGTGTACAAATGTCTCCCAACCTTTTTACACGTTTTTTAAAAGAAAATTTAATTAAAATACCCAAAGTTTGAATTTGACTTACTAAAATACTCATTTTCTTTTTGATTTTATAAAATATTCATTTTTTCTTTGATTTAAACACCGGAAGTGGGATGACATTTGGGATCCGGTAGTTTATTTATTTGGGATCCGGTAGTCTATTTAATTGGGCTGAAACCGGAATTTATAAAATGGTCTGGTATGGATTCTTGGGCCGGAATTTAATGAATTGGAGCAAATTGTGGAACCGGAATTAAATTTAGGAAATCCGGAATTTAACTAAAGGCCGAAATTTATTTTGGGCTTACGTTGTGATCCGTAAGTTAGTGGTTGGGCCGATTGTGTCCGGAACCCGGATATCTTCGGCTGAGACTTTTCCAGTTAATAAAATCCAGTAGAACCCAGTGTGTCTTACCTGGTATGTGTGTTGGGTTAAATTGTAGGTGCGAGTAGAGACGATCGGTGCGAGTAAGAAATCCTAATCAAGACTCCATGTGAGTCTTTCTAAACCTAAATTTTATACAAGTGTGATTGATGGTTATTATCTAACTGTGTGTTTTTCAACTACTTTTATTTCAAAGCGAAGAGTAAGTGTGTGGCATGGTTATTATCTAACTGTGTGCTTTTCAACTGCTTTTATTTCAAGCGAAGAGTAAGTGTGTGACAATATGTGTAATTTAAATGTGTGTGACCATGCTCTAGCTTTGGTGTGAAATGGGGGTGTGTCCCATAATAATTATATATGAATTTGTTTCATATATGGGTGGTGTGTGTCCAATTGCACTGTCACGGTGAGTGTGACTATAGCGTGTGTGTGCTCTATTGCGCTGTCACGGTGTGTGTGACTATAGCGTGTGCTAGTAGCATGTGTCATTGTGTGCATAACATTTTAAGTGTGCTTGTTATGATTTGTATAAACTCTTTCATAACTAATTTATAAATTGCGATATTTATGGTGTGACTTGGTGTGGAGGGAACTCACTAGACCTCATGGTCTAACTCTCGCTTTTCAAAACTAAAACCTTTACCATGACGACTGTTACGACGAACTTTTTAAAACAATGTATAAAAGACAAGATTTAAAACTTCCACAGTATAATTTTAATTTAATTTGGTTAAAATCTTATATTAAAATTATTTTTTTATGATATCATTTTTATTTTCATTTAATTACAAGTAGTTGGAAGTTTATGTCCATGTGCTTCACAAAGAATACAAAAGTATTTAAATCAAAGCGTACAAATGTAATCATACGCAAATGTCACCGTACGCTGCATCACGCCATACCAAGGAATTGAAGAAGAATCGGATAATGTTAAAAATATTAAGAGTAAATTACGTTTTTGGTCCCTGTGGTTTGCTAAAAATTGCAGATTTTGTCCCTGTGGTTTTGAAATTTCGGTTTTCATCTCTATGGTTTGCAACTCATTTCTATTTTCGTCCCTAAGGCCAAAACACTACTTTTAAGTATGAAGAACTAAAATAGAAATAAATTGTAAACCATAGGGATGAAAATGGCAATAAAATTTAAATCATAAGGATTAAAAAGGTGATGAATTATAAACCATAAGGATGAAAATCATAATTTCAAAACCATAAGAATGAAAATAGAAGTTTTCAACAAACCATAGGGACTAAAAATGTAATTTACTCAAATATTAATTTAATACAAGTTTTGTGAACCAGAAAAAGAGTGTATTATTATACGTGTATGAAACAGTCATCATGAATAATGTAAAAATTCACGTCTATTATTGATAATAAAAGAGAACATGTGTTGTGGTCTCAGTTGTCCACTGCTTCGCAACGGAAATCAGATTCACAACTGAAATTTCCTCTAATATAATATACTTTTAAAGTTTCAAGTTTATTTATAAAAACTTTTCAATAACTAAGTAAAGCTTTTTATATAAGTCAATAAAACGGGATTTTGCCTCAAATAGCCAAAGTACACACCTTACTTCTTCTTATTGTTAGGAGTAATCAATCATATAATTGATTTGTGTATAAACAAACAAATAAAAAGGTAGAAATTTGTATTAAACAAATCCTTTACAATCAAATTTAATACGAAAAACAACAATAAATGTAAACCTTACTTGAATTTTGAAGACCATTCTTGAAATCAAACCGATTGAGGCTTGCACGGAAGCAGTGTCCTAAGATAAAAATCCGCCGGTGGTATTGGCGTTTGTCCCGAGGATACAACAATCGAATTCAAGTCTTGTACTTGAATCTAGCGAATTATATTATGTTTGAAGATGGATATTGATGAGAGAGAACCTAGAGCTCTATCAATTTTCGTATCAAAAAACTTCTGAAAACAAAGGGGAAATGGTGTGCCGTTTATAGTTTTTCGTTACCAACCGCCAGAAACCGCCAGACGGTCCGCGCGAGTTTTGGCGCTGATGGACCCGCGCGGAGATCCGCGCTGTGCGCTGTTTGATGAGACAACAAAGCCTCGCGCGGCTCTTAGCGCGGCCCAACTCGCCCCGCAACCCGCGCTGAGCTCTGTTCCACCAAACTTTCAGTGTTCCGCGCGATCACTCTTGCAGCTCTGGTCGCGTCGTGATCCGCGCCAGCCACTGTATGCCTGTGCCACATGTATCTTCAATCGTTGAATCTCGACCCCATCAAGACCCCAAGGCCCAATCTTTGACATTTAATATGTATATTTATGTCAAAGAGAGTCCACCAAGAACGCCACATTCCAAGCCCAAGCAATTAAATGATTCATTTAATGCTCTATGGTTGAAGTTTATTAAGTGTTCTAAATATTGCCTTGGCTCCCATGTAGGACAAGGTTTCTCTAATTTTCTCTAAGTTACAACACTTATACCCACTTTAGAACCCTATGTCCACGAATATCCACAACTTTCGCAGAAAAACATACGCGGAGAAAACTGTCTGCGTAAGTTTGTTTTTCCTCCAAAAAATTAAAGAAAAAACATTTTTTAGAAAGTTTACGCAGAGAGTTTTCTGTGCATAAGTTTTTCTGTCACACGTGTCTGCGTAAAGTCCACGTGTGCACCATATGTACTCCACATTGGATAAAAAGTTACGCGAAAAGGTAAAAAAATTTACGTAAAGAGAAGTCTCTGCGTAAGTTTTAAATATTTTTTTTATTTTTATTTTGTAATTTTTATAAATAAAAAAATTAATTTTTTTAAAAGAATATTTGTATAACTGATTTGACAACACCCTTATATCCGAAATTTTTTTAATTAATTTTTTTTTCTAAAAATAATAAAAATCTAATAAACCTAAAAAATTGTAGAATTTTTTATAAAAATCATATTTATTTTTTAAACCAATATTTTTAACATATTCTGAAAAAACATGTGTTTTGTTTTATTTTTAAAAGTTTTTTTATATAAATATTTTTTTAAATTATTTATATATAATCAAATAAATATATATATATTTTAAATTTTATAAAGAATCTTTGTACAATTGATTTGACAATACTCTTATATCTGGATTTTTTATTTTTTTAGTTAGTTTTTTCTTTTCTAAAAACAATAAAAAATCTAAAAATTAAACCTAAAAAATGTAGGAATTTTTTATAAAAATCATATATATTTTTTATAAAAGTCATATACATTTTTTAAACCAATATTTTTAACATATTCTGAAAAAACATGTGTTTTGTTGTATTTTTAAATATTTTTTGTATAAATATTTTTTGTATAAATATTTTTTAAAGTTATTTATATATAAATAAATAAATACTTTTTAAAAATTTTTAACGAATCTTTGTACAACTGATTTGACAATACCCTTAAATATGACTTTTATTAGTTAATTTTTTTTTCTAAAAACAATATCCGGATAACCTAAAAATGAAGAATTTTTATAAAAATCATAATAAAAATCATATATATATATAGGGTTGGGTTCACGTGAGACCAACCTATTTTTGTGAGACCGTGAGACCAAGAAAATTAACACTAAACCTTCTCAGTGATTCATTGTGAAGGTAAGAAAAACAGCAAACCTTCACAGCAAAAACACTGTGAAGGTTTACCATCACAGTACATTCACAGTTTTTTGCTGTGAAGGTTTAGTGTTCATTTTTTGGTCTCACGGTCTCACGGAGCAGCCTTGTCTCACATGATCTGAAGTCTCTCTCTCTCTCTATATATATATATATTAAATCAATATTTTTCATATATTATTTTGTTTAATTTTTAAATATTTACGCATAAACAAGCAAACTGGTGGGTGTTAAAACAATTTTGTTTAAAAATAAAACAAAATACATGTTTTTCATGATATGTTAAAAATATTAGTTTAAAAATAAAATATGACTTTTATAAAAATATTCTACAAGTTTTTAGATTTATTAGATTTTTATTTTTTTAGAAAAGAAAAAATTAATAAAAACATAAAAAAAATCAGATTTAAGGGTGTTGTCATATCAATTGTACAAAAACTCTAGCTCCCAAAAGAAAATGGGGGAAGCTATTTTGTTCGATAGATACTCATCTAAAGGAAGAGAAAAGTAAAACACAACTATTTTTCATCAATACATGAGATTATCTCTGATTAAATTTATGTCTTTGAATCATTACTGAAGGACGCTCCGAAGTTAATATTGATTCCAGAGATCAAAGAAATCTCAAATGAATATGAGTCGATGGACAGATCATACATACTTAATGATGATATATTTGCATATAGCATTGCTTATGAGATAACAGAGCACGATGACATCGAACCATGCTCAGTTGAAGAATGTCAACAAAAATAAATATGGCCTAAATGAAAAGAAGCAATCCAGGATAATTATTTGACAAATGAACAGGTAATTGGTTCGGTAGTGCTAACCGACCAAGTGTAAAGCCAGTAGGACATAGATAAATCATTTGTCAGGGAAGCGTAATGAGAATAATTAAGTCATAATATATAAGACTCTCCTTTGGCGCAAGGTTTCTCACAACACACTGGATTGACCACAATAAGACTTGCTCTCTTGTGATGGACAACGTTCTGCTAATTAATTAGCCAAGTAGTTTCCGAAGGACTGGAAATTGTAGCTCAACGATGTAGTTACTACATATCTCTATGGGGATCTAAATTCAGAGATATATAAATGTGCCTGATGGCATTATACCAATATCAAGTAATTCTAAACCATGAAATGCGTTTACAATAAAATTGAAACACTCACTTTATAGATTAAAGCAATCTATGCGGATGTGGTATACCCGCCTGAGTGAATACTTGATTGGGAAACGATATATAAGAACGATGAACTGTGCCCTTGCGTATTTGTTTAAGAAAAAAAAAGTTCTAGATTTTCATAGTAGCTATACATGTCGATGTTATGAACATAATAGACACTCTCGATGAAATAAGAGAAAACACAAGTTATTTGAAATCTGAATTTGAGATAAAAGATCTTGGAAAAACTTGATTTTGTCTAGATACTTGAGCTACGACACCGAGTTTGTGGAATATTGATCCACCGATCCGCATATGTCTAGAATATGATCATGCAACCTAATATGGACAAAGCGCATCCGATTAGCACTCCCATGATCGGTCAAAGTGTTGGCTATAAGGAAAGATCCATTTCGTCTAAAGGATGAGCGAAGAGGGATTGGGAGCTGGAATTCCATACCTAAGTACAATAGGTACATTATTGTACTCATCATAATACACTTGACCGTATATTGTACTTCTCACTGAACTTGTCAGCTAGATTTAACTCAGCACCAACGTAATGTCATTGGAATGATTTCAAATTAATCTTTTGGCACCATTGACGTGGACTTATAATTTCCCTACGGAGAAAAATGGATTGATGATGAAACTTCAATACCTACTTAGATTGTGTGCGGCAAAAGTACTGACTCTTATAGAAAAATACCAAACAATGCCTTGATATATATTTGCTGATATTAGGTATATGTTTGACTCATATAAAGGTTGTTCCCAAACTGGATAAGGAATTATCATATGGAACATGCCGATTGCTTGGAAGTAAACTAAGCAAACCCTTAATAGTTATCTTCTTATATTATCAAAATTCTTACTCTCCATGAAACTATTCAAGAGTTTATATGGTTAAAGACTATCATTACACATATAAGAGGAGATAGTAATTCTGAGTTTAACCACTATACAACTTGCATGTATGAAAATAATGCATCATGTATCGAAGAAATGAAAGTAAGATATATCAAGGGTTATAATACAAAACATACTTTGCTTAAGTTTTTATATAATCAATTCTCCTCAAGATTCAAGTGAACTGAGTAAGATGCGAGGAAAATGTGACATGTTTGTTTACCAAATCAATACGTAAAACCATATTTGGGAAACATGTAGAAAGTATTAAAATGGAAATGTTTTAATCCTCCTTTGATTAATGCACGAATCAGGGGGAGTGGTAGACAAAAGGGAGAGTACTATATATATATATATATATAATATTGGTATGTTGTGCTCTTTCCTTCAGCCAACGTTTTATTTTTCCCATTGGGTTTTGTTCCTTGGTGTAAGGTTTTAGTGAGGCAACAATTTATATATCATCATGTTTTCTTAACTCCCATGATTAATGTACGAATCTAAGAGAAAACTAGACTAAAGTAAAAGTCTATGTATTGTAAAGAAACTGGTGCGTTGTACTCTTTCCTTCGTCATATTTTTGTTTTTTCCTACTGGGTTTTTATTTTGACGTAAGATTTTAACGAGACAACAATTGTGCACCATCACTTCTTTAACTCGGCATAAGAGGGAGTGTTGTAGGATAAGTGTGCCATTGTCTAAAAGATATGACGATATAGATAGAGATAAACATATTAAAGATAAGTTAGATCTTATATCTCTCGTAGTTATCTACTTGTATCTCATCCCTATTTTAAGGGCTTATGATTAATGAGAATTACGATTCATTCTCTCCATTCTGTTGTGTTCTATTTAGTTTTGCCTTTAACATTTATTTATTTTTATACAAATATTTTTTAAAATAAAATATGTATATAAAAACATCTTTAAAAATAAAACAAACACATGTTTTTCCAGAATATGTTAAAAATATTGGTTTAAAAAAACTATATGATTTTTATAAAAAAATTCTACAATTTTTTAGGTTTATTAGATTTTATAGTTTTTAGAAAAAAATTAATAAAAAGATATAAAAATATAAGATTTAAGGGTGTTGTCAAATCAGTTGTACAAAGATTTTTTTAATTATTTATAAAATTATAAAGAATAAAAAATTTAAAACTTACGCAAAGAATTCTCTTTGCGTAAGTTTTTTTTACCTTTCCGTGTAAACTTTTTATTCAACGTGGACTACACGTGGTGCACACGTGAACTTTACGCAGACATGTGAGACAGAAAAACTTATGCAGAGAAAACTATTTGCGTAAACTTTTTAAAAAATGTTTTTTCTTTAATTTTTGGGAGGAAAAACAAACTTACGAATAGAGTTTTCTCCGCATAAGTTTTTCTGCGAAAGTTGTGGGTATTTGTCAAGGTTCTAAATGGCGTGAGGCGTAGCGTGGCGGCGAGGTCAAGCCTCACGCCTTACGAGTTACGGCGAGGCCATGTCGTTTTCAAGGCGTGGCTTATGGCGGCAAATATGTATATAATACATGTATATGTGTATGTGTTTATGTCAGTGTCTTGAAAAATACTGATTAAGTTATTAATAATTTAACTTCATAGAAAACGATAAACAAAATTCTAATAGATACTGACGGGAAAATTCAAATCAAATTTTGAAGTAGATAGATTCGAAAAATCAAATATACGCAAACTTGTAACGCCATAACACGCCATGGCGAGCCATGCCATAACGCGACATGGCGGGCCATGGCGCGCCATAACGAGCTCCACGCCTTATCTCGACGCCAAGGGGTAAAACGTGGCGGCAAGGCGGCGCCTCGACGCCATGGCGTCGCCAAGGCACGTTTTTTAGAACATTGGTATTTGTGGACATAGGGTTCTAAAGTGGGTATAGGAAGAAGTAGGGTGTGTACTCTGGCTATTTGAGGCAAAATCCCCAATAAAACTTTAGTAGCTATACCATTTCACATTTTATATGAGGTACTATATTTACAAAAGATATTCAAAATATTTCACTAGAACAAGTAAACTGTTTTTGTGGCAAATCAGTTAAGTCATAACTGACGTTGCTTATGAACTAATGTTTGAATTGAAAAGGCTCGATAATTGTCAATACATTGAAATTATGTCATTACTTATGAATTAAAAACATAAGCCATCGTCATTGGACATTTTCATGTGTTAGTCGGTGATGATCAAAGAAATGTACTCGTTTCATTGGCCACTTCGAATACGCTTAATGAGATAGACAACATATATATATATATATATATATATATATATATATATATATATGACAGTCGTTTAAAGATCCAAAAACCACACGAAAGACGTTAAGTTTGTATCATTAAACATACAATAACTACAACAGTTCAAATTTAAAGATTCATGTTATCCATCACGAACATTTGAGCAAACAATTACACCATTTATATATATACATATTGTTAGTACACAAATGTATTCAAGATTTAGGTTATTGTAATTAGTCAATATTAGTCAAAGTCAAAGTATTTAGATAGTATTGGTCAAAGGTATATATACCCTAATTGTAAGAGTTGTGAGGAGTAGCTAGGAGAGAGCTTGACGTTGAAAGAAAATCTTTTGAAGCAAAGAATGCTGAGCTTTCAAAGAAATTTTCTGATTTGGAAAATGTTTTGGAGAAAGAGAGAAAATCGTTTAATGAAAAGAGAGATATCTTTGAAAAAGAAAAGAAGAACTTTCAAAGCAAAAATATGGAGATTTTCAAAGAAATTGCTGATAAAGGAAGATACTTAGAAAAAGATTTTGATGAGGAGAGAAACATCTTTCAGGCTGAAATCTCAAAGCTAACAAGGAAGTTGTCTGCTTTAGCAACGGAAGCTATGAAAGAGCAGAAGATCAAATCTGATTTACAGATGAAGTTTGATTTGCTTTCTCTAGAAAGGAATGTTATGTCCGACAAGGTTCAGAAACTGGAAGCAATTAACTTCAAAGTTGAATTATCTGAACAATTTAGTGCCGATACTATTGTTCAATCGTCGTATGATGATTCAACTTCTTCGGAATGTTCGTTCAAAACTGCTTCTGGTTCAGTCAATGAACATATTTCTTCAAAAAAGTCCGTCAAATCAAGCAGTCTTTCAAACGATCAGATGCGTCCTTCTAATCTTTCTATAACCATGTTGCTACAAGTTCAGATACTCCTATCTTTAAGCCTGTTAAAGTGGTTTGGAAAGTGAAAGGTTTTTTACCTGAAAGAGATGCCCCAAAGTCATCTGTTCCTCCACCAGCGGTGAACAAGAAGAACAACTCTCCTCAAAGTAAGTCTTTTGTTAAACCTAATCTTGTTTATTCTGCAAATCATTTGATTAGGTTAGCATAAAAGCGAATCTGTTGTTCTTATTGTGGAACTCATGATTTTATTAAGAAAGAAAATGTTCAGTACTGGTAGTGTACTTATAATATTTCTTCGAATCAAACTGCGCATAACAAGCCATGACCCAAGTTCCATTGGGTTCCAAAATCTACTTAATCTGTTTTGCAGGTTTATCATGTGTTGTGCTGATTGTCAGAACTATACCAAACACATGACTGGGAAATAGAAGAGAATTGTGCAGATTTGAAGAAAAGTACCTATGCTGAGATATATGCATAATTTCAGGGGGAGAATTTCTATATTTTTGATATATTTTGGGCTTATTGATATATCTTTCTACATGTTAATGGTTTCTAAACACATCAGTTTAGAACCCGGATTTCAATGTGCTAATGGTTTCTGAATAATTCAGTTCAGAACCCGCACTTCAATGATGTTTTATGGTTTCTAAACACATCAGTTTAGAACCCGGATTTCAATGAGTTTATGGTTTCTGAATAATTCAGTTCAGAACCCACACTTCAGTGATGTTTATGGCTTCTAAACACTTCAGTTTAGAACCCGAGCTTTCAATGTGTTTGGCTTCTGATCATACCAGATCAGAACTCGTTCTTAATCTTTAATAAAAAAATAAATAAAAAAATAAATAAAAAAATAAATAAAAATAATAAAAATAAAAATAGCCTTTGACTGTTTCATTTACTGATCTTGTTTTGTTAAGATTCTTTGCAGATTTTGAGGGGGAGCTTATCTAATATTAAATCAGTCTATCATGATTTAAGGGGGAACTGATACATTTGATTGTAAGTATCTTTTGAACTTAACTTGAGACTGTTTGAAAGAAGAACGACTTTCAAGCACGGAAAATTGTTTTCTTAAATGTTCAAACCACTTCTTTATTTCAAAAAGACTTTATAAATCTAGAAGTGTGATTTTTTAAACGTTTTGATGTATATCTCGGGTTGTTATATCATTGTTTCTGACCGTGTGTTTCCAAAGATTAATACTTGCGTATTATCTTGTCTATATACTTTCAAGTATTCATACAAGCTTCTTTTTTGACTTTGTTATTACCGTGTCTCAAAATGAAACAATGTTTCGATGGTAATACTCCCGTTTGTAATTCAAAGTTTGTTGAGCATCATATTCATTTCAGCGTGAGAACTTAAACGTTTCATTCAAAGATTGTTTATATTTATTCATATAAACAAATTTCAATTCTTTGATACCTTAAACCTTACATGACTATCTTTCATATTTGATCTGATTGATACATTGTCAGATTCTCAAACAAGTCTTACGAATTCATTTCATTTCATTCTATATCCTTGTTTTGAGAAATCTTCAACGTTCAAATGCTCAAATATTTCATGAATATTTTTGAGGAGCATACATTCTGATGACAATGTTATTCAAATGCTAAATATTCTTATTTGTTCAAGCTAAAATGTTGAGCAACATATCTTTTAGGACAACATTTCATGGGAATCAGTGTGAGAGCTTAAAAGAACTTCTATGGATCCACGTTAACCAGTGTTTCCTACCGAAGAAGTTATCCTTGAGTGATTGAGGGGTGAGGGGTCGAAATCAAAGAGTGGGGGAGATAACTCATACGGTTGAGTAATCTCATTGTGCTGAGGTAAAATGAAAAATAGAGTTTGGTTGGCAGCGAGCTGATTAAAAACAGAAAGAGGGTGTGAGAACAGAGTTAAAAGAATAAGAGAACTCTGCACCATCCAATTTCTGAGCCGGCAGCCACATTACTGATTGGTTCACATTTCTTGGTGACCATCATTGAAACAGGCAATTAGCCCATGCCAACTCTTGCATTAAACCCCACCAGCTACTCATTTCTTTCCCAACAAAGAAATGTTTCAATTTTCTTAGGGATGCAGCATATTATCTATCTAATCTTCACTCGGAAGGTTTGGATATTAAAAAGAAGGAAGTTTGCCCCACCTTCGCACTTCAATCATGCACATTGAGTTCGTGGAAAACTTGTTGCTGTCTCAACAGTTTACACAATTTGAGCCTACTAATCAAGCATAAGTTGTTTCAATCATTTCTACACTTGCACGTACACAATAGTACAAAGTACGTCTTTATACCCAATCATTATTTGAAAATTCTCCATAGTACCAAGTACGTCTTTATACGGTTTTGAAACCCACATGAAACCCACATGTACTATGGAGAATTTTCAAATAATGATTGGGTATATTCGTTAATTCATGAATAAATATAATATTTTTAAGTTATCAACAAAACGAAGTTTATCGAATTTAACTCTAATTTGTCTTTTCTTTTTTCGATAGCCAACGCTCACTACTACAAGAAAAATCTTTTTACATGGTTGTAAAGACCTCTTTATACGGTTTTGAAACCGTGTAAAAACTTAACGTGTAAAAAAGTGGCCGACCTTTTACACAAGTCTGGAACCATGTAAAAATGTTCCTTTTTTACACGGTTTCAAAACCGTGTAAAAATGACTTAATTTTACACGGTTTGTAATAACCGTGTTCTGTTTGAGATTAAAGATTTATTTTTTGAGTGAAAAGTGTGAAGTCTAAAGATTTGAAGGTCTGATTTGTAAATTATTGGAAGGTAATTAAACAACAAATCAACTCAAAACCCTAGGAGAAATTCTTGGTGTGTGTGGCGACTTAGAGAGAAAGAACAGTGAAAGGAGAAATTGAATTCCATAGCGATTAGAGAAGGAAAAGATTCATCAAATTGGAAGAAGAAGTGAGAGATTGAACCTGACCCTACATTGATTCATTCAGGTAATGTCATCTTTTAATCCCTGTTCTTGTTTACTTTGTGAAGGTCAGAATAAATGAATTTTAGTTAATGAGTTTTGGTGTATACAAGAATCAACCGACTGTAAATATGCAAAAATAAGATGAAGTGGATTAGAAGAGTTAGAATAATCATTTTTTTAGAATGGACTTATTAATCGATTTAAATGGATAGATTTCAGTACTATCGTTAATCTATATCGCATCGGATTTATAGATCCAGAATTATGTTTTATAGATCCGGAATTTTGTTTTATAGATCCGGAATTATGTGATGGGCTTGCATGAGGATCCGGAATAGAAATTAAATCCAAGTTTCGGTGTGGGTATAAATAAAGCAGTCCCGGAGTTGGGCACACAAACAGTCCCGGAGTTGAGCTTTAAAAGGGCTAGATCCGGAAGTGAGTGGGGCGAGAGGGGATCCGGAAGTCCTTATTTAGGATCCGGAATACATTTTGGGTTTGGGCCGTGACTATAGATTCGGAATTCATAGGTGACCGGAAATGGGCCTCGTAAACAGTAACACCGGAAGTGGGATGACATTTGGGATCCGGTAGTTTATTTAATTTGGGATCCGGTAGTTTATTTATTTGGGATCCGGTAGTCTATTTAATTGGGCCAAAACCGGAATTTATAAAATGGTCCGGTATGGATTCTTGGGCCGGAATTTAATGAATTGGAGCAAAATGTGGAACCGGAATTAAATTTAGGAAATCCGGAAGTTAACTAAAGGCCGGAATTTATTTTGGGCTTACGTTGTGATCCGGAAGTTAGTGGTTGGGCCGATTGTGTCCGAAACCCGGATATCTTCGGCTGAGACTTTTCCAGTTAATAAAATCCAGTAGAACCCAGTGTGTCTTACCTGGTATGTGTGTTGGGTTAAATTGTAGGTGCGAGTAAGAAATCCTAATCAAGACTCCAGGTGAGTCTTTCTAAACCTAAATTTTATACAAGTGTGATTGATGGTTATTATCTAACTGTGTGTTTTTCAACTACTTTTATTTCAAAGCGAAAAGTAAGTGTGTGACATGGTTATTATCTAACTGTGTGCTTTTCAACTGCTTTTATTTCAAGCGAAGAGTAAGTGTGTGACAATATGTGTAATTTAAATGTGTGTGACCATGCTCTAGCTTTGGTGTGAAATGGGGGTGTGTCCCATAATAATTATATATGAATTTGTTTCATATATGGGTGGTGTGTGTCCAATTGCACTGTCACGGTGAGTGTGACTATAGCGTGTGTGTGCTCTATTGCGCTGCCACGGTGTGTGTGACTATAGCGTGTGCTAGTAGCATGTGTCATTGTGTGCATAACATTTTAAGTGTGCTTGTTATGATTTGTATAAACTCTTTCATAACTAATTTATAAATTGCGATATTTATGGTGTGACTTGGTGTGGAGGGAACTCACTAGACCTCATGGTCTAACTCTCGCTTTTCAAAACTAAAACCTTTACCATGACGACTGTTACGACGAACTTTTTAAAACAATGTATAAAAGACAAGATTTAAAACTTCCACAGTATAATTTTAATTTAATTTGGTTAAAATCTTATATTAAAATTATTTTTTTATGATATCATTTTTATTTTCATTTAATTACAAGTAGTTGGAAGTTTATGTCCATGTGCTTCACAAAGAATACAAAAGTATTTAAATCAAAGCGTACAAATGTAATCATACGCAAATGTCACCGTACGCTGCATCACGCCATACCAAGGAATTGAAGAAGAATCGGATAATGTTAAAAATATTAAGAGTAAATTACGTTTTTGGTCCCTGTGGTTTGCTAAAAATTAAAGATTTTGTCCCTGTGGTTTTGAAATTTCGGTTTTCATCTCTATGGTTTGCAACTCATTTCTATTTTCATCCCTAAGGCCAAAACACTACTTTTAAGTATGAAGGACTAAAATAGAAATAAATTGTAAACCATAGGGATGAAAATGGCAAAAAAATTTAAATCATAAGGATTAAAAACGTGATGAATTATAAACCATAAGGATGAAAATCATAATTTCAAAAACATAAGGATGAAAATAGAAGTTTTCAACAAACCACAAGGACTAAAAATGTAATTTACTCAAATATTAATTTAATGCAAGTTTTGTGAACCAGAAAAAGAGTGTATTATTATACGTGTATGAAACATTCATCATGAATAATGTAAAAATTCACGTCTATTATTCATAATAAAAGAGAACATGTGTTGTGGTCTCAGTTGTCCACTGCTTCGCAACGAAAATCAGATTCACAACTGAAATTTCCTCTAATATAATATACTTTTAAAGTTTCAAATTTATTTATAAAAACTTTTCAATAACTAAGTAAAGCTTTTTATATAAGTCAATAAAACGGGATTTTGCCTCAAATAGCCAAAGTACACACCTTACTTCTTCTTATTGTTAGGAGTAATCAATCATATAATTGATTTGTGTATAAAGAAACAAATAAAAAGGTAGAAATTTGTATTAAACAAATCCTTTACAATCAAATTTAATACCAAAAACAACAATAAATGTAAACCTTACTTGAATTTTGAAGACCATTCTTGAAATCAAACCGATTGAGGCTTGCAAGGAAGCAGTGTCCTAAGATAAAAATCCGCCGGTGGTATTGGCGTTTGTCCCGAGGATACAACAATCGAATTCAAGTCTTGTACTTGAATCTAGCGAATTATATTATGTTTGAAGATGGATATTGATGAGAGAGAACCTAGAGCTCTATCAATTTTCGTATCAAAAAACGTCTGAAAACGAAGAGGAAATGGTGTGCCATTTATTGTTTTTCGTTACCAACCGCCAGAAACCGCCAGACGGTCCGCGCGAGTTTTGGCGCTGATGGACCCGCGCGGAGATCCGCGCTGTGCGCTGTTTGATGAGACAACAAAGTCTCGCGCGGCTCTTGGTGCGGCCCAACTCGCCCCGCAACCCGCGCTGAGCTCTGTTCCACCAAACGTTCAGTGTTCCGCGCGATCACTCTTGCAGCTCTGGTCGCGTCGTGATCCGCGCCAGCCACTGTATGCCTGCGCCACATGTATCTTCAATCGTTGAATCTCGACCCCATCAAGACCCCAAGGCCCAATCTTTGACATTTAATATGTATAATTATGTCAAAGAGAGTCCACCAAGAACGCCACATTCCAAGCCCAAGCAATTAAATGATTCATTTAATGCTCTATGGTTGAAGTTTATTAAGTGTTCTAAATATTGCTTTGGCTCCCATGTAGGACAAGGTTTCTCTAATCTTCTCTAAGTTCCAACACTTATACCCACTTTAGAACCCTATGTCCACGAATATCCACAACTTTCGCAGAAAAACATACGCGGAGAAAACTGTCTGCGTAAGTTTGTTTTTCCTCACAAAAATTAAAGAAAAAACATTTTTTAGAAAGTTTACGCAGAGAGTTTTCTGTGTGTAAGTTTTTCTGTCACACGTGTCTGCGTAAAGTCCACGTGTGCACCATATGTACTCCACATTGGATAAAAAGTTACGCGAAAAGGTAAAAAAATTTACGTAAAGAGTAGTCTCTGCGTAAGTTTTAAATATTTTTTTTATTTTTATTTTGTAATTTTTATAAATAAAAAAATTAATTTTTTTAAAAGAATATTTGTACAACTGATTTGACAACACCCTTATATCCGAATTTTTTTTAATTAATTTTTTTTTCTGAAAACAATAAAAATCTAATAAACTTAAAAAATTGTAGAATTTTTTATAAAAATCATATTTATTTTTTAAACCAATATTTTTAACATATTCTGAAAAAACATGTGTTTTGTTTTATTTTTAAAAGTTTTTTATATAAATATTTTTTTAAATTATTTATATATAATCAAATAAATAAATATATTTTAAATTTTATAAAGAATCTTTGTACAACTGATTTGACAATACTCTTAAATCTGGATTTTTATTTTTTTAGTTAGTTTTTTCTTTTCTAAAAACAATAAAAAATCTAGAAATTAAACCTAAAAAATGTAGGAATTTTTTATAAAAATCATATACATTTTTTAAACCAATATTTTTAACATATTCTTAAAAAACATGTGTTTTGTTGTATTTTTAAATATTTTTTGTATAAATATTTTTTAAAGTTATTTATATATAAATAAATAAATACTTTTTAAAAAAATTTAACGAATCTTTGTACAACTGATTTGACAATACCCTTAAATCTGAATTTTTTTAGTTAATTTGTTTTTTCTAAAAACAATATCCGGATAACCTAAAAATGAAGAATTTTTATAAAAATCATAATAAAAATCATATATATATATATATATATATATATAGGGTTGGGTTCACGTGAGACCAACCTATTTTTGTGAGACCGTGAAAATTAACACTAAACCTTTTCAGTGATTCATTGTGAAGGTAAGAAAAACAGCAAACCTTCACAGCAAAAACACTGTGAAGGTTTACCATCACAGTACATTCACAGTTTTTTGCTGTGAAGGTTTAGTATTAATTTTTTGATCTCACGGTCTCACGGAGCAGCCTTGTCTCACATGATCTGAAGTCTCTCTCTCTCTCTCTCTCTCTCTCTATATATATATATATATTAAATCAATATTTTTCATATATTATTTTGTTTAATTTTTAAATATTTACGCATAAACAAGCAAACTGGTGGGTGTTAAAACAATTTTGTTTAAAAATAAAACAAAACACATGTTTTTTCATGATATGTTAAAAATATTAGTTTAAAAAAGAAATATGACTTTTATAAAAATATTCTACAAGTTTTTAGATTTATTAGATTTTTATTTTTTTAGAAAAGAAAAAATTAATAAAAAAATAAAAAAAATCAGATTTAAGGGTGTTGTCATATCAATTGTACAAAAACTCTAGCACCCAAAAGAAAATGGGGGGAGCTATTTGGTTCGATAGATACTCATCTAAAGGAAGAGAAAAGTAAGACACAACTATTTTTCATCAATATATGAGATTATCTCTGATTAAATTTATGTCTATGAATCATTACTGGAGGACGCTCCGAAGTTAATATTGATTCCAGAGATCAAAGAAATCTCAAATGAATATGAGTCGATGGACAGATCATACATACTTAATGATGATATATTTGCATATAGCATTGCTTATGAGATAACAGAGCACGATGACATCGAACCATGCTCAGTTGAAGAATGTCAACAAAAATAAATATGGCCTAAATGAAAAGAAGCAATCCAGGATAATTATTTGACAAATGAACAGGTATTTGGTTCGGTAGTGCTAACCGACCAAGTGTAAAGACAGTAGGACATAGATAAATCATTTGTCAGGGAAGCGTAATGAGAATAATTAAGTCATAATATATAAGACTCTCCTTTGGCGCAAGGTTTCTCACAACACACTGGATTGACCACAATAAGACTTGCTCTCTTGTGATGGACAACGTTCTGCTAATTAATTAGCCAAGTAGTTTCCGAAGGACTGGAAATTGTAGCTCAACGATGTAGTTACTACATATCTCTATGGGGATCTAAATTCAGAGATATATAAATGTGCCTGATGGCATTATACCAATATCAAGTAATTCTAAACCATGAAATGCGTTTACAATAAAATTGAAACACTCACTTTATAGATTAAAGCAATCTATGCGGATGTGGTATACCCGCCTGAGTGAATACTTGATTGGGAAACGATATATAAGAACGATGAACTGTGCCCTTGCGTATTTGTTTAAGAAAAAAAAGTTCTAGATTTTCATAGTAGCTATACATGTCGATGTTATGAACATAATAGACACTCTCGATGAAATAAGAGAAAACACAAGCTATTTGAAATCTGAATTTGAGATAAAAGATTTTGGGAAAACTTGATTTTGTCTAGATACTTGAGCTACGACACCGAGTTTGTGGAATATTGATCCACCGATCCGCATATGTCTAGAATATGATCATGCAACCTAATATGGACAAAGCGCATCCGATTAGCACTCCTATGATCGGTCAAAGTGTTGGCTATAAGGAAAGATCCATTTCGTCTAAAGGATGAGCGAAGAGGGCTTGGGAGCTGGAATTCCATACCTAAGTACAATAGGTACATTATTGTACTCAACATAATACACTTGACCGTATATTATACTTCTCACTGAATGTGTCAGCTAGATTTAACTCAGCACCAACGTAATGTCATTGGAATGATTTCAAATTAATCTTTTGGCACCATTGACGTAGACTTATAATTTCCCTACGGAGAAAAATGGATTGATGATGAAACTTCAATACCTACTTAGATTGTGAGCGGCAAAAGTACTGACTCTTATAGAAAAACACCAAACAATGCCTTGATATATATTTGCTGATATTAGGTATATGTTTGACTCATATAAAGGTTGTTCCCAAACTGGATAATGAATTATCATATGGAACATGCCGATTGCTTGGAAGTAAACTAAGCAAACCCTTAATAGTTATCTTCTTATATTATCAACAATCTTACTCTCCATGAAACTATTCAAGAGTGTATATGGTTAAAGACTATCATTACACATATAAGAGGAGATTGTAATTCTGAGTTTAACCACTATACAACTTGCATGTATGGAAATAATGCATCATGTATCGAAGAATTGAAAGTAAGATATATCAAGGGTTATAATACAAAACATACTTTGCTTAAGTTTTTATATAATCAATTCTCCTCAAGATTCAAGTGAACTGAGTAAGATGCGAGGAAAATGTGACATGTTTGTTTACCAAATCAATACGTAAAACCATATTTGGGAAACATGTAGAAAGTATTAAAATGGAAATGTTTTAAACCTCCTTTGATTAATGCACGAATCAGGGGGAGTGGTAGACAAAAGGGGAAGTCTACTATATTTATAATATTGGTATGTTGTGCTCTTTCCTTCAACCAACGTTTTATTTTTCCCATTGGGTTTTGTTCCTTGGTGTAAGGTTTTAGTGAGGCAACAATGTATATACCATCATGTTTTCTTAACTCTCATGATTAATGTACGAATCTAAGAGAAAACTAGACTAAAGTAAAACTCTATGTATTTATTTATTTTTATATAAATATTTTTTAAAATAAAATATGTATATAAAAACATCTTTAAAAATAAAACAAACACATGTTTTTTCAGAATATGTTAAAAATATTGGTTTAAAAAAAGTATATGATTTTTATAAGAAATTCTACAATTTTTTAGGTTTATTAGATTTTATAGTTTTTAGAAAAAAAATTAATAAAAAGATATAAAATATAAGATTTAAGGGTGTTGTCAAATCAGTTGTACAAAGATTTTTTTAATTATATATAAAATTATAAAGAATAAAAAAGTTAAAACTTACACAAAGAATTCTCTTTGCGTAAGTTTTTTTTACCTTTCCGTGTAAACTTTTTATTCAACGTGGACTACACGTGGTGCACACGTGAACTTTACGCAGACATGTGAGACAGAAAAACTTACGCAGAGAAAACTATTTGCGTAAACTTTTTAAAAAATGTTTTTTCTTTAATTTTTGGGAGGAAAAACAAACTTACGAAGAGAGTTTTCTCCGCATAAGTTTTTCTGCGAAAGTTGTGGGTATTTGTCAAGGTTTTAAATGGCGTGAGGCGTAGCGTGGCGGCGAGGTCAAGCCTCAAGCCTTACGAGTTACGGCGAGGCCATGGCGTTTTCCTAGGCGTGGCTTAAGGCGACAAATATGTATATAATACATGTATATGTGTATGTGTTTATGTCAGTGTCTTGAAAAATACTGATTAAGTTATTAATAATTTAACTTCATAAAAAACGATAAACAAAATTCTAATAGATACTGACGGGAAAATTCAAATCAAATTTTGAAGTAGATAGATTCGAAAAATCAAAAATACGCAAACTTGTAACGCCATAACACGCCATGGCGAGCCATGCCATAACGCGACATGGCGGGCCATGGCGCGCCATAACGAGCTCCACGCCTTATCTCGACACCAAGGGGTAAAACTTGGCGGCAAGGCGGCGCCTCGACGCCATGGCGTCGCCAAGGCGCGTTTTTTAGAACATTGGTATTTGTGGACATAGGGTTCTAAAGTGAGTATAGGAAGAAGTAGGGTGTGTACTTTGGCTATTTGAGGCAAAATCCCTAATAAAACTTTAGTAGCTTTACCATTTCACATTTTATATGAGGTACTACATTTACAAAAGATATTCAAAATATTTCACTAGAACAAGTAAATTGTTTTTGTGGCAAATTAGTTAAGTCATAACTGACGTTGCTTATGAACTAATGTTTGAATTGAAAAAGCTCGATAATTGTCAATACATTGAAATTATGTCATTACTTATGAACTAAAAACATAAGCCATCGTCAGTGGACATTTTCATGTGTTAGTCGGTGATGATCAAAGAAATGTACTCGTTTCATTGGCCACTTCGAATACGCTTAATGAGATAGACAACATATATATTTGACAGTCGTTTAAAGATCCAAAAACCACACGAAAGACGTGAAGTTTGTATCATTAAACATACAATAACTACAACAGTTCAAATTTAAAGATTCATGTTATCCATCACGAACATTGGAGCAAACAATTACACCATTATATATATATATATATATATATATATATATATATATATATATATATATTGTTAGTACACAAATGCATTCAAGATTTAGGTTATTGTAATTAGTCAATATTAATCAAAGTCAAAGTATTTAGCTAGTATTGGTCAAAGGTATATATACCCTAATTGTAAGGGTTGTGAGAGTAGCTAGGAGAGAGCTTGACGTTGAAAGAAAATCTTTTGAAGCAAAGAATGCTGAGCTTTCAAAGAAATTTTCTGATTTGGAAAATGTTTTGGAGAAAGAGAGAAAAGCGTTTAATGAAAAGGGAGATATCTTTGAAAAAGAAAAGAAGAGCTTTCAAAACAAAAATGTGGAGATTTTCAAAGAAATTGTTGATAAAGGAAGATATTTAGAAAAAGATTTTGATGAGGAGAGAAACATCTTTCAGGCTGAAATCTCAAAGCTAACAAGGAAGTTGTCTGCTTTAGCAACGGAAGCTATGAAAGAGCAGAAGATCAAATCTGATTTACAGATGAAGTTTGATTTGCTTTCTCGAGAAAGGAATATTATGTCCGACAAGGTTCGGAAACTAGAAGCAATTAACTTCAAAGTTGAATTATCTGAACAATTTAGTGCCGATACTATTGTTCAATCGCCGTATGATGATTCAACTTCTTCGGAATGTTCGTTCAAAACTGCTTCTGGTTCAGTCAATGAACATATTTCTTCGAAAAAGTCCGTCAAATCAAGCAGTCTTTCAAACGATCAGATGTGTCCTTCTAGTCTTTCTATAACCATGTTGCTACAAGTTCATATACTCCTATCTTTAAGCCTGTTAAGATGGTTTGGAAAGTGAAAGGTTTTTCACCTGAAAGAGATGCCCCAAAGTCATCTGTTCCTCCACCAGCGGTGAACAAGAAGAACAACTCTCCTCAAAGTAAGTCTTTTGTTAAACCTAATCTTGTTTATTCTGCAAATCATTTGATTAGGTTAGCACAAAAGCGAATCTGTTGTTCTTATTGTGGAACTCATGATTTTGTTAAGAAAGAAAATGTTCAGTACTGGTATGGTACTTATAATATTTCTTCGAATCAAACTGCGCATAACAAGCCATGACCCAAGTTTCGTTGGGTACCAAAATCTACTTGTGTGGTGCTGATTGTCAGAACTATACCAAACACATGACTGGGAAACAGAAGAGAATTGTGCAGATTTGAAGAAGAGTACCTATGCTGAGATATATGCATAATTTCAGGGGGATTTGATATATTTTGGGCTTATTGATATATCTTTCTACATGTTAATGGTTTCTAAGCACGTCAGTTTAGAACCCGGATTTCAATGTGCTAATGGTTTCTGAATAATTCAGTTCAGAACCCGCACTTGAATGATGTTTTATGGTTTCTAAACACATCAGTTTAGAACCCGGATTTCAATGAGTTTATGGTTTCTGAATAATTCAGTTCAGAACCCACACTTCAGTGATGTTTATGGCTTCTAAACACTTCAGTTTAGAACCCCGAGCTTTCAATGTGTTTGGCTTCTGATCATACCAGATCAGAACTCGTTCTTAATCTTTAATAAAAAAATAAATAAAAAAATAAATAAAAATAATAAAAATAAAAATAGCCTTTGACTGTTTCATTTACTGATCTTGTTTTGTTAAGATTCTTTGCAGATTTTGAGGGGGAGCTTATCTGATATTAAATCAGTTTATCATGATTTAAGGGGGAACTGATACATTTGACTGTAAGTATCTTTTGAACTTAACTTGAGACTGTTTGAAAGAAGAACGACTTTCAAGCACGGAAAATTGTTTTCTTAAATGTTCAAACCACTTCTTTATTTCAAAAAGACTTTATAAATCTAGAAGTGTGATTTTTTAAACGTTTTGATGTATATCTCGGGTTGTTATATCATTGTTTCTGACCGTGTGTTTCCAAAGATTAATACTTGCGTATTATCTTGTCTATATACTTTCAAGTATTCATACAAGCTTCTTTTTTGACTTTGTTATTACCGTGTCTCAAAATGAAACAATGTTTCGATGGTAATACTCCCGTTTGTAATTCAAAGTTTGTTGAGCATCATATTCATTTAAGCGTGAGAACTTAAACGTTTCATTCAAAGATTGTTTATATTTGTTCATATAAACAAATTTCAATTCTTTGATACCTTAAACCTTACATGATTATCTTTCATATTTGATCTGATTGATACATTGTCAGATTCTCAAACAAGTCTTACGAATTCATTTCATTTCATTCTATATCCTTGTTTTGAGAAATCTTCAACGTTCAAATGCTCAAATATTTCATGAATATTTTTGAGGAGCATACATTCTGATGACAATGTTATTCAAATGCTAAATATTCTTATTTGTTCAAGCTAAAATGTTGAGCAACATATCTTTTAGGACAACATTTCATGGGAATCAGTGTGAGAGCTTAAAAGAACTTCTATGGATCCACGTTAACCAGTGTTTCCTACCGAAGAAGTTATCCTTGAGTGATTGAGGGGTGAGGGGTCGAAATCAAAGAGTGGGGGAGATAACTCATACGGTTGAGTAATCTCATTGTGCTGAGGTAAAATGAAAAATAGAGTTTGGTTGGCAGCGAGCTGATTAAAAACAGAAAGAGGGTGTGAGAACAGAGTTAAAAGAATAAGAGAACTCTGCACCATCCAATTTCTGAGCCGGCAGCCACATTACTGATTGGTTCACATTTCTTGGTGACCATCATTGAAACAGGCAATTAGCCCATGCCAACTCTTGCATTAAACCCCACCAGCTACTCATTTCTTTCCCAACAAAGAAATGTTTCAATTTTCTTAGGGATGCATCATATTATCTATCTAATCTTCACTCGGAAGGTTTGGATATTGAAAAGAAGGAAGTTTGCCCCACCTTTGCACTTCAATCATGCACATTGAGTCTGTGGAAAACTTGTTGATGTCTCACCAGTTTACACAATTTGAGCCTACTAATCAAGCATAAGTTGTTTCAATCATTTCTACACTTGCACGTACACACAAGGAATATGTTTTCTTGTCATAACGTTCATAGAAATTCCATTGTGTTTTTCGATGATTGAATGGAAGCCCTGGAGGAGTGAACATCAAAAAACTCCTTTTCAAAGTACATTCGTTGTACTAAGTGGCTTTGTCCAACTTACAGGCATTTTAACTGTCTCATTCGTTGATTCAGGGTTACAACTTTCATATTATCTGAATTTGAAAAGATTCGGATAAACATTTTTGGAATTGACGGTTAAACAGATCAAGAGGAGGAGACTGTTTCTGGTATTCAAAGACTGTTGAAACTAAAAAGAATTTTGATGATCATGATGCTCACAATCATCAAAAAGGGGGAGAAATATCAAACAAAAGAAAAGAGGGAGATAATTTAAATATTTCAATTTTCAAGAGTCAAAGAGATATTTGACAAAGTGGAAGAAGTTCAAGATAAAGTGTTTCTGAGAGATAAGTTCAAGACAGTTTGTTCAAGATGATCAAATGCGTACAAAGGCAGTTCGTGCTTAAAGATTATTCAAGAATGTCATAAAGCTCAAAGCCCGTTAAAACCTCAAATCCTGTTCATGATCCAAGACAGAAGAAATTTGTCAAAGCTCAAAGATGCAAATGATTCGAAGCTATTTTGTTTTGAAGACTTTGATCAACACTACACAGATTTGAAGTTCGTTTTTCAAGACTTGATGACTATTTGACTTTAAAGAGCCTAAATGAAGATTAAAGCCGCCAAAGTAGATTCTTGAAGATAAAGCTTCTCTGAAGATTAAAGAGCTGAAGACTATCGTCATATATTTTTTAATCTTGAATCCATAGGGGGAGATTGTTAGTACACAAATGTATTCAAGATTTAGGTTATTGTAATTAGTCAATATTAGTCAAAGTCAAAGTATTTAGCTAGTATTGGTCAAAGGTATATATACCCTAATTGTAAGGGTTGTGAGGAGTAGCTAGGAGAGAGCGCACACAATAGAGGTTATTCATGGCGTGTGTGTGAAATGAGGGATTGCTCCATGAGAGAGAATTAGGGTTCTTCATTCCAATCTTATTGATTCTCTCTCAATCTATTGAAGCTTAATGGTTTAATCTTGTTATCTGAAAACTCTCACACACACACACACACACACACACACATATATATATATATATATATAGGTGGTAATTAATTATTCACATAGAAGATTGCTAAAAGAATATAGTGATGCACATATTGTTAGTACATAATGTATTCAAGATTTAGGATAATTACTATTAGTCAACAATAGTCAAAGTCAAGGTATTTGTTAGTGAAGGTCAAAGGTATAAATACCTAATTGAGAGTGTAGCACATGTGTAGCACATTAAGAGGTCATTGAGAGAGTAAAGCATATGTGAGTGTGCGTGTGTGTGTAATAGAGAGATGATCCCAATGAGAGAGAATTAGATCCCATTCCAATCTTGTATCAATTCTCATCTCTAATCAAGTTCTATTGTGCTTAATCATTGTTATCTGAAACTCTCACATATTCACACACCACTATCATAATTAAACCTTCTAACCATAGTTATAAGTGCATCAATGCATGATTAACTAGAAATTAAATATTGTCACGTTTAGATTGTTTCAGTTAATGACCCACTCTAAGGTGTTGTTCAGTTTGTGTTGGGGTTCATTTTATATTGTAATAAAGTTGAGGAGCTTATTTGTAAATATTCAAGGGGTATATAAGTTTTTGTCTTTTGTTAGATATGTAGCTTTATGAATTATTCTATACTTTGAATATCTTGTAAACTCTCTCTCTAAATAGGTAATGACAAGAGTGATTCTTCCACCATTGATTGTGTTCTGGATTTGTTGATTATATTGTTGAGTTCACTTGTTATTGGAACTATCAATTGATATCAGAGCAGAGGATCTAAGGATTTGAGATTAATTCATCTACTTCTTGAAGATACTGAATAAACTCGTCTGTGATTCTTAGTTTTTGCGATCTAAAGTGTTTTTTATTATAATTCTTGGTTTAACTGATTTGATTTTGATAAAGAATCGAACCTGAGTAGTTCATTTCCGCATCCGAGCTAGTTTGTATCATGAATATCGAGTTTTAAGGGTTTTTGGAGTTCGAACATAACCTACTATTTTGGGATTTAAAAGATTGAAATATTAGATATACTTGCAGTACTATTTTTGAATTTGTACAACACTCTAAAGTTTTAGATTGATTGGATAAGTTTTGGACTTGAAATCGATTTTTACACGAGGTATATTCCAAGTTATCGCACAACTTTTGCGCGACAACAATTGGTTCTAGCTCAGGTTTTGTGCGACAACAGTTGGTTATAGCTCAGGTTTTGTGCGACTAGGGAAGGTTATCACACGTCAAGTCTGTTAACAGTGTATCCTCGCACAAGTCTTGAGCGACAAGGGAAAGTTATCGACCAAGTGTTAACCGACAACTTCAGGTTCTCGACCAAGTGTTGTACGACAAGCTTGGTTCTTGGTCAAGTTTTGTGCGACAATATTTCAAGTGTGGTTATTTGTATTGTTGTGTGCGACAAAGTTGACAGTTTGACTTTTGGTTTCTGAGAATTGTTTGACTTTCTGAACTATTTCAAATTATGTGATCTACGATCAAGCAAGTGGATATAACAATGACTTCTCGAGATGCTTGGGTTATTGGAACTGATTCTAAACCTCTGGTGCTTTCTATAGGAGAATATCAACAGTGGAGGGACATATTTTTGGATTTTCTTGAAAGACATGAAAATGGTGTCAATATACTGTTGGGTTACGAGATCTCAAGCACAACGGAAATAAAACCGAAACCCTCCAAGGACCTATACGAAAAAGAATAACTCGGGTGTTTTGAAATTATAACTCACAGTTAGCGAGAGTTTGAATCACAACAACAAACAAAGCTTAATGCCTCCACGGACCACGGTATCCATGTGAATAGTCTGAATCCCAAAGCTTGATGCCTCGTGATGCTAGTCACGGTTTCAAAACTTAGAAAGAATTGCCAGACTGAAAAAACTTGCATAAAATGTCACACATTATATATGGATATGAGAGCTATGGCATAACCACCACCATCTCAACACCATACTTGAGTGTAAGACTTTCCATAGACTATCACTCTCATACAAATCCCATCCCTAGTCAACTTTATTTATGTCCAACATAAATAATATCTGATTTTATTTAATCAGATTAAATCAATACAAATCAGATATAATAATTAAACGTTTTAATTATTGAAACTCTTTATTCGATTATGTTCAAAACGTGTGACCAAATGGGTTCTCGACATGCTGGTAATAAATATAAATCTCGTATATATAGTTATAAATGATGAGCGGTAACTAGCAATACATTACCGTCACCCAAATGACGAAAATTGATGATACAACAAACTATCGGGTTGTAGTCAATTTTAGTTTACGTATTTAATTCATTTGTCCTTGATGTCTAGATTGAACACGAGACATTGAATGTGTCATTCTCATTATGTCCAGTCTCTAGTTTCTTGATTTCATAACATACAAAAAAATGACATCTCATATCAATTATCTAAGCATGCATGCATTTCCTTAGTACTAGTAGTGTACCCGTGCAATGCACGGGGTGAGAAAGGTGTGAAAATTTTATCGCAAAATGAAATATGAAAAGGTCTCGAGTTCGACAACAGGGTTGAGTGACTTTTTTCTCAAATACACAACATGTTCAAGTTCGAAACATGCAAGAGATGGCTTGAATCCTTCCGCTAGCCTCAGGCGCTTAGTCAACTTTGAAATGTTTTGTAAGTTGTGGTTCCTAGGGGTGGGTTCCATATGGGCCGATCACGGTTGCCGGTGAATACCGGGTTTTTTTGGTTTTCATATTTTTTGGTTTACTCGGTTCAAATCGAACAGTTCAGCTTTTCATCAAGTGGCAAACCCATATCCATTAAGCACAAACAACCCATCTTCCGATCATTATGGTGTAAAAATAATCAAAGGAAACCAACCTACTACGTGCAGCTACTCATCTCATCTGGCACAACCCAAAAGCAAAACTAATTGTAATTTAACACAAGACATGCTGAAGCCATCAAGCAAGCAATTGTAAATTAATTCTATTTTGTTTCTTTTTTGAAATCCCTATGGAACATCTATTTGGTTCATTCTACTCATCATAGACAACACGATCTTATAATTTTTATTATTTATTTCATCTATTATGAAGACCTGCCCAATAAAACCCAATGGCGGGATGTAAAAGAAGACCATACAAGTGGCCGGATATGTAACGTCCCAAAAATTACAAGGAATTTTAAATTTTAAAAACATGCATTTCATTATAAAACAATCACAATTTAATAATTCGTAACTCAAATGAAGTTAACGTCGTTAACTCGAACAGTCAATAAAGTTTATGCAGCGGAAATTTCATAAAATAAAATCCAAAGGTTTGGAAATGAAACTTAAACAATTCTTGACACTTCGCGCCTAGTGTGTGTACCGTCAAGCCCGACTGCCGCTCGCACCTGAAATCACAACATATTGGGAAAAGGGTAAGCTAAACGCTTAGTGAATCCTATCACACACGCAGGTAGCAACCCCACGTATATCGCCCCTACTCGCCAGTAGGCAACATCACCATCACCACGAATATAAATCCACATAATAATTAACGTATAAATACGAACCTCGGTCCCACCGAGCACACCAAAAATATATCGATACAAGCTTAGTCCCACCGAGCCCTCGGTCCCACCGAGTAAAGACATAGATACAAGCTCAGTCCCACCGAGCCCTCGGTCCCACCGAGTAAAGACATTGATACAATTGTACTAGCTCAGTCCCACCGAGCCCTCGGTCCCACCGAGCCCCCCAGTCCCACCGAGGTGTACACAAGCATAAATAATCCACATACACATTCAACAGATCACAACTAGATATCACATCCCAACTAATTCACGTAAACACGTAATAACACATAATAACACGTAACACAAAATAACGATATGCATGAAATTCCTAACTACGCGGTGAGAGAACTCACCTCAAAACAACGCGACGCGCTCCCGAGCCGCAACACCAGTACGTCAACCTTCCTCACTTTTTCCCACCTAAATACGCACTAAGAACGTCAACGGAAGGTCCCAACTCACGACACTTTTACTAGTTTAACAAAACTAAAAATCCAGCTTTTATACTAAAAACGCAGGTCTGTTCGGGACCCATTTTACCCCTGCTAAACTGATCAAACCAAAAATCTAATTCCACATTCAGGAAGTTCAATGTCTTACGGTTCCAGGGACGTATCGCATGCGTCCTAACGATATTCCTAGCACTCTATATGAATTTTACAAAAACACCTCTCAGAGCAGCTAAAACAGGACCTGTCCGTATAAAATAGCAATTTGACACTAGCTATGGCCCGAACTGGTTTTTCCACAAAACATATAAAAGTTACTAGACTCAAAATGGGAACTTTTGGCACCAGTTCCATCCCAATCCGACATTCCTAACAGAAGATATAGCTTATACAAAACAGGGCAGAAACTGCACGATTTACATAAAATGATAACTTTTGAACTTGAACCCAATAAGTTATCTTAATCCAAACAGACCCATGAAGAAACATGACTTACTGAATTAGGGTTAACATGGGCTGAACAAAACCATGCACCACCCACTGCCGCCTCCGGCGGTGGTGGTGGCTGGCGGTATTCTCGCGACGAACAAAACGAAAAGACACGGAAAGGAAAACGAACGATTACCTCGCTGCAACTCCTCCTTCTTCTCGATTCCGGTAGCAAGCAGCGGCGTTCCTCTCCTTCCCGGCGTCTCTCACTCTCCGGAGAACACTCTCCCTCTCTCTCCTCTCGCCGGCGACCACACTCCCTTTCCCTCTCGATTTCCCTCTCTCTCTCTCTCCGGTTTCCCTCTCTCTCGGCCGAACACCACCAAAAGGGGGAGGGGGGAATGACTAAAGGGTTCTTGGGGAGTTACTAGCATGAAACCGAAGGGGAAGAGGAAGGGAGGGTCTCTTGGCTGATCCCTTGCCAAACTTTGGTGAAATGCCCCAATTAGCCCCTCAACTTTCCTTTCCTTGCAAAACCCCAAAAAGGTTGACTCATTTAACTTTTTGGTCCGGTTCGACTAACCCCGCTAATGGAAACCACATTAAATCCAACTTAAAAGAAAAGAATTAATAAAAGAAATTACATACCGGGGTACGGGCTTTACAACTCTCCCCCACTTGGATTAGACTTCGTCCTCGAAGTCTAGACCGGCGAATAACTCGGAATAGTTCTCGAATACTTTTCTTACTAACAAAACTCCTTCAAGGACACCGAAAGTATGATCGGAGGAACACTCCAACAACTGGATTCATTCCTAGTCAAACGACTTCGGTTGTCTCCCAACCATAGATAATCCAAACATCCCGATTCAAATTTCAAGCTCTAACCATTCTAAAGTTGCTCACCAATATACCCCACAGGATACTCGAATTCGATCATTCCTATCATTAACTGTCGATTAACTTCAACGAGTTCTAATAGACTCCCAAAATTTATTTCACACGGGTCATCAAACCAGTAAACTTATAATCATCCAAGAAGGTCATTCCACCATAACCATTCACCACAAGGAAACATCTCAGGATTACTACTACCATCAACATAATTTCCTTAAAATCGGCTACAATTCCCCAATTACACTAAGGCATTTGGCCTCAAGCCCAAAAGTCGACACCTAAGTATACTATTTACCTCAAAAATTCTACGCATTTATCCTCTTTATTACAAAGGGCAGCATTCCCTAACCGATACTATTCGGCCTACAGTACCCACACGCGTGGGATACCCAACCTTCCACCATCGACGTATCTTTCACACTCGCTCTACGAAGCCTAGTTACACCCCAACGCCTACCTCTCAGGTACGTCTCAAGTCCCGGCACATTGGAGCTACCTCTCAGGTAAGTGCCCAAGACTGTATCCTCTTAGTGCCTACTGGAAAGTCAAGGTCATAACACATGAATACCGGAGTCCCACCCCGAGATACCCAACCGACCATTAAGACCGAGCAATTGACCCATGACTATCACGGACAAAATTCAGAATTTCCCCCGAAACTCTCTCGCGTTTGGCATTTTCCTCCAAAACTGCCACCTCCTGAGCACTACCTATCGACTCGAGAAGAGGTGTAACCACTGTTAACCGTTGACACAAGCCCCACAGTGGCTCACCATCCAGATGTCGACTAAGTGCGTCCGTAACAACATCCGCTTTACCGGGGTGGTAAAGTATCTCACCATCCTAATCCTTGACCACGTCAAGCCACCTCCTCTGACGCATGTTGAGGTTTTGCCGGTCATCAAGTACTGGAGGCTTTTATGGTTAGTGTATACACTTGACGCCATACAAATAGTGCCTCCAAATCTTGAGAGCAAACACCACCAATTCTTACATACCCTCCGGCAAAGTCAACATCGGAGCCTCGCATAACGCCTGCGTAGCTCCCCAAAGCCCTCTGCTGCCCTTCCCCCCAACTAAAAGCCGCAGATTTCTTCGTAGAGAGTCTTTGGCACTTCCCACCGCATCACAGCCGTAATCTTGGCCGGATCCACCATAATACCATTCTGGTTCACGACATGCCCTCGAAAGTGGACCTCTCGTAACCAGAACTCACACTTGGAGAGCTTAGCATACATCTTCTCCCGCCTCAAAACTTCCAAAACTTCTCGCAAATGCATCTCATGCTCTTCCTTCGACTTCGATTACACAAGAATATCGTCGATGAACACGATCACCGATCGATCCCACATAGGGCTACATACCCGGTTCATGAGGTCCATGAACGCTGCGGGTGCCTTGGTGAGCCCGAGAGGCATCACCACAAACTTGTAAATGGCCATGACGTGAACGAAAAGCCGTCTACTCCGTATCCTCTCTCCTCACCCGCATCCGATGATACCCCGATCTCAAATCAACCTTAGAGAACCACGAGGCTCCCTGAAGCTGATCGAACAAGTCATCGATCCTTGGCGGAGGATAACGATTCTTCACCGTAAGCTTATTCAACTCACGGTAGTCTATACACATCCGTTGGGACCCGACTTTCTTTTTCACAAACAGAATCGGGGCTCCCCACGGTGGACAACTCGGCTTGATGAACTCCTTTTCGATAAGTTCCTGCAACGAGTGTACAACTCCTTCACTTCCGGTGGAGCCAGGCGATAAGGTGCCTTGGCCACCGGAGCAGCATCCGGAATCAAATCAACGTGGAACTCTACCTATCGCTCGGGAGGTATCACCGGTAACTCCTCGGGAAAATACGTCAGCAACTCCCGTACAACTGGCACATCCTCCACAAACTTCTTCTCTCCGTCGACGCGCGTGTCGATCACATACGCCAAAAATCCCTGACCACTGTGCTGCAAGTACCTCCGAGCCCTCGCAGCCGAACATATCGCTGAGGTCCGCTTGGGCAAGCCGCCCTGAACTAGCATTTCTCCCCCGCTTGGGGTTCGAACTCGTACTTGTTTGCGACGACAAACAATCTCCGCATCATACGCATCCATCCAATCCATGCCCACAGTCACGCACAACTCCCGCATAGCGATCGGAATCAAATCAATCGGGAACCTTACACCAGAGATCTCCAAAGTTCACCCCCGGTACACGTCGGTAACCGTCAAGGTCCTGTCTTCAGCAACTGCAACCACAAGTGGACAGCCTAACCGTCCTACAACTCGGCCCCAACCACTCACTGACTATGTGAGACACGGAAGGATGAGTAGCCCCGCTATCAATCGTCACCACAGCAAGCACCAAGTTAACCGAGAACGTACATGTCACCACTTTATACGTAGCTTGTGCCTCCTCCACTCCCAGTTGACGAACTCTACCTCAGGCCGCCTCCATCACTACAGCAATTGAAGCATACTGCGCGGTACTCACGAACTCCCTGATCTTGGTACGTAACATATCCTTGCACCGTGTCCTCTTCATGTCCTCAAAAGCAGCATGCTAAGGATAGAATAATGTCATTTCCGTAAACTTTCGGTTCACCTCCTTTATGGCCTCCGCGGTCTGATAGAGCTCCAAGAACTCTTTGGCACTCCTCTCCATCTCCACTAGAGGCACATGCTCTACACGAAACATACGACGAACTCCTCCCAGGTCAAGTAGTGCGCCCGTTAAGCGTCAAAGCAATAGCACACCAGTCTTTCACTCCGTCTCGTAACAGATTCACCGCGAAGCGAACCTTCTAGTTCACAGGACAACCACCGGTAAGGAATGTGCACTCCATAACCGATCCCGACCCTCTTGTTCGGGGCTGCCCACCCGCAGGGGGTGGAATCGCCGCGATGCGCTCCTCCATCGACACTATTACCTCATCACGAATGGCGGTAATAATTTCGGGGATCGCCTCCTCAAAATATGCGTCACCTTGACCGCAAACATCTCACGAATCTGATCAGCAATAATTCCAGCATCAGCATCTGGATCAACATTGTTGTTCCTCCTTAACGAGCTACTAGCACACATTAAAACCTGCTAACTACGCTCACACTCAACTCTTCGGATTCTCCGTGACTTTCCCCGACTCGAGCACGGATCCTGTGCTTCAGATAGTAGGAGCTCTTCTACTACCCTTCACACCTATCCTTACTCGTTTCGAGTCCTGTCCCGGGACGTCCAAGTAGTTGCTTACCACAAACAAACACATATGCCCATTCCGGCATATGCAAACACTTTTCCTAGCTCCCTAGAAAAGTCGTAATACCCCACCACCCTTGCTAGAATGGAACCCCCACTAGCCCTGACGAGTCGCCTCGTGAACGCACAGTCGTATACAGTGGAAACCAGATAGACATTCGAATATAAGATTCTATCCTACAATGGTTGGACTCAAACAAGAGCTGCGCAATAGAACTAAATCCAACATTCTAAGGCTATTCAGTTCCTACTGCATACAACCTATAGTGCATTCACATAACAACCTATCAAGGCTAGCATGAGTTCCTAATAGCAAGTAACAAGTATACAGTACCACAAAATCCACGTAAGCAATCTAGCATACATACTCCTATGTTCTAGAAAGCAATCTAGCATACGTACTCATATGTAAACGCTATTCCCAGCTCACTAGGAGTTTCATCTCATCCCACTACTCTTGCTACAACGGAATCCCTGTTAGCCATAACGAGTTGCCTCGCGAATACCCAGTCGCACGCAGCGTGAATCAAATAGACATTCGAATACAAGATTCTATCCTAGAACGGTTGGACTCAAACAAGAGCTGCGCAATAGAACTAAATCAAATATTCTAAGGCTATATGATTCTTACTGCATGCAACCTATAGGGCCTTCACTTGACAACCTACTATAACTAGCATTGATTCCTACTAGCAGGCAGTCACCGTACAGTACAGTGTAAACAAACTCGGCAATCTAGCATGCATACCCTATGCCTAGAAAGCAATAAATACACTAAGTGCTGTACCTTCCCAATTGGCGTCGGCTGACTGTACACACTGCGCCCACGATCACCGTTTCCCAAACGAGCTTTCTCCGTTCATTTATTTGCAAAGATTTTAATAAGAGAGTTTAAAAAAACTTCATAGCCGCAACTTGAGACCAAACACATCGAGATGTGTTTGATTCACTCAAGCTGTGCTCTGATACCAAGTTGTAACGTCCCAAAAATTACAAGGAATTTTAAATTTTAAAAACATGCATTTCATTATAAAACAATCACAATTTAATAATTCGTAACTCAAATGAAGTTAACGTCGTTAACTCGAACAGTCAATAAAGTTTATGCAGCGGAAATTTCATAAAATAAAATCCAAAGGTTTGGAAATGAATCTTAAACAATTCTTGACACTTCGCGCCTAGTGTGTGTACCGTCAAGCCCGACTGCCGCTCGCACCTGAAATCACAACATATTGGGAAAAGGGTAAGCTAAACGCTTAGTGAATCCTATCACACACGCAGGTAGCAACCCCACGTATATCGCCCCTACTCGCCAGTAGGCAACATCACCATCACCACGAATATAAATCCACATAATAATTAACGTATAAATACGAACCTCGGTCCCACCGAGCACACCAAAAATATATCGATACAAGCTCAGTCCCACCGAGCCCTCGGTCCCACCGAGTAAAGACATTGATACAAGCTCAGTCCCACCGAGCCCTCGGTCCCACCGAGTAAAGACATTGATACAATTGTACTAGCTCGGTCCCACCGAGCCCTCGGTCCCACCGAGCCCCCCAGTCCCACCGAGGTGTACACAAGCATAAATAATCCACATACACATTCAACAGATCACAACTAGATATCACATCCCAACTAATTCACGTAAACACGTAATAACACATAATAACACGTAACACAAAATAACGATATGCATGAAATTCCTAACTACGCGGTGAGAGAACTCACCTCAAAACAACGTGACGCGCTCCCGAGCCGCAACACCAGTACGTCAACCTTCCTCACTTTTTCCCACCTAAATACGCACTAAGAACGTCAACGGAAGGTCCCAACTCACGACACTTTTACTAGTTTAACAAAACTAAAAATCCAGCTTTTATACTAAAAACGCAGGTCTGTTCGGGACCCATTTTACCCCTGCTAAACTGATCAAACCAAAAATCTAATTCCACATTCAGGAAGTTCAATGTCTTACGGTTCCAGGGACGTATCGCACGCGTCCTAACGATATTCCTAGCACTCTATATGAATTTTACAAAAACACCTCTCAGAGCAGCTAAAACAGGACCTGTCCGTATAAAATGGCAATTTGACACTAGCTATGCCCCGAACTGGTTTTTCCACAAAACATATAAAAGTTACTAGACTCAGAATGGGAACTTTTGGCACCAGTTCCATCCCAATCCGACATTCCTAACAGAAGATATAGCTTATACAAAACAGGGCAGAAACTGCACGATTTACATAAAATGATAACTTTTGAACTTGAACCCAATAAGTTATCTTAATCCAAACAGACCCATGAAGAAACATGACTTACTGAATTAGGGTTAACATGGGCTGAACAAAACCATGCACCACCCACTGCCGCCTCCGGCGGTGGTGGTGGCTGGCGGTATTCTCGCGACGAACAAAACGAAAAGACACGGAAAGGAAAACGAACGATTACCTCGCTGCAACTCCTCCTTCTTCTCGATTCCGGTAGCAAGCAGCGGCGTTCCTCTCCTTCCCGGCGTCTCTCACTCTCCGGCGAACACTCTCCCTTTCTCTCCTCTCGCCGGCGACCACACTCCCTTTCCCTCTCGATTTCCCTCTCTCTCTCTCTCCGGTTTCCCTCTCTCTCGGCCGAACACCACCAAAAGGGGGAGGGGGGAATGACTAAAGGGTTCTTGGGGAGTTACTAGCATGAAACCGAAGGGGAAGAGGAAGGGAGGGTCTCTTGGCTGATCCCTTGCCAAACTTTGGTGAAATGCCCCAATTAGCCCCTCAACTTTCCTTTCCTTGCAAAACCCCAAAAAGGTTGACTCATTTAACTTTTTGGTCCGGTTCGACTAACCCCGCTAATGGAAACCACATTAAATCCAACTTAAAAGAAAAGAATTAATAAAAGAAATTACATACCGGGGTACGGGCTTTACAGGATAGAACCATATGAAAACAGATCATGCTCTTAATCTTCCAACAATGTATTAAACTGGAAAAAGAACTATAAGATACATATCTAAATATATGGGTCACTTGACAATTACAAGTAAAATAGTGTGGACAATCGTCTTAAATAGAAAAATAATATTTGAACTCAACATTATTTGTTGGATTTGAAACAAAAGTGCACAAATAAAAGCGAATAAGAATTAAACTTATGGTATTGTGTGAACCTTAAGGAGGCATGAGGCATCAACAACAATTTAAAAAAAATCATATCACTGGTCAAACTTATCAGAGTCTTCATATGTTAATTCTATTTTTTTATGAAAAGGCATCAATATATTAACCAACCAACCAACCACAAACAGTGTCGAATAGTGTACATACATCCAATTCGACATAAGCAGACCATATCGAACCAACTGAATGAGAAAAGTACAAGACCACGAAACGTAAGAAAAACCAAAACCAAAACAGTGAATCAGTTTGCGAGAAGCAAACGAAACTCAGCTGTGCAGCTTTATCGAACCAGCCGTTGCTGACTCCAAAGTGAAAGAGTTGCTGGACCCAAACGGCCCAGGCAGTCTGCTGGACCCAAACAGCCCGAAACAGGTCTGTTACTCGATCAGAAACATCTCACTAATTTACTCAGCGACGTGTTGTGTTCAGTCCATTACCCAAGTTTAAAGCTCCTGACAACCACATAACCCAGTCCAGAACAGAGATTTTTTATAAACAATCAAATTGGTTTTTTCATATTGTTTACAACAGAGATTTAACCACCTGTCATTTGCTAAAACTTATAGATTACAAATTGAAAATTTTCAAATAATGTTCCTAAATCAGCATCCAAATTGTTACCAAATTACAAATTTGAAATCAAAAACATAAAACATATACTAAATCACATATTTTCCATCATAGAACATAAAACCATATACTAAGGGTTCGTTAACCTAACGCTTACCCGGTGAGCGCTTAGCGGTAATAGTCACCACTTTCACTTAACTTACCGGGAGAATTTTTAGTCCATTAAAACGACACCGTATGCAACATTTTTATCCGGGTAAGAGATGTCACGATCACTTATCGGGTAAGACTCTCGATCTTTATCATCGCTTTTATAGGGTAAGATTCCCAATCATTCTATTCATCTGATAAGGTAAAATGTGCCGGTAAACATTTACTGTAGTATATAATGTATTATTCTCAATCATTCTATAGTATATAATGTATTGTTTTTTATATATTATATCTTGAAGAACGGTAAATAAATAGATAAAAGATTGTAAAACTATGATTATTTTTATATTAAATAATGAAAATATAAGTTATATTTTTTTTAAATACTTATTCAACGTAATTAAGAAGATGCAAACAAGGGACGAAAACCACAGTAAGTAGGAACGAAAACCACAAAAATAGGGATGTAAACCACCTATGCCGGGACGTAAGGGTATTAACACAACAATATTCCAATCACACAATTTATAAGTTAGGGCTCATTACTTTTCTTACTTAACAGAAGCAAAATACTCTTAGTTGAAATCTCATTCACTAATGAATAATATCTAAAAGCAAATTTTTTGGATCAAAAATAGTAGGGAAACAGGTTTTTTAGACGCAACCTAAAGCTAGACGTGCTATTCACATACTATAGGAGATGAGTGTAGCAATCAAAGAGTAAATGATTCACATACCTGCAGGTCGAGATTGATGGCAGAAATGAGAGACAGAGCAGTAGGTATTCAAAGGTAATCTATAGTAAACAAACGTCAAAAAATAAGCAGACTTCAGAGGTATTCAAAGGTAATCAGACGTCTGAAAAAAGCAAACAACCCCTAACTGTTGGGGACCATGCTTGACAGTAGCCATCACATGGATTTCTAATCTCGCAAAACCATAACCTAACCTGGAAATGTAATTGCAGTAGCACAAACGTAAGAAAGTAACGAATGTTTTTGTCCCTTCTCCGTGAGATCACTATCCTTGTTTGCAGCAACAAGATCTGAAAAAAAATATATAGTTGCATTTATAAAAAAAATGATCGAGTAACAGCAACTCCAACCATGACACCAAAAAAAAAACAATGTATAGTTGCATTTGTACTGTTTCAGTGAAAATGAGGATGAGGATCATGCAAACCAAAGGTTTTGGTTGTTGTGCATCGAATCTCGAAAACAATTAAGTTAATTAGTCATTGCTTGGAGGAAAAAAATATATACTACCTTAAACAAGTTGAAAGAAAATAAATAAACAAATATTAAATAACTAAAAGATGGTTTTACTCTAAAAGATAATTAATAAACTATAAACTACAAAACGTATATAGAATAACTTGTCCATGTCCCAATCTGTACATATAACTTGACTTAAATCTCTAATTATGTGTCCCAATCTTAAAATTATGAAAATTATAGCTAAACACATGTATATGTTATAAGAAACACAAGAGGGGAGAAATCTACACAATGCATGAAATTTAAGAAATCAGACTGGTCTTGTCAGGAATAATGTGGATGAAGAGCTATGGTTGAGAATCCAACTTGCTCTTATCATTCAAGCTCTCGAAATGAATTCTATCCAAGGCCTACATAAAACATTTCAAGTACATATAAGAAAAGTTTTCACGTAAGAAAGTAAAAAGCTGTAATTATCAATCAAGCTCTCGAAATGAATCTTATATCGGTTTTGTAACCATGTTATTTTCTTATAGCAGGAAGCAACTCCATGCAAATAATTAGAACTTGAAAAAGTAGATTATCAGTTGAAAATATGTATGGCCTAAGATGATGTTAAAAACTTTAGAGCAGCATTAATTTTTTATACTTTCAGAAAGTTCTTCCAACACTGCCTCCCATCCCATCCCAAACCTGATAAGAAATTTGGGTCATCATGCATTTGCTATCCTCTACCATCCAGAATTTTTGGCAACTTCAGAATCTCAAATTCAAAAGAAAGCACTTATTGTTAGCTAACTCTCTTGAATTACAGTTACCAGCTGTTTTTGCTTCAGCTTAATTCACCATCACCCTACATAATTAAACAAACACAAAGCTTTGACGATATACTTCTGTATCTTCCACAAAATTGTATCAATATGACTTGCCTCAAAAGTTCAAATCAACAAAACTAAAAACATGTATTCATGCTAACAAAAACAGCTGGTAAACTTTTTTTTATGAATCAATTAAAATTACCTCATTGCAATAATCAACACAACATCATCCAACTTTTTATAACAATGCCCAGATCCAACTTATGCCATCATATAAACTTTACACCAATAACTCTGTATCTTCCACAAAATTGTATCAATATCCTAATATAGTAATATCCCACAATATTCAGTAAAAATCATGATTCTACCACTTGAAAATTACATAATTCATAAAAGACTGAATCCCACAAAATTATATAGAAAACAAAAGACCCAGATGATAAAATTTTGATAAACGAACTACTTAACCAAAAACCCATTCTAAGGCAAAAGTTGGAAGAACAAAATTACAAAAACCCATTCAAAGGCAAGAGAAGGAACCTTTTCCCTTCTGAAATTGACCTCCAAAATCCAAAGACGGAAGAAATCAAACTCCAAGGGCGAAGCTGTTGGCTGTTGCAGAAAAAAATTAGGTGCGAGACTTCATGAACAACATACGAAGGGACAAGTGAACAAGAAAGGAAGAAATCGAACCTGTTGTTGTTTAGCAAGATGAAATCTAACTTGACTAAAACTTTTGTTGGAAGAGAATCATAAATCGATCCCAACCATGAAATCAAACCACAAATCGAACTCTAAATCGCCGGTGATTCATGCCTTCATGGTCGTCGTGGTGTGGCCAAACCCATCCACAAACCCCCTAATACAAAACCCTAGACCAACATAATAAACAGCTAAATGTTGATTCAAAAACAGAGAAATCAAAAATCAAAATGGAAATGCAAAATCGAAATGAAAATGCAGAATCTTGAAGAGAAACGATAGCATTACCTCAAAGAACACGGCTAGGGTTTTGAAGAAGCTATGGAGAAATTGTGATTCACATATGGTCGGATTTATACCGGAGAAATCAAAGCATAACTCTGAGAAATTTGATCTCAGATCTTCCATTTTGGTGATTAAAGAGGATGTAGCAGCAACAAACAGGAAAAGCATTCTTTGAAGGTATCAAAACAGGTTTGAGAATAGAGAGAAACATGAAATTAGAAGGAGAAGGTATCGAGATGGAAAAAGCAAAGGGTTGCAGTGTTTGAGATTGGAGAGAAACATGAAAATAGAAGGAGAAGGGATCGAGATGGAAAAAGCAAGGGGTCGTAGTGTTTGTCTTGGGTATGACCAGTAGTAAACCCTTGTTATGGTTTGGCATTGTTGTATACAATGCATTATAAGTTGCACTTAAGAGTTTTTCAAATTGTGTGCATAAAATAGTTGCACCTCATGCATGAAGACTTGTAATTAAGAGTTTTGGTCAAAGCCAATGTTAAGGTAGTATAGATATATTTATCAAGGGCCGAGATACATCACTCCCGTCATAAAAGAGGGACAAATCGTATCTCGATACATGCTAGTTCTACTATGCGATTTATAACATACCGAACAATAATTCGGTCACCGAGTTACATAATGAATTAATGATTAGAATAAATGTCAAAATATATTACACAGACATAACAAATTCATATTTCTCAAGTTAAGAATTACATGTGCATTGACCACATGAGAAACACTTGTGACACTCACATGACATCCAATGCAGTGTTATCAAAACGAGTCAAGTCCGATACACAAAATCTCAATTTTATACCCATATGCAGATTCAATATCTCTATATGAATCCCCACGTATGCTAGTCATTATCATATTATTTCTACCTTAAACCTAAAATATATTTTAAATAGGGACATGTAGAATACATTATTATAAGGCTATTTATTATGAATAATTAAAACACCTAATAAAATGGACAATGCCTTTTATTTATTTACCAATTTCATGAAACAAAACTCCAAATTACAATCATCGTATGATTGGTTATTGGGCATTCGCTAACATATACAAGATTCTTTGGATAATGCTCCGAAAGTGTTTTTCACAACCACTCTAGATTTACCTGATGAGGGTGTTAGGTAGACATGAAGCAAAAGATTCAACAAATTACACAAAACCAGAAAAGAAAAGAGCAAAAGCAGATCAACAAGCAAAATCTTTAATTCTTCAGAGTTTGCCTGATGAAATTTATACAAGTGTAGACAGTTACAAAGAGACTGGAAAATGTGTGTAGGATCAATTACGAGAAATGATGTTGGGCACAAAAGTTGGGAATCAACTGAAGGTGACTAATTGAATTACCAGCTATGAAGATTTTAAGGCAAAGGAAGAAGAGACTCTTGAAGATACTAATGACCGGTTTGTTTGTTTATTGAATGAGATGAGCAAAAACAAGATTAAAAAGTATCTGATTGAGAACAATGTGAAATTTCTGGGCAATCTATGACATGAATGGAAGAAGTTCACAAGATACATTAAGCAACATAAGCCCTTAGATGAGTTGCATTAAGTATATGAGAAACTCAAACGGAATGAAGAGGAAGTCATGGAAATCGGGGATGAAAAGAAGAAAAGTGAGAAAGCAGTTGTAGACTCATCAGCTTTTGTGGTTGATAAGAGAGAGAAACGTTCATCAGGAGGGAATAGAATTGAGAAACAAATAAGTGAATATGATGTGGATGAACAGAATGGAAGTGATTCTGATGATGGGGAAGATTTAAAGCAAGAAATGATTCTTTTGACTAAGGCATTTCAAGAGAAATTCTATAATAAGCCTTCATCAAATAGCCAGAGATACTCATATGGGTCAAAGAATTAGGAGCATATGGACAAATTTGAAGGAAAGAAAAGGTTTGAGGAAAAGAGATTTGATGATAAGAAGTATGTGACAAAGAAGTATGAGGACAAGAAGAGTGGTGATGTGATCAAGTGTTATGATTACGGCAAGTCAGGTCATTATGCAAGAAACTATCGGAAGCCAGTTGTACAAAATTCAGATTACTATAAGAAGAAGATGTTATTGCGAAACAGACGGCTGGTAAAGCAATGATGGCGGAGGATGATCATTGGCTTGATCTAATAGATGATGAAGCTCATAATGAAGCACAAGAACATTTGTGTTTCATGGCAAAAGATTGTGATGAGGAGAATTCTGACAATGAGGATAAGTATTCATGCTGATTTTATGATAGAAACGAAAATCATGATGCTTCAACTCCAAGATTTGAAAGATAAACTAAAAAGAAGAAAACTCTTATGTCTACTTTAGAAACAAGAGTTGAAAATCAACATAAGGACTTTTACATTTGAATAAATAATGTGGTGAAAAAATGGATATGATAAGTTTTTTTAAATGAGGAAAAAGAAAAATTTGTAAAGGAAAAAGAAGTTTTGAAAAGTCAATTATCTGAACTCTCAGATAAGTTTAAGCAATCAGAGAAAGAGAGAAATGAGTATGTTCGGAAGAATAATTCAACTTCTACTGAAAAGAACGGGTTGGTTGAAAAGTTTACAAGTATTATAATTCAAAATGGGGAATAGGATTAAAACTTTACAAAAGGGGTCAAACAAATCAAATTATTCATCTGAATAAACGAAGAAATTCAAGTATTATAATTCAAAATGGGGAATAGGATATCACAATCCTCATTACTTAAAGAAAGTTCTTTCTAAAGTTCCAACTTTGTATGAGTTTGATTTTCTAAGTCTTGGTTCAAGATTTCCCGAATACAAGATCAGATGGACAAATTCATTCGATGAGGTTGAAGAACAAGAAGATTTAAACAGGAAAATACAGTTAATATGCAACCTTTTTTATGAAAAATTGAATGATAGTTATCTTACTAAAAGGTTTGATTTTCTTTCAAACGATTTCTTTCAAAGTTACTCAAATGCAAAGCTTGAAGCAAAATCAGCTGAGTGCAAAATTTATGTTCCCCCTTTAGTGTTAGAAAACAAAATAGTTCAGCTTGAAAATGCATTTGAAGAAGAAATAAATACTTTTGAAGAATAGAATGTTGCACTTTTAACTAAAATAAAAGAGCTTGAAACAAAATATTTTGTTAAACTTGAAGATATTTCTGAATCGGATGAAACTTTGAATGAAAATAATTCTACCGATTTAGATGCGTCTTCGTGCAAAACATTCATGGGTAACCACTCAAAGGTTTCAAATGATACAAAATATGTGAATTCTGATGCTTGGAAAGATGTCATAAGTAATCATTATTTTAAATGTGATCCAAAAGATTTTGAAAGATCTGGTAATCACAAGAAATGTCGAAAAGAATTTGATGATTTTATGAATCCAAAATCTTCTTGTGAATCAAACAAATTAGATTACGATGATCTATCTGAGCTTGATTTTTCTGAAATACTGAATTCTGAGGAGTGTTTAGATGAAGAAATTAATAAGTTTAACTTCTCACCAAAACTTTCAAGCCATTTGGATTTTACTGATAAAGATAAGGAAAAAGGGACACAAGTTTAATTTGAAAAGGTTGAATAGTCAAAATCTACTTTTGAGAAAGTTCTTGTGACAATCATCTTTCTGATTTTTCAGATAATTCTTTTAAAAGATTTGGAGGAAAGCAAGTGTGGCGTATTAAGATTTTTCTAATAATTAGTATTGTTGTCCAGAAAGAACGATTTGTCACCCGAAACAGAGGCAATTCCGATGCCTTTAGATAAAGTTTTGTTTAATATACAAAACCAAAAACTTCACTAAAGATTTTAGAGAAGTTTTTTCACATCCGTATAAGCTTCCCTGTTGGGTAATCTGGATGGGTCAAGTCGGGTTAAGTCCACGGGTACGGGTCATGGGTCGTGGATCATGGATCATGGATCTTAGCTACGGGTCAGTAACATAGTCCATGTTTGACCATGTATTCAGGAAGTGGAGTTGATTGACCCACGTATAAATCCATGTACTGGTTTCTTTTATGTGAAAGTGCAGCAAGCTGAAGTTTAGGAGTAGGAGTAGTGGAGTTTGTTTGAGTTATTCTTTCCTATTTTCTAGCTTAGTGGGTTAGTGGTTAGTACCCACATTAGTTGTTTCTAGTTGTTTATTTTTCATTATAAATAGGGTAGGTTAAGTTTGTTTTGTAAGTAATCAGTTTTCCATTTTAATATAATACACACATTGAAAATCCCATATTGCCGTTTTGATTGGTGTGACCGATCAGTGAGTGGGTTTGCGGGTGGGTGTGCGTTCGGGTTCAAGGGAGGGACTGATTCCAACAATTGGTATCAGAGCCCAAGGCTCGATTGAAGTGGGGCTGCGGGTTTCTCTAGATCAGGTTTGTTCCAGAAATGGCGAGAGACTAACCGGGGATGCGGAAAAAAAAAACGGACGGGAAGAGTCGGGAAAAGCAGGTGGCTTTGATTCGGTTCGTTTTGCGGATGAAGGAAGACGGTAAAGGCGGTAGCTTGTCTTCTTGATCGGTAGAAAAGTGTCTCAGAACAAGTTTGATCGGAAAAAGAGAAGTGGGGCTGTCAAAAGGGAGAATCAACACGGTGTGAACGTTATGGCGTTGGAAGTTCAAACCGAGATGGCTTTGGACGTGGTCCGTGAAAAGTCGAGATGGTAATGAAAACCGAGATGGCTTTGGACGTGGCCGGGGAAGAGGTCGTGGGTCCGTGAAGAGTCGAGATGGTAATGAACGTGTCCAACGGGATGCCATGTTACATGTTACAAGTGTTATGAACTAGCTTTGAGGTGATGAAGAAACGGGTCAGGATCATCAAGATTACGGGGGTGAATGTTGGGTAATCTGGATGGGTCAAGTCGGGTTAAGTCCACGGGTACGGGTCATGGGTCGTGGATCATGGATCATGGATCTTAGCTACGGGTCAGTAACATAGTCCATGTTTGACCATGTATTCAGGAAATGGAGTTGATTGACCCACGTATAAATCCATGTACTGGTTTCTTTTATGTGAAAGTGAAGCAAGCTGAAGTTTAGGAGTAGGAGTAGTGGAGTTTGTTTGAGTTATTCTTTCCTATTTTCTAGCTTAGTGGGTTAGTGGTTAGTACCCACATTAGTTGTTTCTAGTTGTTTATTTTTCATTATAAATAGGGTAGGTTAAGTTTGTTTTGTAAGTAATCAGTTTTCCATTTTAATATAATACACACATTGAAAACCCCATATTGCCGTTTTGATTGGTGTGACCGATCAGTGAGTGGGTTTGCGGGTGGGTGTGCGTTCGGGTTCAAGGGAGGGACTGATTCCAACATTCCCTATATAAAAAGAATTAAATGTTAGAGATGGTTTCGAAAATGTACGTTTATGTTTAACTTTCTGATGTAGAGCAGTTAGCAACAAGGTTCGAGGAGCAAATAGACCACATTGGATAATCAAGGCAGAGATTACAGAGAGCTTCACCGAGACTTAAGTCTCGGGACAAGTCTCGCTGCCGACCGGAGAACCCACAAGCTCTAGAGCCTACCGAGAGTTTCAGCGAGACTTAAGTCTCGGTACAAGTCCCGCTGCTCACTGGATTGATTTGAGCTGATTAATTTTCTTTCTTATTTTAATTATTTTAACTTAGGATAATCATTGTTAGTTTTAATTATTATTTATTTGCCTATAACTAGATCAAGATGATTATTTGTTTTCCTTTTTATTAATTATTTAATTACGTTTATAGTTGGTTTAGGATTATGATTAAATTTGAATTTAAGTTTAATAGTTTTTGCTTGATTTAGCTATAAATAGGTTTTATTCTTTTTTTGTTATTCAGATTATTGATCAATAAAATTATTCTTTTCTTTTTTTATTTTCTAGTTTCTATGCTTGTATGCTTGTTATCAGTTTGCATCACCTTCAATGAAACTTTTTTGAAGCATTAATTTAAATTAAAGGTTATGTAAAAGTTGGATATTTTTTTATAAAGGACTTCTCTGAAGGTATGTATGGTGATACCTTTCAAGCATTACTGACATAGAAGGTTTTTCTAGGAAAACTTATCTAAAAATATTGGTTTTAGACACTTTTTGTAACCTTCTTTGAAAGTAACCTTTAATTTTACTTTTGCAAACCAAAATACATTCAACAAAAAATTTATCTGAACATATATTTAGTTAGGGGTTGTTTGTTTACCTCTTAATAATTCCATTAAGAGGCAACCTCTGAATCGTTAAGATGTGAATCTTGTTTGGCAAAAAAAATGTCTGCCTCTGAATGGTTCTAAAACCTTCCGGTTATGACATCAGCCAGAACTTCCATTTCTGTATCTTGTACCTGTACCACATCAGTCGCCGTTCCACCTTCAGTTGGTACCTGTTCACTGACTGAACCCCCTTCATTTCCTGTACCCGTACCACTTGTTTCTCTGACCCTTGCTCTCTTCTCCCCCTCATGAAGATCAGGATCATCCTGATCATCATGTCTTCAGTTATCTGAGGATTGAGCTTGCACACCACACGCCTGTTCGACGACGGTGATCCGCGTGGCTAGATATTGGTAGCCGGCAACAATATCTTTGGTCATGTCTTGCATGGACGCGTTCAAGGCTAGATATTCAGCGCTCGAGGATGTTGAGGCTTGTGGTAGGGATTGTTGGCGTAGTAATCCAACAAGATCTACCTCTTCAGCAGTATTGGAATCGCCTTGGGCTAGAAGTCGGGCAAACAACTCTGATTTGAGCTGGTCGGTTGGTATTTGGTGTAACGGTACTGGTGGTGGTGTTTGTGGATCGGATTCATCACGAGATGGTTGATTCGGATGAGTTGATGAAGATTCAGCAACGCCTTTTCCTTTTACTGCTCTTTTAACATCAGCAGATAGGTCACTAACAATCTTCCTCAACTCGTCGGTGTGCTTCTTGTAAGTTGTGTCAATTGAAGCAAGTGAAGCTCGCAGAACCTCCAAGGTGATGTAGTGCGGATAAGGACCGAGATTCTGAGCGACCTGTGAAATGGTTAACGATGGGAAAATAGATCTAACTCCCGAGCCACATAGGTTCTCGGTTGTCGTGGTAGCTATAGCTACACGGCGTGTGTTCACCGCCGGCATGGTGTTAGCAGTGACAGGACTTCCACCCGGTCCTCGCGAGGCACCAACGAATGGCGACCTAACTCGGGGTGTTCCGGTTGGAGCACAGAAGCTCTCAACTTGGTGTTGTGTACGTACCATCATATGTGTCCTAGGAAAATATGTTCTTCCGAATGGACCTAGTCTCGATGTGCGTTGAAGGAAGGTCGGTGGCCGGGGCGGGAGCCTACCTGTTTCAATACCAACAAACACCGAATGTGTTACCGATAGACTTTGTGCTAATTCCCCTGTGGAAAATGAAGCACCGATCTGTTGAGAGACCGATGAGTGGCTTGGTGGGGCTGTGCTATGCATGGCTGGGTCCACCACAGCTGTTTCAATGCGCAACGGCGACAAACGCTCGTTGGCAGAAGATGTGGCTACCCGGCTTGGATCGGTTTGGGGAGAGTCGATAGTTAAAACTTTATCCGACTCTATCACAGCTTCGCTCAATTCTTTTCTCCCTCTTTCCTCACCACTAACTACATTCTCCACTTCTTCTTCTACTTCTTCGTTTACATTAGAAGGCCTTGCGGCATCAGTAGTAGTGTCGGAGAGTCCGATGTTCCGTGTGGAATCAGCATCGGAACTCACGACTCGTGGTCTTCGACCCATATGCCTTGGAATTAGATGGGCCAGTGGGTCATGATCGGAGTCATCGTCGTTGTTATCATCATCAAAAGGTGGAAAGACTGGTGCTTCCTCATCATCAGAAGATGAGACAGCAGCATCGACTGAGTTCCAGGAGACATCATCGTCAAAGATCTTAACCGAAGGAGGTCGAGGTGGTGGTTGAGTTGGTCGTGAAGAGGATGCATGGCCAACAGTTCGTAATCTTCTCCCGACTCTCTTTCTTTTAGGTCTCCTCACCTCTCGTTGTTCAAGAACCCCATGTTCTTGAACCCCCTCGACATTATGACCCTCACCTCCTAGTAGGTTTGCATCTTGGGGAGGTCCCTCCGGCTCTGGCTGGACCACTAATGCATTTTCTAGCCTATACTGCCTAACTAACCAGGACTGTTGGTCAGCATATGCGAGTACGTCTTCTCGGATGACGGCAATGTGAGCAAAATCCACGTGCTTAGGCATCCTTATGTAATGCATGTACTGGATTGGGCCTCGTGGAGCATCTGCACGTCGGGGAATCTCATGATTGTCTTCCATAATCTGATGAATCAGAATCTGGAAGAATCTCTGGTATGGAACGAAAGTACGGTCCTTCTTTGGGCGAGCCTTGTCCTCGACTAGCTCGAAGAGCTCATTCCATAGCAGGATAGCGTAGTCGATGTTTCGGTTAAATGCGAAGGCATGAAACATCCGTAGGATAGGCAGGTTCGTCTTGTCTAAGCCTGTGTGTTTGGAAGTCATGCATCGGTTAAATATAGAGCATAGTGTGTACCATACTCTTGGAAGATAGTTGCGTCTGAACTGAGATGAACTGGTGAGAACATGGTTGTCAGGGTGTTGATATCCAAGACTTCGGATATCCGTGAATAGTTGTTCTTCTGAAACCGGATCTTCAAAGTTCTCGGAATATGGAAGGTTAAGTGCACGACGGAGTCCTCTTAGAGTGATCCTGGCATCAAAGTGATCAAGTCTAGCTGTGAAGTGTGGTGTACGATGTGTCAGATGGAATTGAATTGTACCCCAGAACTGTTGAAGGTAAATGGCCGGTACAAGTTCAACTCGTGTAAGCGCGGTTCGTAGAGGATGGCCGCGGATGATCTCTATGATTATATGATAGTCGAAGGGAACCACTAGATCTAGATGATGGTTGTTATCATCAAATCTCAGAAAATTCGCCCTCGAGAAAATTTCTTCATCCCGGTCACGAGCATTGACGGACGGGTGGGATGAACGATGTGAACTGATGATGGTGTTTTCATCCGAAGAGTTCCCATCATGTTGAGCCATCTGAACCACTTAACAGTTTAGTACAGTGCCAAAGTTGATATTGCCTTGAAATATTTTTCAAAAAATCCCTAAGTCTTGGGCTTATCGCAGTGCACAACAGAGGCTTATCGCAAGTAACAGGTTATCGCAGCTTGAAGTGTGTGACAAGAGGTTATCGCAACGCATGGGTTGCGATAAGATCTTGTCGCAACTCAAGGTTGCGATAATGATGAACAATAGACCGTTGCGATAGTTTTGAAGGTTTGAAGATGTGTTGGTTGCGATAACTATGAACACCGAATAAAACATAAGTGTTCAGGCCCAGATTATCTATTTTTTGCATGAAACATATTAAAACCTATATCACTAGACTCGCAATGACTTCGTGAGTAAACCCTAGCATTTCTAACAACACAAACACACAAACACATAGATTTACGCAGAAAACAAGAAAACGACCCTAAAACCCTAAAAATTTACTGTAACATGTGATTTGATGGATGAAATCGATAAGTAGGAAAAACCCTCTCTGCTATATATACGATTTTGAAATATTTTCACTCCCCCTTAAATGATGCAAGTATGTTTTGAAAAATTGATTTTCATCATTTAAGAGTTTGTGGTTAAAACAAATTAGAGAACATACCTTGTGATCGTCAAGTAATGAGCACATGAAATCAGCACTTACAACCTTTGTCAGATATGCACACTCCCCCTATTCTTGTGCATACTTCTTATAATGTACTCCCCCTGAGACTATGAACACACCTCATGCAGACACAAGTATCATAAAAAAAATGTAAAGTGACAAAAAGAATAAACAATGAAAAACAACAAAGACATGAAAATAAAATATCTTATATTGAGAATAGAATGTGATGAAAATTTGAATGTATCAATCTAGATAGAGATAACTAGATTGAAATACACATATTTCCATCCATTATATGATCAATATAGAGTATTAAACTTTCATGTTCAACATGCCGAGCTTGGATACTAAGAAATTAAATCGTTTTTCATCCAAGGATTTTGTAAAGAGATCAGCAAGTTGAAACTCAGTTGTGACAAAGTATAATTCAATCGTACCTTTTTCGACATGATCTTTAATAAAATGATACCTGATGTCGATGTGTTTGGTCTTTGTATGTTGGACCGGGTTAGCTGATATTGCAATTGCACTCTTGCTGTCACAGTAAATGGGGATCTTCTCATACTTGAAGTCGTAGTCCATCAGTTGAGTCTTCATCCACAGAACCTGTGAACGGCAACTGGCAGTGGCAACATATTCTGCCTCCGCAGTTGATGTTGAAACACAGTTCTGTTTCCTCGAAGACCAACTTACCAGTTTGTCACCCAAAAACTGCACATGACCAGATGTGCTCTTCCGGTCTAGCATACTACCTCCATGATCCGCATCAGAATATGCAGTGAGTTCGAATCCTGTTCCCTTTGGGTACCACAAACCAAGGTACGATTTCCCCTTCAAATATCGAAAGATCCTTTTAACAGCACCAAGATGTGATTCCTTTGGTTGTGCCTGAAATCTTGCACATAAACAAGTCGAAAACATTATATCTGGACGACTCGCCATCAGGTACATTAATGAGCCTATCATCCCTCTGTAATTCTTAACATCTACAGCTTCACCATCTGGATCCGGACCAATTTTAGATCCAGGAGCCATAGGTGTACCAATCGAGGTACAGTTTTCCATCTTGAATTTCTTCAGGATGTCAAACACATACTTTGATTGGTTGATGAAGATACCTGTTGAGAATTGCTTGACTTGTAATCCAAGAAAAAAATTAATCTCTCCTATCATACTCATCTGGAATCTAGTCATCATAATGCCCGAAAACCAAGTACACAATCCAGGGTCAGTTGAACCAAAAATAATATCATCAACGTAAATTTGTACCAGAAGGATCTCACCATTTTTATGTTGAGTGAAGAGAGTTGTGTCGATTTTACCTTTCCGAAAGCCAGCACCAAGTAGGTAGGTAGATAAGATTTCATACCAGGCTCGAGGGGCTTGCTTGAGACCGTAGAGAGCTTTGTCAAGAATGTAGACGTGATCTGGTTTATCTTTGTCCACAAAGCCCTCCGGTTGAGAAACATATACTTCTTCTTTCAAGACACCGTTCAAGAAAGCAGTCTTCACGTCCATTTGATAGACAGTGAAGTTTCTGAAAGCGGCAAATGAAATAAACATCCGGATTGCCTCTAAGCGAGCTACCGGTACATACGTCTCATCGTAGTCGATTCCCTCTTGTTGCCTGTACCCTTTTGCTACAAGGCGTGTTTTGTTTCTCACAACAATCCCATCTTTATCTTTCTTATTCTTCAGGACCCACTTTGTACCAATTACCGTTTTACCCTTGGGTCTAGGAACTAGTCTCCACACGTTCAATGCTTCAAAAGAATTCAGCTCATCTTGCATGGCAATGATCCAATCCGGATCTTCTAAGGCTTGTCGAACTGTTGAAGGCTCAACTTGACTTAGAAAGAGCGCGTAAAGGACTTCGTTAGCCATAGCAGATCTTGTTTTAACAGGTTCGGAGACGTCACCAATGACTTGTTCAATGGGATGAATCTTAGTCCATCTTGTAGAATGTGGGAGGAGAGATACAACACCTTCATTGGGATCCACTAAGGTGGGATCTTTATCAAAATTCAACTCTATTGTCAAGGTTGGTTCCGGTTGTGGGGCTGGTTCATTGACAGAAGAGTCAACAGGAACTGCCTCCGGATCTGCTTCAGAAGGTGGCTCGGGTATGTTAGCAGAATCATCATCATTGACGTTAGAAGTTGTACCTGACGAAGAAGCACCATTCGTGGATACACGTTGTATTTCTTGTAGAGATGCCATATGTGTGTTACTTGAAGACGATGCAGGAGTTATTGCACCAGTTGTAGGAGTAGTCAGTACCGGTGAAGGCCCTGACATTGTAGCATGAGCTGGTGGTGTAGCAACATTACTCCTGTTAGTGATAGATGAAGAAGGTTTATCATTACCAAAGTAGTCATCATAAAAATATTCAAACAATAAATCAAGATCATTAGGTTTAGAGTTAGAAGTGGAAGCTTGATCCTTGTTTGAAGATCTAGTCATCATTGGACGGATTTGTCCAGATGCTAGTATTCCTGATATTGCGGGTTCTGTACTATTTTGCACAGAAGCCAATTCTTCAGTTTCGTCGAATCTGACGTTTATGCTTTCCTTCACAGTTCTAGAAGACTTGAGATAGACTTTGTATGCATTTGACATGAGCGAGTATCTGATAAAGACGCCCTCAATACCCTTAGGACTGAATTTGTTTAAGTTGTCCTTATCGTTCAGCACAACACACCTGCAACCAAAAACACGAAAGTAGTGTATTTAATGTTTTCTATTATTAATCAGTTCATATGGAGTATTACCAAACCGTCGATGAATGATTGAGCGGTTTTGTGTATAGCATGCCGTCGATACAGCTTCAGCCCACAGAAACAGAGGTAGATCGCATAAGACAACATCGTTCTGGAGGCTTCAACAAGTGTGCGGTTCCGTCTTTCAACGACTCCGTTCTGCTGAGGTGTTCTAGCCGCAGAATATTGATGAGATATTCCTAATGACTTAAAGAAATCATCAAGAGTCTTGTTTTTGAACTCTGTCCCGTTATCTGACCTAATAGTCTGAATTGTTTGTTGACGGTTCACTTAAAGCTGTTTGATTAACGAGATGATCAAGTCAGGGGTTTCGTCTTTTGATCGTAGAAATTTGACCCATGTGTATCTCGAATAATCACCGACAATGACTAACACGTATCGTTTGGCACTGATACTCTGAGTCTTCATCGGACCACAAAGATCCATATGAAGAATTTCTAAAGGTTTGTGTGTGTTGGGTTCGGTTTTGGTGGGTGAGGGGCTCGCTTTATCTTCCCCTTCTCACAAGCAGTAAAGAAGTTGTCTTTCTCAAACTGCAGAACCGATAGACCTATAACTAAATCACCCAACGTTAGCTTTTGAATGTAACGAAAGTTGAGATGAGATAGTCGTCTATGCCATAACCAACTCTTTTCCATTGTTGCCTTAGACATCAGACACATGTCATTCTTCGGCTTAAGCTTTGATAGGTTAATAGTGTAAAGATTTGACTTTCTAGAACCAACTAGAAATTCATTTCCTTTGTCGGTTAGAACTGCACATCGGGTCTTTTTGAAATGGACTTCTAGGTCTTTGTCACAAAATTGACCTATGCTAAACAAGTTATTCCCTAAGCCTTCAACATAGTTAACTTTGGTTATCCTGACGTTGCCTGTTACTATATCTCCATAACCCAAGATTGGAGAGTACTGATCATTCCCAAATTTAAATTTCCCTCCATCTTTTTCCACAAAGTTGCTCAACAACTCCTTTCTACCAGTCATGTGTTTGGAGCAACCAGAATCCAAATACCACACATGACGGAGCTGTAAAATGGAATTTAAACAGTTTTAGGTACCCATTGCCAATTAGGTCCTTTCGGGTTATGCGAATTAACAGGTTTCTTTGAAGTGTTGTGGTTATAATATCTATTTGTGTAAAAACGATTGGAACCATAGAAATTATAACCAAACCATGAAGAATAATCCGACTTGCAGATAAAATCATCTACACCACATGAAGAACAACAAATTTTATCATGTGCTAAATTAATCAGTTGTTGCATTAAAGAAATCTTGTAAGGAATAACAAGTTTTTGTTTGTTGGAAGCAACACGATTACTAACAGTAGAAACAAAAGTGTTTTTCTTGGAATGAAAAGCGACATTAGATGATTTTCTCTAGGCCACATCATGTGTGGACTCCTTTATTCTCCACTCTAACCACGAGTTGTTTCTTAAATAACGATCTGAAATGGCATCAAAATAAGAATCGTCAGCGTATGAATTTTGAGCTCGAGAAGATTTAGATTTGCGCTTATTTTTCTTTTTCTCAACAGTTTTAGAAGATTCCCCTTCGAAGAAATTCTCCTTGGGTTCCTCTTTCTTGATCAAAAAATCAGAATGATCTGGAAGTTTAGCACCAAAGTCAAATTGAACATCTTTTTGTTGTGCTTTCTTACCCTTACCATCACAAGAAATGTCAATAACACAATCAACCTTATTGTCATCGGAAGAAGAAGTGTGGAAGATGTCACAAGATTTTTCATTAACATGTTGTTTCTCTAGATCAAAAGGTTCAAAATCATCAAGGTCATCCACAATCATGCTTCTGAAAAGAGTATTGCCTATTAAGGCTTTGCATGAAGAAGCATCTGAATCAGAGGAAGGTTTGCACACAGACTCTGTCATAGCTTCAGTGGATAAAGTTGATAATTTCCCCATAAGTCTTGAGATTTCTTTTTGAAAGTGTTCTCTATTAGTCTCAAAATCTTTTCTCTCTTTGATCAAAATGTTTTCTAAATCAGATATTTTCTTTGAAAATATAACACTTTCAGATTCTAGGGATTTTTTTTCGAACTTAAATCTCTCTCTTTCTTTCTCAATTTGATCTTTTTCAAGAAATAACATTTTCTGAAAATCAGATACTTGTTTTGAAAGATTCAAGCATCTAAGTTCAAGAGATTTATTTTCTTCAAAGATTTTTGTTGACGATTCAGAAACAACCTTTTCAGACTTATCTCTCTTGCTATTTATCAAAACAGTTAACATAACTTCCTTTTCAATATCAAAAGCACGTTGATCATCATTTCTGATTTCCTCAATTTTGCTTTTAATATTCAACTCAAGATCGACAAGCTTCTGTTCGAGTACCAAAGGAGGATAATATGTTTTTCCTTCAAAAGCGGGTTTTGATACAGTATCCTTTGGTGGCTCAACAACATAACTTTGAAAATAGTCATTAGACAAGGTTTGTTTCCAATTCCAAATCAGTGCCTTCCTATTTTCATTTTCGTAGACAAAAGGAAGTTGCATTGTCACAGTTGTTTTTCTCTTAATCTCTTCCTCGACCCCTTGTTCTTCCTCATTAAGCAGTTGATTCTGTATTTAGGTTCTATGGATGGAAGGTGCATCCAGTGAAACATGTAAAGACAATGTGCCTTTTTCAAAGCATTTTCCAAATAGCGAGGATTGTCATATCCCCACACCCCATTTGGAGTTGTAATATCTGAAGTTCTTGGCCGTGTTTAGAAAAATGGTTTGTTCAGATTGACCAAGTTTGTACAGCTTCTCTTCCAGACCACTTGCCTTTTCGGTCAACTCGTTGTTTATATCTTTATAGGATTGCAATAATTGTTCAAGCTCATTCTTCCTATTTTCAGAAATTCTTACATTTCTTCCATTTCATCCATTTTGTTCCGGAAATAAGTTCGAGATTGTTCGATCTCAACTCGTTCCTTTTTCAACTCACCATTTAACTTGTTATGATCAATAATTATTTGTCTTTGAGATTCTATCGTTTTATGCGCATTATTGAGTTTCTCAGTTAATTCATCTTGTTTTAATGTGAGGACTTTAAACTGATTAGCAAAGTGATTAACGGTGAAGGAATCTACCTCATTTATCTCAGGCGCCGCATCAGCCTCTGAATCCTCACCTTCTCTGCTCATCAGGCACATCTTTGCTAAAGCAGTTGTCTCCTCCTCTCCTTCATCATCAGTTAGATCCAAACAATACTCTTCCTCCACCAGAAGTGTAATTCCAGACTCCTTCTGCTCTGCCAACAGTGCTTTCTTCTTGTAGTAGTCGGAATCCCTTACCTTCGGTTTCCAGCACTCTTTGGAGAAATGGTTGGACTTCCCACAATTGTAACACTCTTGCTACATCCTTTCTTTCACCAAACTTCTTCACCTCTGGACTTTTACCATCTTCCTTTTGGTCATCAAACTGTTTCTTTGACTCAATCTGATTCTTGTGCTCAAAGTTTTTAGAACCAGATGAGTAACGTTGGTTGTTTGATCCCGGAGTCTTCACAAATTTCCTCTGGAAGGCCCTTGATAGAAGCATCATTGCCTGCTTCACGCTTTCCACCTCATCCAAATCATCCTGGTCTAACCCATAATCCTCTTTCTAAATATTCTTACCCTTATCAGTATACTTTCTTGACAACAAAGCTATCGGTTCACTCTCAAACTCATCATCCTCTTCTTTCTTCTCAGACACTTCTGTCTTCTTCTCCTTCTTACCCTTTTTCATCAACTTATTCTTTTTCAGATCAGCATCATCCTCATCTTGTTTTAATGTTTCAAACATCTGTTGTAGCGGAAGAGAATCCAGTCTAGAATTTTGTTTCATTTTATGAGCATACTTCTTCCATTCGGGTTGAAGCACGCTCAAGAACTTCACATTAGTCTCGATGATAGATTTTGATATCTTGTAACTGTTGAGTTCATTTAGGATGGTTGTGAAACGATCATCTGCATCGTCTAGACTCTCACCATCCTTCTGCTTGAAATTCTCATATTTATTGATGATGTTTGAGACTCTCATTTGATTTTCCACTTCTGAACCTTGATACAACTTGATCAGCTCATCAAACATTCCTTTCCCTATTTCACTCAAACTGTCAACCTTTGGATATATGTTATTGGTTAAGGCTTGCATAACCAATGACCTAGCCGCTTTATCAGCTTTGTGTCTTAGTAGTTCATTACCGGTGTAGTCTGATGGGTCAAGAAATCTTCAGTCAGTACCATCTGGGTCAGTGCGATATACTGCTTGTTGTACCCCGTTTTTCAAGGAATTATAGATTAGAGCCCAATTTTCTTGTCGTTCCACATAGTCAAGAAATCTGTCTTTCCATATTTTAAATTCTTTAGGGAATAGAACTGGCGGTTTATCTTTTGAACCTATGGTCAAAATATCTCTGACAGTCATGTTTAGATTACTTGTCGTTGATCTTTTAATATTTTTTTGATCTAATTAGGAAATAGTGATTACACAAACTTTTGTCTCAACACATTGTCTTGTCGCAGCCCAATGCTTGTCGCAATAAATGGATATTGCAACACACGGTTATCGCAACTAAAGTCGTGTCGCAATAAGAAACTTGTCGCAATAACAAACTTGTCGCAATAAGGAACTTGTCGCAATAACAAACTTGTCGCAATAGCAAAAAGGGGTCTTATCGCAACAGAGGGTTGTGATAAGTTTCTGTTCAAACTCTGATGATTGCGATAAAACACTTGTCGCAATTGACTCTTGCGATAAGATACTGTTCACTTGCGATAGTTATGAACTTTCGAGGGTTGCGATAGTTATGAAGATTCAAGGTGTTCTTGAGTCGAATCTTCAAAACTAATCGGATTTGTCTGAAATTTGGTAAGCATGTTCGTGACACTATTCTGGACAACTTTAATGCTTCGTGTTTTGTCTAAAAACCAACTGAAAGTGGTTTTTCGATGCAAAACAGAGTGCAGAAATACAAAAGTTCGAAAATGGGAAAATGCACAACCTGAGCTACTAACCTAGTGATTTTGAGGAATAAAAACACTCAGGACTAGTCTAATAACAACCCTTGATCGATTCTAATCCATTAGAAGAACTCTAATGGCTAAAATCAACCAAAAAGATGAAAAATATGTAGAACACTCAATATTTGCAAAAACCCTCGCAATCCTAATGTTCAATCATCCACACAATCATCAAATTTTATCAAAAAGAAAAAAAATACAAAGTTCCAATTGCATTCAACACTTCTCTAGTCATCTCTGCAATCACTAATTACCGCTTTCTTATAATCGTTTGGGTTCAAGAAATCACTACTAAACGAAAAACTTTTACCTATGAACTTTTTCCTGGAAATCAGTTGCTAAAGGTTAATCGTCACAAACCGTTACAAAAGTAGGTAGGTAAATTTTTTGTGGGTAATGCAAATAAGTGACACATTAGCCGTGAATTCTCAAGGTGATGCATGGGTATTTTCTCGAAAAACATCGAATTCTACCGAACCATTAATATTTTTTGGGTGATCCCTGGATAATCACGGACGGATATTTTCCTGAGTGGATTTTTTCGGTAAAGTCATTTGTCTTGTAGTAAACGTCATCTTAAATTTCTTTGTTGTGAAACTAAGGAATATATTCATTTATCAAATTAGTTTTTATTCACATTTTTAGGAGCAAAATCTCTTGATTTTTTACAGCTTAATTACCAAACTCATAATCTGTTGAGATTGAGAACAATTCCCATGATCCTTGTAACCAAAGCAATTCTTGTACCTTCATCTGATACAACTAAATCAGTAACATTATACACTCCAAGAAAACTGACAACCATCGGAACGTACCCCATCCGTAATGGACCCTGTCGGCAAGGTGTCGATAAAATATGTCGGTAAACCGTTGATCAACTTTACCAACCCACTTTTTCCCAACGGTGGTTTCTCTAAGAAAACCAGCAAATAAAGACCGTTATGACGGTTTATGCCTTCTAATTTGGAACAAATTAAAATAGTAATATGAACATCTTTTTTTAGACGGAGGAATTAGATGATTATAGGTTTAGCGTTTTAGTAATTATGTATTATACATGAATTTATTTTTGTCCCGGTACCATTTCAGGCAATATACTTTTATCATATTATTTTATTTCAGTACTAAACGAAAGACTTTACCTACGAATTTTTCCCTAGGAAATCTGTCACTAAAGGGTGATTCGTCACAAAGTTGGTGGGTAATGCAAATCAGTGACAAATTACCCAAGAATTCTGCAGGTGATCGATCAATGGGTATTTTCTCGAAAAATATCGGCTTTCTAACGATATAATACATTATTATTATTATTATTACTTTGTCAAAAAGCGACAATTATTGAGTACGAGTACATGATTCGGGATCTTTATTTTTATGGGATACATAACTAAAGGAAACACACAACTTTATTAAGAGACACAAGTGGAGATTGTGATTTCATGCAGAATATTTCATGCTTTCGCCTTCTTCAGTTTTGGGTTCATTTCATTTGGTTTTTCTGCATCAACCATCGTATTCTTGGCTTCATCTTTTTCCTCATCATCCATTCTGATTCGTTTCTGCAGTCCGGCTTTCTTCTCGGAAAGGAATCTTTTAAACCAAAGCGCCGAATTTTTTGGGTACCTTTGAAGATTGTTCTTGTAATCAACGTAGATCAAACCGAATCGATCAGCATAACCCGAACTCCATTCAAAGCTATCCATGAATGACCACACGAAGTAGCCCACAACATTTACCTTGTTCCTGAAACGTTATACGTTAAGAGATTGTGTTGTGATCATGTTTGTAATTCCGTTTGATTCATTTCATATTTCAATTCTATGGGTTCAATTGCACGGTGTGATGATAAATTAATAAAGGGACTTACTGCATAGCGGTTCGGATGGCTGCAAGATGACTTTTAATGTATTTCAACCGGTATGTATCATCCCGAACTTCGTCATAAGTTTTCTTAAAATCATTGAAATCGGGAGATCCTGGTGATCACAACATATAATAATACCATCTTAATTTTGAACAGTTGCACTACAAAACAAATGATTTTTACCCACAAAAAATACCAATGATTCAGGGAAATTTCCGTGATTACACAGAAAATACCAATGATTCAGTAGGATCTGATGTTTTTCGAGAAAATACCCATGGATCATCCAGAGAATCCCTGAGTAACTGTCACTGATTTGCATTAATCAGCAACTATTTGCGACAGTTTTGTGATGAATCACCATTTAGCGACAGATTTCCCAGGGAAAAGTTCGTAGATAAAAGTCTTTTGTTTAATATATAATCAACCGGAAACAGATAGATATTTTTTACGTACCATTCTCAGTGATTATAATAGGTTTGGATACGTTGTATTTATTCTTAACGCGATACAAGAGCTCTGTAAGCTCATTAGGACAAAGACAAAGCCATGAACCGGGATATGCCTGCAAAGAATGTACGTTGTGTTAGACATGGTTAAGAGCTCTGCATGTGTTTCTTTCGATTTCTTAAGTAAAGTTTTCTTACTGGATCTCCTATAAACTGTCCTTCGAAGTTTTGTCCTGAAAAATGTGTGAAAAAAAATTATTCACGAGTTATGAATATCGACATATTTTATAGAAACCCACAAACATACACTACAACAAATGTAGTCTATTGCGACGACTTTTGTCGTCGCTAAAGATCAATATTGATCTTTAGCAACGACTTTTATCGTTGCAATAAACTAAATTTGCTGTAGTGATAATTAGGCACCTGGTGGCTGGTTTTCATTGACTTGGACGTAAAAATTCGTAGAAAATTAAACTAAAAATGTGATAAACAAAAAATACCAAGTTTTTCATGCATTACCCGATGCTATGAAGTGACAATCCTTAGTATACCCGAGAGGAATTTTATCGGAAGGAGCTTGATATAGGGCATAAAATGCAGTGTAGTAGTTTATTCCAAGAAAATCGTATGAATCTATCAACTTGGCACGTTGATCATCGGAGAATTTTGGCAGAGTACGACCATTCGGGTAATTTGGCGTCGGAGTAGTGGCAAACTTTTGCATATTTTCTGGCCATGTTCCTTTTGCTAATGGCTCAAGGAACCTGAAATATTCGAGTTAATAACATACAATTATAAATGTTACTTTTAGGGGTCGTTTGTTTTTAAAAGAAAACCTCTGAATCTGCCAGACGTTTTTACGTTCAGACCGTTTTTAAAGATTTCAGAGGCTCTTACGTCTGAAATTAGAAGAGGTAACCTAATGTCTTATAAGCTCTTAAAGCACCATCTCTTCTTAATCAGAAGTGAAATAAGACTTCAGACTTCATACCTCTTAAGAAACAAAAGCCACCTTAGCAAATGAAGTAATAAATTTAAGGCTACTTACCATCCATTCACAAAATCAGATGCGTATTCGACAGCTTTGACATCTTCTTCATTATCCGGACCACGGGAGGGCTTGCAGAAGTTAAGGTCAAGTGCAAGTCCCACTTTACCCTTTTGAAAACTCTAAAATAATTTTCAATGTGGTAATTAGATATGATTAAACTAATTAAAAAATGATATATTTAGTTACAATAATACCTTATAATCCTTCTCATACTTCCGATAAGCAGCTGCATGACAGTTGAGTAGGTTGTATGCTACTGTGTATGGCTCCGTTTCAAGGTCACTATCTTTAATATTTTCACCCCGACCAGGTGCAAATGTACCTGTTACGTACCCATTATATGTGAACATATGTGGTTCGTTTAGAGTCAACCAGTTCTTTACACGATCTCCGAACTCCCAGAAGCAAAAATCAGCATAGTCGACAAAATCAGCCCTGAGATTTGAAACAAGTCATTAGTCAAGAGATAGAAGGACAAAATACATGAATAAATGACAAACAATACTTACACAATTTTTGAACTTAAGAAACCCATGTACTCCTCTTCCAAAGCAGTAGGAACATCCCAGTGGAAAATAGTGACAAACGGCTCAATGCCATTGGCTAATAACTCATCTATTAATTTGTTGTAGTAGTCGATGCCTTTCTGGTTTTTACCCATGCTTACTTTTCCACCTATTAAATTAAATCCAAATGTAACATCAAAAATCATGTTTTAAAGAATTTACGACCAAATTACGTACAACAATTGTTCTATCAAAAAGGATGTGTCTTACAAGTAGACTACTCGATTTTACTTATTTAATTGAGGGGGTATCGAAAGGATTTTCTTCACCTGGTAATATTCTCGGCCATGAGATAGAGAATCTATAAGAGTCGACACCCATTTTCTTCAACAACTGAACGTCCTCCTGATAGTAGTTACAATGGAAATGAGGTATAAGAATCAAGCATGGATTGTATTTGATACAACCGATATTATATATATATATATACATATATTGAAAGGTTCAGACGAGAACGCTAACTATTTAAGAAAACAAGAAAACGACAAATCATGTGCAAAATCACATGTGATTTTACATTACCTGCAAAATGCGATTTTGGCCGCGACTTAAAGTGGTGGGAAAAGTCGCGTAATCATATATGATTTTGTACATAGCGGTTGTTTTCTTGTTTTCTTAAATAGTTAGCGTTCTCGTATGATTCCACCTCTCTTTCACTATATATATATATATATATATATGTATGTATTTACCTTCATTCTTGAGTAGCTGTCAACCGTGATGCATGCATTTGCACCTCCATTAATCTTGTCTACAATCACCGTCAACAATTGTCATCCATTTAGTTAAGGATTGAGGCGATCAAAACCGAAAGAGATCTAAAGAGACATACCAGGGTTTCTTAGGGTAAAACAATCCCAGATACTCAAGCCTTTGCCATCTGCATTCCAAGCACCTTCAACCTAGAACTCGAAAAACAATCCCAATAATATTTTTATTCAACAAATCATATTCCGTTTATAAAGAAGATAATATATATAGCAGAAGAATGATAAAACAATTCTCAAGATGATCGAAATCAAGCTTTCTTATGTTGCAAGAGCCATGTACTATTACCTGATGAGCAGATGCTCCTACTCCGAACACGAAATTGTCTGGAAAATTTTGACGCTTGACATCATCATCACTCACGATCACCGGACCAGGGCCAAACCAATCAGTCATATTAGGAATGGTTAAACGTGTAAAGCAGAATGAGCGAAAACCTTTACGACTTCAAGGCGTAACGGTGAAGAGTGGTGAGAACTTAGAGCCATAAGGTCTGCTATTTATAGCCATCCATCCAAGTTTAAAGTTTGTGACAGTAGAAAACTAAATAAAAATATAAAAAGTGTGTGGAGTAAATAATATCGAAACATGCATGACATTGTGTAATTGGATTCCTAAAACACAAAATTAAGGTGTTCATTTTGATAAGAGATTTCACATTTAGTTAAGTTGTAGATTTCAGTTAATCTAGCAATGAATTGACAGTTTAATTAGCTAGAGCTTTGTGTTAATCTGAATGAACAAATATGTTTTTCTTTATAACAAATTTATTTATTGTGTTTTATCAAGCTAAGTGGTCGTTTACCAAATGTTCACAGGATAAACGCGTACTGGGTACGCGCTTACCGGCTTACCTTATGGGGTGACATTCTCAATCATCAAAATAGATTGTTGAAGTGTGTTTTACTTGGTAAACGCGTACCGGGGAAGAAGTCTTTTCCCTCGCTTATCGGGTAAGATTTTAGGCCCTTGCTATGCTCCTACCCAGTAAGATTCTCGATACTTCACTACTAAACAAAAGACTTACGTACAAACTTTTTCCTTCACTACTAACAAAAGACTTTTACCTACAAACTTTTCTCTGAGAAATTTGTCGCTAAAGGCCGATTCGTCATAAAACCGTCACAAAAGTTGGGGGGTAAATGTTTGGTGGGTAATGCAAATAGTGATAGATTACCCAGGGATTCTCTAGGTGATCAATGGGTATTTTCTCGAAAAACATCGGATTCTACCGAACCATTGATATTTTCTGGGTGATCCCTACCGAAGTTTTCTCAAGGTGAATTATGCTTGATAAGGTAAGTGGCATCCAATAACGCTTACTGAGTAAGCGTTTGGTAAACGACTCATAAATCTAATTTATGATGGCTTTTGAAATGTAGGGTTTTAAAATGCTTGTAAATAATTAGGTTGGCTTGACAAATTAAAATAATTGTATGATTTCATATTTTATGTGAATTACTACATCTACAACTCAAAATACACGTCTTCGATTTATCAAACTTATTGAAAAAATGATGAATACATATCTTCTTAAAAGGCTACATATATTATTTTCATGTTGTCGATACATAATGGTGTAGAATGCCAAAGAGGAGTGTCAAATTGTTGGGTCATTGACCAGCATCTTTCTAAGTCGAAACATGGTGTTGGTTGTTACGCTATATGGAAATAAGTTGCGCCTTCTCCACCAGTAATTGCTTTTGACGTAGTGGTAAGCGTTTGGATTCTAACACAAATCTTATTAAAATTACAAAACGGGGTTTAGCACGGCCAACGTTGAGTGCGAACACGACAAGTTCTTGCTAGCCGTTATAAAATTCTGGTTTTTGCGTAAAAAAAAAAACATATGAACAAACACTTAGGGCATCTCCAATGGGTATATTTTACACAAAATTTCAAAAATAATGTAAAAAAATAGTGTAAATTTTAGTGTTCATAATAAATCTTCTACAATAGGTAACACTATTTTTTAAAAGTGGTGTAAAAAGTAGTGTAAATGCATAGTGTTACACCAAATATAGTGTAATACTATTCATTACACTAAATTTAGTATGGAAAATAGGGACCCCATTGGAGATGTGAATAGTGTTAATTATACCAAATTTAGTATTTAATGTAAGATTTAGTGACCCCACTGGACATGGTCTTAGGGGCTGTTTGGCGGTTGCTGAATGGTTTGGTGCAGAATGATTAAGTGGTCGAGATGATTAAGAGGCTTCTATGATATAGTGCAAAATGAAATATGGTTGTTTGGTAATTGTTTAAAATGAAATCCGAGTGTTGAATGGTTAAGACAGACCCAAAATGCTAAATCATTCAGAGGATTTTAAAACCATTAAGAGGGACTTTTTTTTTGTCATCACAAGTAGACATTTTCTGATGTCAATTGGTCATGATCCAAAAAAATGTATGGATTAATTACCTATGATGAGATAGACAACATATACGCTCAATAGTTACAGTACCACTCAGGTTCTACCGTCTAAAAGGTTTCTAAGTAGTAGTTGCGAAAATATCGATCATAATTAAGGGGTTGTTTGTTTACCTCTTAATGGTTACATTAAGAGGCAACCTCTGAATCGCTAAGAGGTAAATCTTGTTTGGCAAAAAAATAGTATGCCTCTTAATGGTTCTAAAACCCTCTGAATAATTTTGTATCCTGGACCTCCCTTAACCATTAAGCGCCATGATTTCATTCTGAACAATTACAAAACAACCATATTTCACTTTGAACTATATCATAAGAACCTCTTAATCATTCTGCACCAATTCATTCAGCAACTGCCAAACAGCCCCTAAGACTTTTAACCCAAAAACTGGTTGTTGTTGTAAATTTGTAATAATAAAAAACCATAAAGATGACATCTTAAAAGTATATCAAAACCATAAAGATGGCATCTTAAAAAGTATCAAGTTTTAAAAAATTACACATACAATAAAGCATCAACGATTGTTCTTTTAGCCATTACGTGGCTTGAAAATTGGTTAATCAAAATCCTTATCACCTCAAAATATTGCCACCTTAACCCGATGAAGTAAAAGAAACTAAAAAAACTAAAAGTGACAATCGGCAGATGATCAAACCGCTGGAAAATGTCAATCCCCTAGAAGTTCCGCCGGAAAAAGTGTTTTCCGGCAAAGCCTTTTTCGGCCGGTCAATCTACTATTAATCCGTCGGAAAAAGGGTTTTATCCACCGGAAAAAGCTTTATGTTTAGTGTGTATATATATATATATAATTAATATCATATATGAATTAGAAATTTGACGTTATAAGTCACGCTTTGAAAACTCCATGGCTTTGTCGTGGCCCTAAGACTTGAGGCTTGCCCACGCCACGCCTCACGCCACGCCTCACGCCATTTAGAACTTTGATATATATATATATATATATATATAAAGATTAAAACGAGAGCGTTAACTATTTAAAAAAACAAAAAACAACAAATCATGTGCAAAATCACATGTGATTTTACATTAACTGCAAAACCTGGACACGCGCGATGTAACACCCTCGAATTGGGAATGAGCAACTTAATTAAATTTTCGATAATACATTCAAATAATAGGATTTCTCCCTATAATCCAAAACGGGAACTACCTTAATTTAATATCTATGATTATCCTCAAACAATATATAACTCAAATCTCAATATAAGGGCTAAGTTCACCTCGTGTGTTACTTAATTCAAGTACAAAATGCTATTCCCAATTACTAATGCGGAAGACTTCTCTCAAGCAATTCACCTCTCGAGCACACTACTAGCACTCGACTTTTCGCAATGTCACTAGAACTACTCCCAACCTGAACCTGTTGCATATGCTTAAAATAAAAAAGTTAGGCTAACGCCTAGTGAGTTCAAGAGTCTATATATAGCATGATTTATATAATTCGTTTCCAAAGAGTTTATGAAAGGGTGTAAAAGACTCATTTTTCAACACACACAAAATCTATGAGAAAAGTTCCCAAAATGTATAAAGTGTTTTCCAAAATAAAATCCAATCCCAACTCACTCAAAACGTACTTTGACGTTAAATGTCCCAAGTAATTATAAACGTGAATAAAACTCCAATATTCAAAACATCCAATAAGGATGAGGCATAGAACTCCGCCAATAAACCGTGAAAACATTTCATATAAATAAAAAGCGTCACCGAAAATATGGATAAAAGTAAATACTCAAAACAACATCTTTCGGTGACGGGGGAGACCCGATTCCATCGAAAGTAACGGGCATACAAAGTTAGGTCACTTATGATGTTACTGTATTACACCTCAAGTCCCGGTCCTAGTTCCTATGCCATAAAGACATCACAACCTCAAACCTTTCCCATGCCTCTATTGCCTACTCCGTCGAGTTACACGTCAAGGACTTATGGGACCACATTGCCTATCCAGTCTAGACGAGTTACACCTCAAGGACTCCAATGTCCCCCATTGCCTACTCGCTAGTGGCCTCCAACGGCCTACCGCATATAACCATGCGTTCCAATAGCTCACTCCTCATGCACAAGGAGATAGACCATCCAATAAAGACTGACTTACGTGCCTATGGATCCAATGCAACACAATCTACAATAACATGCCCATCCCGGAATGACTAAAGCACCCGAGCATGTAAATATCAATAATATGAATTAAAATGCATCAAGTTGCAATAAATGCAAACCATAAATAAGACTCTATATTGAGCCACCAAACTCGGACAAAATGTCCCCAAGACTCCCTCAAAGTCAAAACCGAGCAAAATGCTCAAAACTCATTAGACCCATAAATAACGGACCTCATAACATACAATGCATTTAAACCTCGCTTAGGTATACATATACCACAAAATCATCATTAACCCAAAACTCGTCACGGGTTAGAATAAAGGTTTTCCCCAAATGGACTCCTACCCTTAAAATTCTCAAAATGACTCATGACACTAAAATGTGCATTGTAACACCCTCAAATTTTGGAAAGAGCAACTAAATAAAATTTTCAATAATACATCCAAGTGAATAGAATTTCACCTTATGAAACAATGTGGAAATTACCTCAAATTAAAATCTATGATTTTCCCTCAAACAATTATCACTCAAGTCTTATTACAAAGACCAAATTCACACAGAGTGTTACTTAACACAAGTATAGGTTGCTATTCCTAAATAAGTGCGGAAGATTCACTAATCAAGTCATCTCTTGTGCACTCTACTAGCACTCGCCACGTCACAGTGTGGCTAAAGCTACTCCCAACCTGAGCCTGTTGCACATGCCGACAAATAAAAAGGGTTAGGCTAACGCATAGTGAGTTCAAGAGTTTTGTCATGACTATATAAATTCATAAATCGAGAGGGGTGTAGTTTTAGTCATGATTTCAAAAGAGTTTACTTTAAATGCAAATCACCCATTTTCCAACTTACACAATTCTCATGCTGAAACCTTTAATATAACCTGATTTCTCAAAATGATTGCATTAAATATGAAGACAATCTGATTTCCAAAAATACGTATTGAACGATGGCAACGCCACGTAAAACATTTCTTTGCGATGTAAGCTCAAACCCAAAACTCACCCAAAATGTGAATAAACATTAAATTCCCAAACGGTATAAACGTGAGTAAAACTCCATTATTCAAAACATCTCAACCAGGATTAAACATAATACACTGCCCATAAGTCATGGAAAACAATCCATTAAAACATATAATTATGTCACCGAAAACATGGATAAAAGTAATTACCCGAAATAACACCTTTCGGCAGACGGGGGAGACCCGCTTACCACGCAAGTGACGGAATACAAAAGGAAGCCACTTGACAAGTTGGTAAAGCCAAATGCTTAACAAAACATATAACGGATGCCGAGTGTGGCCACTTAAAACCACACCCAAATTGGGGCAACATTCTTAACATATTCGCACGTAGGACTTACACCATACCGTCAATGCCTAACCGTGCCGTGATGTGGAAAACTATCGTCCCATCATCGGCATAATGACTAAAACATATTCGCACGTAAGACTTTTACCATACTGTCGATGCCTAACCGTGTCGCGATGTGGAAAACTATCGCCCCATCATCGACATAATAACTATAGCGCTTATGGATCTATTGCATTACTAATATAACATTACATAACCCCAAAAGAATGAACTAACGCGTTCAAAACATGTAATTCTCAAATAAGATGCATTAAATGCAAATCATAATAAAACGCCCAAAATCGAGCTATCAAAATCGGACAAATGTCCGCAAGACCCAACGGAGTCAAAACCGAGCCATGGGCTCCATAAATCAAAAGACCATTAGTAAAAGTCATAAAGTGAATTAAACGTAAACAACACATGTTTATGCGAATACCCGTTTTAAATTCATGAATAACCCAAAACACAACATTGGGTGGTGTTAGGACACAAAATGTCCTAATTATAAGATAGTTTTGTAAAAGGGTATTAATTGTTATATGGGCTTGGGTTATGTTATAAGGGTTTGGGCTTAACTATGTAACAGGGGGGTATATATAGATAAGTGTGTGTAGTTAGGGTTAGTAAGAGTGATTCACAATGTAGGCCAAGATGTTTGTGTGTGTAAACTAGAGAGAGATCCATTCTCTCTCTAGGTGCTCTTCATAAATAATACACCATTTATTCTATTCTATCTTCTTGTTACCAATCTATCAATACATGTGTTGGGTCATTGACCAGCATCTTCCTAAATCGAAACGTGGCGCTGGCTGCTACGCTATATGGAAATAAGTTGTGCCTTCTCCACCAGCAATTGCTTTTGGCGTAGTGGTAAGCGCTTGGATCCTAACATGTGGTATCAGAGCAGGTCACGGGTTCGAATCACATGGAGTGCATATAAATGCCAAAGGCATGCTGCGCAGCCATTGACTTCTAGCGAAGCTCTTGTTAGTGCTGGCAGATGCGCGGGGGGGGGGGGGGGGATTGTTGGGTCATTGACCAACATCTTCCTAAATCGAAACGTGGCGCTGGCTGCTACGCTATATGGAAATAAGTTGTGCCTTCTCCACCAGCAATTGCTTTTGGCGTAGTGGTAAGTGCTTGGATCCTAACAACATGAATCGTTGCTTATTATAATGGGACTAACAGGGACATCCCATTTTCCAAAGGGGCTCATATCATTTACACTTTCAAACCGTCCCATAACATAACTTATGCATACTCCCAAAACATGCGTTAAAAGGGCATTTATACAACTCTCCATTTATGGAACAAAACATTTAAATACTTTCATACATGTCTCCTTTATTCGAAGCTCAAAACCCCACACGTTCGTATTTTCAAAACGTATCATAACCTAAACTATGCATATTTCCAATTAAGCACTAGAAGTGCATTTTCACCAAATGATCTCCATTTATGCAATAAATCATCAAAACATTTTTCGTTTATGATTTACTATCAAGTTCCCCAAATATGGGCATTTTACCACATTTACCAAGTTAAACATTTCAAAGGTTAAAATCCACCAAATAACCCAACATTAGATAACTTTCATGTAAACACATAAATACTTGGAAAATGACATTTTTGGCATGTACAAAGTTTTCGCAAAGTAACTTGAACTCACCTTGCTAGATTTAAGCTAAATCTAGAATTTTCCAAACGTAAGCTCCTTTGATGTCTCTTGCATCTTCAAGCTAAAATCTCCAAAAACCTAGATCTATAAGTTTCCAACCACAACAATTAGATCTAACCATGAAAACCCTCCACCAACCAGTTTATACCAAAATACCCACTTATATCAAAACCCTAACTTCAAAAATAAAGAGAAAAGAAGATTACGTTAACCATACTTGAATCCACCAACTAATATACTTCTAGCATCACCAAAAGAACCACACACTCCAAATCGTCACAATGGAGGAAAGGGGTTGGGGTGAAACCCTAGAAATTGATGAAGAAGATGAAGTGGAAGGTTTTCTTGAAAGGATTAAGGTTTCCAACAATGGTGAAGGTTTGATTTGGGGAAGATGATGAAGAGGAGAGGGGAGGTTTAGGGTTTTCTTGAGAGAAAACGATTTTATAAAGAGAGAGAGAGTGGGATTTGAGATTGAAGATGGAATGAGGAAGAGAAAGAGGGAAAAAGGGCTTAAAACCCAAAATATATCGTCAGACGCCTCGCGGACGTCCGGCTGGACATCCCGCGGACGTCCAACATGAGTTGATTCGAATACCACCATTTCTCTATTGCTTCCGCAGATGGTTCGCGGGCTTCCGCATGTCGCGGACGTCCGACCTTGTGCCTTGCGGACGTCCGTGAGACCCAAAATCTGTTTTCTCAAATTTTCGGGTGTTACATTCATTTTTCCAAATGGTTTATAAAATCAATTACACCAACATGATTAAACCATTCAATAAACTTCATTTGAGCAATAAATCATTTAAAGACATATTTATGATTTCTACACATCAAAATATCCAAAAATCCCAAATAAGGGTGTTTTACAAACTTTGTAAAGTTAAACACTTAAAATAGTCAAATTCATCAAATATCTCAATAGTTGACAATTATAAGTAAAATACACAAATACTTAGAAAATAACGTTTTTGGCATGTACAACGTTTTCGCAAATCAACTTGAACTCACATTGCTAGATTTAGGTTGATTTTCTCCAAATTGAGCTCCTTTAAAGAAACTTGAATCTTCAAGTCAAATCCTCCAAAAACCTAGATCGATAAGCTTCCAACTATCAAAAACCATATTCAACCATACAAAATTATTCCCCAAACATTTTCATCAATAATCTCAACTTATACCCAAAACCCTAATTTCCATAGATGAAGATATGAGAAGATTACCTTAACCATAACTTGAATCTACCAACCAAAACACCTCTAGATCACCACAAAACACCACAAACTCTAACTCTTCAAAATGGACAAAGAGGTTGAATGAAACCCTAGAAAGCTTTGGGTGAATAATATGAAGTGAAAGGGTTTCAAGATTTGTTTCTCAAAATCATGGTAGATGAAGAAATCACTTCCAAATTTTGAATCTTGTGGCTAAATGACTCAAAATCGACTTTGGGTCTTAGGGATTCGGTTTGGGAGAGAAATGGTTGAAGGAGAAGAAGTGGGAAATGAAAAATGGGTTGAAATGGTGAAAATCGCGTTTTTATGCTCCAGGTACCCGACGACTAAAGTGACGTGCGAGAGTGACACAAGTGTCACTTTCGTTGGGCACTCTCGTCGTGGTCAAATGGCTCTCGATACAAAACCGGCTAGAGTGACACAAGTGTCACTTTCGCTGGTCACTTTAGCCGAGATTGTACTGAAAGTTGTTTTGACCATAACTTCTTCGTTTTAACTCCGTTTTCGCTCCGAAAAGACCCGTTGGACTCGTATTTGAATTCTCCATCCAACAAGACTATAAAATGTAGGATTTAATCCAAAATCCTATTTTTCATATTTATCTTAAAAGTTCCAAAAATCGAGATGTTACACGCGACTTTGGTGCGACTTAAAACCGTTCGAAAAAGTATCTGCTAGAAATTCCGCCAGATCCACCGGTAATCTGTCAGAAAAAGGGTTTTATCCGCCAGAAAAAGCTATATGTTTAGTATAGTGTATTTTTGTCTATATATATACAATTATATATTCATGTGAAAATCAAAAATAAGTTTACTAAACGTGAGAACCAATTAAAACTTATTTTTTTTAAATATTGTTTTCATATAATACTGAATATTTAATGTATTGATTAACATATATATATATATGTTTCACAATGTGCTTATTTTATATGTAGTTATTTCACAATTATAAACTTTATTTACTTGTTTGTGATAAAATACACATAAAAAAGTATCACATTATGAAACAAATATATGATAAACAATAAATTAAATTCTAGTGTTTGGTGAAACAATACTTCAATATAAGAGTTTTTAATTATAATTCTATAATACATATAGTTCTCATTTAGTATTCCCATATATATATGGAGAAATAAAAAACATAGGACATTTAATCCATTGGGTTTTTTTTGGACAGCAAAACGAAATATATTGCAACCAAAATTTAGCAAGGGGCTAGAGGGTACAAGTTACTAATAAAGGTTACCGGGGAGTTCATCCAAACATCCCAAAAAGAAACACTACCAAATTTAGATCTAACCTTAATCCAATAGAAGGCGAAGAACTTAATAAGATTTGCAATCTCCTTACCACTCTTCATCTTACCCTTGTGGAGTTAACATTGGGTTAACATGGCCTTTTCTTACACGGGACCTTGATCCTTGCTCAAAGCACGACTAGTTACCAACTTTTCTAGTGGTGCATTGTGGCTAGGACATGATGATGGGCTTTACGGAATGAGGCAAGCTGATGATGTGTCCACTGCAACACCAGGTGGCATTTTTCTCGTTGACCCTCGTTCAAAACATAAGTTACCCAATCTTTGCTAACGATGCAATGTGTCTAGGAAATGATTATATGTCTAACACAATGAGGCAGATCGATGATGTGGTGTTGCGAGACTCGCAACATCGTGGAGGCATGTTGCTTGTTGTTCCTTGTTCGACAAATGACACATCGCCCAAACTTCATTATGTGGTTTAAAAGATGATTAGTCAAAATCTTATTGCCAAAAAATATTGTCACCTAAACACAATGAATTCAGAGTTCATCGTTATATTTCCATGCATGCACAATGTGTGTAAAAATAGAGTTGGAGATTTAAACAAGAATGTATTCATTTTATGAAAACGCGTAAACGCCCTTATAACATGTGATAATACATATGAGGAGACCTTGTAGTTTGCAGGAGACTTGGCCTATGATCTTGGTTGTGTCTAAAGTCCCCCACCTTTGATTTAGTATCACATGTAATTGACTATAGTAAAAGAGTGTTCTCCCATTTTCGTAAACTGAAGGTGTTCTCGTTTGAACCCTTGATTTAGTATCACATATAATTGGCTACGATCTTCGTTGCGCCTAAAGTCCCCCATCTTTTATTTAGTATCACATTTAATTGACTATAGTAAAAAAGTGTTCTCCCATTTTCGTAAAATGAAAGTGTTCTCGTTTGAACCCCTATATATATATATATATATATTACAACAAAACTCACCAAATGTTCACATGATGAATCGTTTACAAGAAAAAGAAATCGTGCCTTTACATGAAAAACTCAACAAGCCTTCGTAGGAATGATAAACAAAAAGTCTTCATACATGAAATTACTCGACAACACACTTTACGACCAACATCATCACGAACAAAATCATTCGGAGATCGATTTGTGACGACTCAACCACATATTGTCATCAATATGAAGTTTCACATGGTTTTACCTACAATTTCGAAAAGTGATGGTGATCCGTAGGTCAAATATAGAATCGTCAAAGATTTTTGTCTGGCACATTTAAAATTGTTCAATTAAAAATATTGGAATACAAAAGGCTTGGAAAACATCGATGTAAGACCCTCAATTTTGAAAAGAATGACTAATTTAAAATTTTCAATAAACATCAAATAAAAGATACATTCTCTTCTAATTGTCAACACGTGTTTACTTATAAAGGCTATCTAAAACTTAACAAACCTTCCATAGAGTCTAAACTAGGGGCGAGTGTTACTAAGCCCAATAACTGTCACTATCTCCACATGCGGAAGACGTAACGAAATAGTTATATTCTTCTCATGCATCTAACCAACACTCAACTTTTCAGGGTGTATTAGTACCATTCCTAACATTGACCTGATATACATCCGACAAATAAAAAGTGGGTAGGCTTAACGTCTATAAGTTCAAGAGTTTTCAACATTTATATAAAACGGTAAAGAAAAATAATGCTAATCGAATCATGATTTTTAAAATGAAATGAGGATCAATGGCCCCAATGGGATCAGTTATTCAAGATTCATAGTCGATGCCCCAATTGATCCTAGATACACTCATTCACTAGAAATTACATCATGTGACCAATGGCTAGTATCTGACTCCCATAAGATAGTACCAAGTTGCCCCCGAGGACCCAATGCTTATTTCTATCTACAATATGGGAATAACCATCTCATAAAAACTGACTCAAAAATTACACCTTATGGTCAATGGCAGATGTTCGACTATAAGAGTCTGCACCATAGTGTCGCCGATGACCCGATGTCTATTCTTTGCCACAACATGAGGACAATCGTCTCATTTAAAACAACAAAAGTTGATTCATATGCTTATAGATCTGATGCATTAAAATCTAAATTACATGACTCTAAATGAATGATGAACATACTCAAAATGAGAGTTTCAGATAACAATGATTAAGCACAATGATCTTCAATAGATTGAGAGAAATACAAAGATGATGAATGAGATCTAGTTTCTCTCTCTGTAGAGGGTCATCTCTCTATTCACACACACACACTCACGTAGCCATTCCTCTAATGCCCTCTCCTCTAAAAACCCTTACACCTCACTTTTATACCTTTGACTTTACCCTTAGTTACCTTGACTTTGACTATTGTTGACTATTACAATTAATCTCTAAATCTTGAATACATTTTGGTACTAACATTCTCCCCCTATGGATTCAAGATTTAAAAAATTATGACAATAGTCTTCAGCTTTTTTGATCTTCAGATCATCAACACTTTAAATTCTTTGACGAATCTTCAGATAAGCTTTATCTTCATTTAGATCTTCAGAAATAAATAGTCACAAAGTCTTGAAACACGAACTTCAAAATCTGTGTAGCGTTGATCAAGGTCTTCAAAACAAAGTGTTTATATCTTCGAATCTTCGTATCACTGATCTTTGCAGCTTTGAATTTTGACAAATTCTTCAGTCTTTGAACAATCTTTAAGCTTTAATTGGGTTTGAGCTGTAACAACATTCTTGAATTATCTTTAAGGGCCAACTGTACTTGTAACTTCAAACACTTGATCATCGTGAACAAACTGTCTTGAACTAATCTCTCGGAAACACTGTATCTTGAACTTCTTCGACTTTGACAAATATCTCTTTCTTGGAAATTGAAATATTAAAACTATCTCTCTCTTTTCTTTTGTTTGATATTTCTCCCCCTTTTTGATGATTGTGAGCATCATGATCATCAAAACTCTTTTTCAATTTCAGCAGCCTTTGAATACCATAGACAATATCCTCCTCTTGATCTGTTCATCCGTCAATTCCAAAATATATTTATCCGAATCTTTTCAAATTCAGATAATATGAAAGTTGTAACCCTGAATCAACAAACGAAACAGTTAAAATGCATGTAAGTTGCACAAAGCCACTTAGTACAACGAATGCACTTTGGAAAGGAGCTTTTTGATGTTCACTCCTCCAGGGCTTCCATTCAATCATCGAAAAACACTAAGGAATTTCTATGAACATTATGACAAGAAAACATATTCCTTGTGTGTACGTGCTAGTATAGAAATCATTGAAGCAACTTATGCTTGATTTTTAGGCTTCAATTGTGTAAACTGTTGAGACAACAACAAGTTTTCCACGGACTCAATGTGCATGATTGAAGTGCGAAGGTGGGGCAAAATTCCTTCTTTTTCAATATCCAAACCTTTCGAGTGAAGATTAGATAGATAATATGTTGCGTCCCCAAGAAAAATTGAAACATTTCTTTGTTGAGAAAGAAATGAGTAGCTGGTGGGGTTAATGCAAGAGTTGGCATGGGCTAATTGCATGTTTCAATGACGGTCACCAAAGAATGTGAACCAATCAGTAATGTGACTGCTCAGCTCAAAAAATGATTGGTGCAGAGTTCTCTTATTCTTTTAACTCTGTTCTCACACCCTCTTTCGGTTTTTAATCAGCTCGCTGCTAACCAAACTCTCTTTTTCATTTTACATCAGCACAATGAGATTACTCAACCGGATGAGTTATCTCCCCCACTCTTTAATATCAACCCCTCACCCTTCAATCACTCAAGGATAACTTCTTGGGTAGGAAATACTGGTTAACGTGGATCCATAGAAGTTCTTTTAAGTTCTCACATTGATTCCCATGAAATATTGTCCTAAAAAGATGTATTGTTCAATAGTTTAGCGTGAACAATTATAAATCTCAACTTTTGAATTACATTGTCATCAAAATGTATGATTTTTAATAATATCATGAAATATTTGAGCATTTTGAACTTTGAAGATTTCTCAAAACAAGGATATTGAATGAATGAAATGAATTCGAAAGACTTGTTTGAGAATCTGACAATGTATCAATCAGATCAAATATGACATATAATCATGAACGCCTAGGGTATCAAAGAATTTGATATTTTATTTATATGAACAAATATAAACAATCTTTGAATGAAATGGTTAAGCTCTTACACTGAAATGAAAGTATGATGCTCAACAACCTTTGAATTACAAACAGAAGTATTACCATAAAAAAATTGTTTCTCTTTGAGACATGGTAATAACAAAGTTAAAAAGAAGTTGAACTGGTGTGTATGAATGATACTTGAAAGTATAGAAAAGATAATACACAAGTATAAATCTTTGGAAACACACAGTCAAAAATAATGATGTCATCCGAGATATTCATGAAAACCATTTAAAATCACACTTCTAAATTTATAAATTTGTTTGAAATTAGAGAAGTGATTTGAACATTTAATAACATATTTTTCATGCTTTAAAGTCGTCCTTCTTTCAAACAATCTCAGATTAAGTTTATAAGATACTTACAGTCAAATGTATCAACTCCCCCTCAAATTATGATCGACTGATTAAAAATCGGATAAGCTCCCCTTCAAAATCTGCAAAAAATCTTAACGAAACAAGATTAGGATATGTAACATTCAAAGTCTAAAACAATTGTTAGTGCCTAATTTACCATGTTGTACCATGTAGAGGGACCAATTAGGTAATTAGTAAGTTACAAAGTATATAATGTAACTTTAGCCTAGATTTTCATAAGGTCATTCATAGCATACACACACCAGTACACACACTAGTACCATTGCTCTCTACATTCTCTCTAATTGTACTTGGTGATTGTTCTTATTGATCAATATATGGATGGCCATCTGATTGCTTACACTGCTTGATTACTTGTTCTGGGATCACAATTGGTATCAGAGCATAGTACATCACTTAGATCAGATTAGCATTTTGAGGTTTTTGCAAAAGTTGAGTGTTCTTCATTTTTCATCCATTTCTTATCGATTTTAGCCATTTGAGTGCTTCAAATGGATTAGAATTGATCTGGGAGTGTTTGCTAGCAATCCCTGTGTGTTTTTATATCGCAATTACACTCAATTTGTGCAAAACAATCATTTTTGAACTTTTTATAAAACATAATGTTTTGGATTGAAATTCACTGTTCTGTTGTGTTTTGGACGAAACTCGAAGAATTAAAGTTGTCCAGAAACACATTGCACACCTACCTACCAATTTTCACACAAATTGGATCAGTTTTGAAGAATCGACTTAAGATTGTTTTAACATTCATAACTATCGCAACATGTTGTGTTATTAAGTGTTCTTCAGTATCGCAACCTTCAGGCAGTGAACAGTCTTACATTGCAACACTCCGTTGCGACAAGCCATTATTATCGCAAGTTTTTTGAAGTAAACAGTAACATATCGCAACGGCCCTTTGCGATAATCCTTGTTTTATCGCAACTCACTTCATTTGAACAGTACTCTATCACAACTCTCTTTTGCGATAAAATATTTCTTGAAGTCCATCGCAACTTCTTTGTTGCGACAAACCTTGCTTTGCGATAAAATTGCTTGCGATAAACTTTCTGTTGCGATAACTTTGGGTTGAGACAAATTGTTAGTTGAGACAAAGTATTCCGATAAGGCTTGAGTTGAGACAAACTTTCTGTTGCGACAATTATTGGGTTGAGATAAACTTTGAGTTGCGAGAAGATTTGGGTTGAGACAAACAGTGTGTTGAGACAAAACAGTGTGAACCAATTTTTTTTACTAATCAGGTCAAAGGGGTACAGATCAACCTTGAGAGCAAATTGCGTCTGGATGCAAGCGGGGAGGTGAAGCTTAAAGACAAGGAGAAGAAGCTTGTTGATCCAAACCCTCAGTAATTTGATAATGACCCACTTAACATTCTACTTAGTGAATATTGTAAGTAAACTATGTATTAGAGTTTCACTATCGCTGATAAGTACCAAGACTCAATTCGGTACCGCTGATAGGAACTCTAGTTCTTAAGTTTAAACACTCAGCGAACAATGTTCATCCACCAAGCTCTGAGCCTGTTCAGTCTTGAGGATGATCGCTGAGGTTTTTCATATATTATTCAGCGTAACTGTTCACCGTCCATATGTTCTCAGGAACATTAGCTCTGAGCCTGTTCAGACCTTTTGGTGATCGCTGACAATCAGATTTGTTTCCTTATGATCCCTGAAGACAAGTTTCACGTCAACATAGGTTCTACGCTGAAGTCGAAGACCAAGCTCAAGAACCAACGACAAGTCTCCTAATGAACTGATGCGGATCAGCGAAGACTCAGATTTGTCCACTACGTGAAGTATTCAGTACAAGACTTCAAGCTATCGCTGAACTTATCACTCGCTGATAAGTCTCTGATTCAACGACAAGATGATCATGAAGTCCTCCGTACAAAGTACTAGTGTCTTAATCCCTCTTGCACGACTCCGTACGAACTGTCAGAAAAGAACCTTCTTATTGTCTGAAGCCGTACAAACCACTCTGATTCTACACTGTTCATGCATGCTGCTACTAAGGTTGTCTACTCAATTCAGAACCTACGACCAATCATCATGTGACACGTGTAAAGTATATTCTGCCATGCATTTAATGCATGCAGTATATAAGAAGACTTCCCACTTCATTTTTGAAGTACTCTTGTTAACTCTGGCCAAGAAGTCTCATAAGATAGGATTTTATTAGTGATTTCCTTATCTTTCTTAGTGCAAGAATATGTGTGTTCAAACTTGTTTAGATTTAGGATTTATCCTTAATCTTGTTCCGTAACAAGTTGTAAATTGTTAATGATTTATCAATAAACAATTTAGAAAGTAAAATCTCGTGTATTTGTATTCAATCCCCCCTTCTACAAATTAGTATATCCCTTTAGGGACCAACAAGTGGTATCAGAGCCAGGTTTGTTTAATCAATAAACAAGATCTTTCTATACTAATCTTTTATATTGTAGAAATGACCACCAATACAAACACCAACTATATCGACAATGGTTCTTTTGCCAAACCCCCTAGATTTTCCAGAGACAACTTTAATCTGTGGAAAAATAGGATGATTCTCTTCCTGGAAGGTGTAGACCCAACTATGTCTTACTATGTCGAAAACGGCCCATATGTTCCAATAACCATAGATGATGCGGTTCCATCCACTGCTACTACACCTGCTATACCTGAAAGGCTGATACCGAAAGCAGTCCATACATGGACCGACGAAGACAAGAAGAAAGTGGCTATCGACACAAAAGCCAGATCCATACTATCCATGGCTCTTCCTGACGAAGTTTACCACTCCGTCATGAACCTGAGAACTGCAAAGGCCATGTGGGACACTATATGTGTTCAGTATGAGGGTACGTCTGAAGTCCAGGACTCAAAGAAGATAAACCTGGTAAGACAGTACGAGAGCTTCATCGCTGGTAAGAATGAAACTCTCTCTGAAACTCATCAACGTTTTAACTGCTTGATTATAGATCTTAAAACGGTTGGTAAGGAATATTCTAACTTTGAGATACTAACAAAGTTCTTAGAATGTTTGCCTGAGAGCTGGGACAATTTTTCAATGTGTCTCAAGCTGTCGAAAGATCTGAAATTAATGAATCTTTCTACCTTATACGGCACTATGCTTAATCATGAGCAATCGTGTCAGCTTAAGAAGAATCTTGCAAAAGATTTTAAAAGCACTCTAGTTGCTTTACTCTCAGAGGAGCCTACAACTCAGCGAGCGGCTGTTACCATCACTGAGTTGGAAAGCAACTCTGAAAGATCATCGGATTCTGATTGTTCAGATCTCGATGAGTCCTTGGCCCTCCTAACTAAGAAGTTTAGGAGATTCGCCAAGAAGAAAATGTTTAGAAAGAATAAACCTTTATCTCTCACTGACAAGCCTAGATCATCAACGCCTGTTGATAAGGCTACTGCTACTTGTTTCAATTGCGAAAAGATAGGACATTTTGCAAACGAGTGCAGGTCAAAGAAAGCCTTGAAGAATTCAGCGTTCCCAAAGAAATTCTCAAACCATAGGTCCAGAGAAGACAAATATGCAAAGCTGAAGGAACGTTATGCAAAGCTGAAAAGCTTTAAGAAAGGAAAAGGCCTGATAGCTGAATTTTGATTGGGCTGATTCTGAAGAATCATCATCTTCATCTGACTCTGAAGATGAAGAAATAGCCAATCTGTGTCTAATGGCCAAGATTGAAGAAGAGGAAGACCAGTCTAATATTCCCTCTACTTCATCGTCTACTTCGGCCTCTACCTCTCAGGTATCTACTTCCTTCTTTACAAATATTTTAAATATTGATGAAGCTGATTGCCTACGTAAAATCGATTTATTGACTACAAGCTTATATGATCCCATGAATGGCAAAATGATTGTTGAAAATCAAAATCTTGATCTCGCTGAACAACTTAGAAAATGTCATCTTCAGATAGAAAAGCTTTCTAATATTGAAGAAAATTTTAAAGATCAAGTTCAGCTGAATCAATTAGTCAAAATCGAACGAGCTGAGGCTATATCTGCGTTGAAAGCTGAACAAGCTACTGTTGAAGGATGGTGTAATTCTTCAACAAAGATCACTGAGATAATCAAGTCTCAGATTCCACTGAGTGACAAACGTGGTTTGGGTTACGCAAATAAAACTCCAACACCAACCATTGATCGTTCCATGCTCTTATTTGGAACTTTCGTCTCCTCAGTTGCTGACACTTCATCTTCTCAGTGTTCCTCGTCCATAACTCCTATCCCTGAGGAAATACCTACCCTAGTCTTAGACAAAGGTAAAGGTATTGCTGTTGAAAAACCTTCCTTAGTCTCTAAAGACAAAGGAAAAGGAATTGTTATTTATCAAAAACCTCAGAAGGGTATCTTAATACCTAAGCTGAATGCTTCGAAAGCTTTAGTAATTCATTCCTCTGGCTCAAGGAATTCAATCGCTGGATCTACTCAACGTGGATCTATTCAGCGATCTACTCCTAGACTCAAAGTGGATGTTATTGGTAAGAAATCTGTTGAACTGAAAGTTCCTCGAATTTCCAATGCCAAAGGTATACTTGATGCTGGTCCTTCCAATATTAGAAAACCCACCCAGCATGCAAAAGTTCCTAAAACTACTTTTAGTTATAGGAAATGTTATCACTGTGGACTTAACGATCACATTGCTAGTAAGTGCCCCACAGCCACCAAAGCTGAAAAGATAGCTAAGGTGAAGATTGCCCCCAAGGCAACGAAGACCACTGAGGTTAAGAAATTAACCAAAGTGAAGAATGACAAAGCTGAATCTTCAACTGCTGTGAAGAAGACTGCTGAACCTTCCATTCCAAAGACTTCCACTGACAAACGCGTACACATGGTTCAGTGGGTGCCTAAGAAAAACTAATCTTTCTCTGTATTGCAGGTTAAGAAGGGTATCTGGTATCTCGATAGCGGATGCTCTAGACACATGACTGGTAAGAAGAACCTGCTCGCTGAATACAAGGAAGAAAAGGGTCCCTCTGTGACTTTTGGTGGAAATGGGAAAGGACACACCCGAGGGTTCGGTGTACTATCAAATGGTACAACTACTTTTCGAAGAGTCGCATACGTTGAAGGGCTGAAGCATAATCTGTTAAGCATCAGTCAGCTTTGCGACATGGATAACAAAGTGATTTTCACTAAGGAATCCTGCTTTGTCACTGACAAGAAGGAGAAGATAGCTCTCAGCGGTTACCGTTTGGAAAATGTTTATGTAATAAACATGGACTCAACCTCCACTGAGAACTCCTGTTTCTTCTCGAAGGCCTTATCTGATGTCAACTGGCTATGGCATAAGAGGCTCTCTCATCTAAATTTCAAGACACTGAATACTCTTTCTTCTAAAGAGTTAGTCACTGGTCTACCTCAACACTCATACGTCAAAGAGTCCTTATGTTCAGCGTGTGAGAAAGGGAAGCAGACCAAAGCAAGCTTTAAGTCTAAGCAAGTTTCCTCAGTGTCATCTCCTCTACAATTACTCCATATGGATTTGTTTGGCCCCGTTAACAAACAATCCATTGCTGGAAAGAAATATACACTGGTCATAGTTGATGAATTCTCTCGCTTCACATGGGTAATGTTTCTCCGTAACAAGAGTGACACCTCTGAAGAACTCATCACATTTGTCAGGAAGATGGAAACCCTGAACAACTTGACCGTTCGCTCAATAAGAAGTGATCACGGGACTGAATTCAAAAACAGTTCTCTTGATTCATTCTTTGAGAGCAAGGGTATTTCTCACACCTTTTCTTCAGTAAGAACACCGCAACAGAATGGAGTCGCTGAAAGAAGAAACCGAACGATCATTGAAGCTGCACGATCAATGCTCAGCGATTCTCACCTGCCTACTCAGTTTTGGGCAGAAGCTGTCAACACTGCTTGTTTTACACAAAACAGGTCGCTGATAGTTAAAAGATTCAAGAAGACAGCCTATGAACTGTTCCATGGGAGAAAGCCTTCAATTAGCTTTTTTCACATCTTCGGTTGTCAGTGTTTCATACTGAACAACAGAGATGCCCTTGGAAAGTTTGATCCTAAGGCTGACGATGGAATCTTTCTTGGATACTCCTCAGTGTCCAAAGCCTTCAGAGTCTTCAACCGTAGAAGACAAACTGTAGAAGAAACTATTCACGTCACGTTTGACGAATCCCGTTCAGCGAACTCAAAGCCATCTGCTGACACGGAAGAACTGAATCAATGGATGTTTTCTCATCTTGGTGATTCAGAAGTTCCCACTCGTCCTCCAAATCCTCATCAAGCTGAAAATAATGATCCTATCATTATGCCCGGCATACAGACGAGTGAAGCTGAAATGTCATGGGTCTCAGCTGTTCCTATTAATACAATATTCGCTGAACCATGCACTACTTCAGGTTTCCCATCTACTTCTCAACAATCAGTGAACGAAATGCCATCTGCACCTATTCCTGTCTTAGCTGATTATTCAGAGATTGCTGAAGTCTCATCTTCAGCTGTTCCTGTTCAAAATAATTCAGCTTATGCTCCGGCTCAGCGATGGACTGCAAATCACCCAATCGATCAGATTCTTGGTGATCCCAACGCTGGTGTTCAGACACGACGAGGTTCAGGTAACATTTGTTTATTTGTTAACTTTATTTCTCTGATTGAACCAAAGAAGGTAGATGATGCCCTCAAAGATCCAAACTGGGTCAGCGCTATGCAAGAAGAGCTGACTGAATTCAATAGAAACAAGGTTTGGAAACTTGTTCGTAGACCAACAGACAAGTCAGTGATAGGCACTAAATGGGTCTATCGCAATAAGTTGGACGAACATGGAACTGTAACCCGCAACAAAGCTAGACTAGTTGCTCAGGGATACAGACAAGAGGAAGGCATAGATTATGATGAAACTTTTGCTCCAGTAGCTAGACTGGAAGCAATTCGTCTTTTCTTAGCATATGTTGTACACAGAGACTTCAAGGTATATCAGATGGATGTCAAGTCAGCGTTCCTAAATGGAAAGCTGAATGAAGAAGTCTACGTGGAACAACCACCAGGATTCTCAAATCCTAAGCATCCAAGTTATGTTTATAAGCTGGATAAGGCACTCTATGGGCTGAAGCAAGCTCCACGTGCATGGTATGACACACTTTCATCTTATCTCTTAAATGAAGATTTTGAGCGAGGTAAGATTGATAAAACCTTGTTTTTCAAAAAGGTAAAAGGTCATATTATTTTGGTTCAAATATATGTTGATGATATTATATTTTGTTCCACTAACCCTGATCTTTGTACTCGATTCTCTGAAAGGATGCAAGCTGAGTACAAAATGAGCATGATGGGTGAGCTAACGTATTTCCTTGGTTTACAGATAAAGCAAAGTGATAAAGGAACCTTTATTAATCATGGAAAGTATGTTAAAGATATGCTGAAGAAATATGATTTAACTCAGAGTTCAGCTATGAAAACCCCTATGGCACCGCCACTGACACTTGACAAGGATTCTAAAGGAGAACCTGTTAATGACACGCTGTACCGTGGGATGATCGGATCTCTACTGTATCTAACAGCGAGCCGACCCGATATCATGTTTGCCACTTGTTTGTGTGCAAGATATCAAGCTGAACCAAAGGTATCTCATATGATCGCTGTAAAGCGAATTTTTCGTTACCTCAAAGGTACAGCGAATCTTGGTCTTTGGTATCCCAAGGACTCAGGATTCGATTTAACCGCCTATTCAGATAGTGATTTTGCAGGATGCAAAATGGATAGGAAAAGCACCACAGGAGGTTGTCAGCTCCTGGGTGGAAAGCTGGTGAGTTGGACAAGTAAAAAGCAAACATCAGTGTCCACCTCAACTGCTGAAGCTGAGTATGTAGCCGCTGGAAGCTGTTGTTCTCAAGTCCTATGGATGAGAAATCAACTATTGGACTATGACCTTCAGCTCTCCAAAATTCCAATCTATTGCGACAGCACAAGTGCCATCGCTATAGCTAACAATCCAGTGCTGCACTCAAAGACAAAACATATCGAAATCAGGTATCATTTTATCAGAGACCACGTGATGAATGGTGATATCGAACTTCATTTTATACCTACTGATTTTCAGTTAGCTGATCTTTTTACCAAACCTCTTGATGAGACAAGATTCAACTTTCTCATCAGGGAGCTTGGAATGCTGAACTTTGAAGAATAAAATCTTCAGGGATTCACATTTGATCAGTTAATTACTTGTTGATAAACCTCAGTGTTATATTTGTATAATGACAAGTGATTCAGTGATAAAAATGAACTTTTATAACCCATCCTATCATCAACTCTCTGGACAATATGAGTCGCTGATATCCAGGTATGTTATTCTCTCTGACATTCGCGTGAAAATGCAAGCTTTCAAAACAAACTTATGTCGCTGAACTCTTTACTTTCTCAGCGACACTTTTGAAATTTCTTAAAAACCTCGCTGATATTTCTCTATTCAGCTCTTCATGTTTTTTTAAAAATATCCCTGAGTTTTCTAAAACCTCAGAGACATTTTAAAATGTGAAAGGACGTTTCTGACGTCATCCTTACAGGATAAACCCCTGGCACGTTTCTCTGACACACGTTTGCACGTTCGTTTCATCGTCCAATCAAATGCTAACACGTGTCCGTGTCATAATGAAAAACTTTTCCCGCTCATAGTTTTTCTCTCTCTCTCCTCACTCTATAAATACTCCTCGAGTATTTGTTTTCTCTCTTTACGCGAACAAAACTCTCGAATTCTTGAAGATTTACTATTTCATCTGCAAAGAAAAACCCAGAAATTGTTCATCTTCCTCCTCAAGATTCAAGGTTAATATTCTTGTAATATTATTGTTTGTGCTTGTTTTTCGATCTAATCTTTGTTTATATGGATCAAAACAAAAGAAACTGTTTAAAATGAAATCATTTTCTTTCATGATTTTATGAACACAACCTTCATGGTTGTTCTTCAAGTTTATATTTCATATTTAAACTTGTTCTTCATATGTTTTTCCAGATTTTTGTAAATGGAAAACATATATGCTTCATTAAGACACTTTTGGCTTAATGAAATGGTAAATGCTAAATGAAATGAACAAATCTTAACAAATCTTGTGTTCATCTTATTCATGTGTTTATAGCAGATATGTCTCAGGCTGATACTCAGGTCACTGAAACTGGAATCCCAAAGGCCTCACAAGTGAAGTTTGCTCTGAATCAAATTCATTTTCAGAACAACAACCCTTATGCCCTTCTGGAATTCCCTGAGAAGAGACGGGTCAGTCATCTGGACGACGCTGCAAATTTCCTCACTCACTGCCCTATATACTCAGCCATAACCCTTTGTCCTCTAGCTGATAAACACCTACTCTGCCAGTTCTGGTATTCTGCAAGAACGGCTCAGTTTGCCTCTGCCAAAAACCCTAAAAAGACCATCAGTGCCATCGCTTTTCACACTGATCATGGTACTTTCAAAATAACACTGGGCAACCTGAGGCAAGCCCTGAACCTTCCCACCGGAACCAAAGAAAAACCCTTTGTTCCCCTCCCTGACTCGAAGAAGAGTTCCGCTGATAAGGAAGCAATCATAGCTTTCTTTGATGCGATGAGATACGCATGGGATTTGGGACGAGATGGTCTTCCAGACAAGAAGCTGACAATAATGAAGAAGTCAAAGATGCCCAGCGAGATGAACTTCATCTTTGCTCATCTCATCAGCTGTCTGACTGCCAAATCCGGATCGTCTGATCAAGCCTCCCAACCACAACAAGCTATGGGGTATTCCTTGCTAAAGGGACTCCACATAGACTGGGCGAAGATCATTTTCGAAGACATGTTGCTACGTGTCACCGCTGAACCCCGTCCGACATGGGTTGTATATCCAAGGTTTGTCAGCGTGTGGCTGCAACAGGCATTAGGAGATGCCTATCCTAAAGTTGGGGACCTGAAGCTCCCTCAACTAGGGCTGAAGGTTCTTGACTTCAAGCCGCTGGATTCCGAGGTACGTCTTTCATATCTCTTAACTCTTCTAAGACCTCCTTCTTCTACTTCTGTGGCTCCTTCAGCGACAATTCCCCTCGCTGATACCCAGGCCACAACAACCACTCCTAAGAAAAGGAAACACTCTACAGCTTCTCTTGACTCCAAAAGGGTCAAGAAAACCAAGGAGCAAATAGCAACTTCTTGCTGAAGATACCCCGACTCAACCTTCACATGAGTCGCTGGAAGCTTTCGCGGTACGCTCTGCCGCAGCTGCTCAAACCATCCCTCTTATCCAGACCTCAGCGTCTCTACACGCTGACGTTCAGAACTTGGAAACTACCCCACCTCCTTTTGTCTCTCAAAACACTCTAGGAACGATTCTCAGTGCTTTCCACACTGAATCTGCTACCCAACCAAAATTCTCAGCCTCCGCTTCTCCATCTATTCCTTTCGTCTCTATTCCACCTTTCCTCAACCCAACTACCACGACGACCATTCTTCCAGATGCTAAAGCAGCTTCTCTAGGAGGAATGGGTACAAGACCTACAGGATTTGCTATGCCTCATGGAAATCTTGCCACTGACATGGAACATTTCTCCGGGCACAACGATTTTGATGACTTCAGCAACCCTCCTGCAGGTACACACAAACCCATACACACTGTGACTAAACCTGACACTTCTGAGCTTTCCTTTGTTCACAAGTCCTTATCTGTTACAGGTCTTACTTTGGGCGACATCAACGAATCCCTGAAAAGCTTGGATACAAAGGTGTCAGCTCTCGCCACAACTATTACTGACAACTCCAAAGCTGTAACAAACGCTGAAGAGTCTGTCAAGTCGCTGACTAACGTGGTTGAAGCTAAAGCCTCCAAAGCTGAACTGAAGAAAGTTGATGAAGCAATCGGAGCTTTTGCAAAGATCCAAGCCGACGTCTATCTGGATTACGCAACTCTGAAAACCAAGGTATCTGAGATGTCCAGCGATGTATCAACGCTGAAGACATCGGTTTCATCTATGCAGGGAGATATAAGCACGATCCAGACAGATGTAACCTCTGTCAAGTCTGATCTTGAGACGATGAAGACGCTGATGCAGGCAATTCTTAATCGTCTACCTGAAACTGCTCCTGCTCCTTCTCCGTTCTCAAAAGATGATCGTAATGCGCTTGTCAAAATGCCTACCACTCTAACTGGTCTGGAAACCATTTTAAGTGAGGTCCTTGCATGTGTTGGTTTCTCTGGCCCAGAAGACAGAGAACCAACCCCTCCCGCTGACACCCGAGCCGCTGAAACCAAGGGTGCCTCCTCCCATTCTCCCTCACATCATGAGGAAGGGGGGAGAAGATTGAAGACCTTCCCCATGATACTGAGGGGAAGAAGACAAATGTTGCTAATCTCCAGGCAATAACTGCTGCTGAACCTCAGGGAACTGTTCACCCTGAGGGAACCGATAAGCTCGCCTCTGCATTTGAGGGGGAGCAAATCGAAGAAGCTGCTGATGAGTCAGAATCTGAATCTGAAGACGACGAGCCCATCGACATCGCTGACGACGAACCATCATCAGATAATAATGATGATGATGATTTTGATGAAGATTATGATGCTTTCTTCGTCGTTAAAAAGACTCCAGCGCTTAAAGGCATTGTGCTGAAAGAACCTACAGGGGAGCGGACAAAGACCTCAGCGTCTGAACCGACTGGCAAAGGCAAAGGCGTCTCTGAAGACGAAAATCTGATGATCTTGCTTCAAAAGCCAGCTCGTCAGGTACTCTATAACTTTACCTTGTCTACATCCCTCCTCGATACACTTATCAGCTCCACACTCAAAAGCCTATACACAACCCACTTCACTGTTCACTCCATTGTTCTTAAAAGAAAGATCGCTGTGTTTCAGCTAGTCCTCTCCCCTGCTTGAGGATCCTGAAGAACCAGCTGCTGATAAAGATGTGGAAATAATCCCAGTCTTGGATTTAATCACCGAGACTGATGATGCTGAAGAACAGACTCTTTCTCACTCAAGAAGACCTTCCTTGGCTCCTCAGCAACCAAGTGAAGATGAACAGAGAAGAAGAGAAGAACTGATCAAACGACTGGAAGATCAGCGAATCATCTTGCCGCCGCCTCCAAAATACAAAATCTCAAAGCAAGAGATAGCTGATCACTTTGAAGCTGAACGTCTTCTCAAGAAAAGGAAGAAATTTGAAGAGAAAGACAAGGCTCTTGCCATTCAGCTTGCTCAAGAAGCAGTCGAAGACCCCAAGCTGAAACGTGTTCCTCTTCAGGTTCAACGAAAGCTATGGGAAGAAGCTCACAAGATCAAGGAGAAGAAGACGCGTGTCTCTCCGCGCACCCTTGAATGGAGCAAAGAGAGAGTGCACTTCATATTTCATCCAACGAAGATTAACAACGTATTTGTCTCTGGAAGAACAACTATCGGAATACCTCTTGTTAATGTTCATGTAATCAGAGAGGATGCCACTTCTGAAAAATTTGGTGCTGAAGCCATCACAAGATATGGTCTCTATGAATGGCTGGAAATGAGGTTAGCTATCCAAACGTCCAAATCTAAGTACAAGGATCACTTCACAAAGCTGATAAATCGACAGATCGACCTTGTATCTTCATGCGTGGATATACCTCCTCCTCCTGATCTTAAGCTTAAAAGAAAAAGAGCTACTTCAAGACTCGGATTCAGGACCTGTTATTCGAAATGAAACTGGCATCGGTTTCTCACGAGCTGAAATGTTTGGTCCTGACCCTGATCTCTCTGCCCTTGATCTAACTCTGCCACCAGCTGAAGACTTCGTCGCTGGAAAAGTAGTCAGCAATCTTTATGGAATATTTTTTATCGACTACGACGGACGAAAGTGCTTTCAAAGGATGGATGAGCTGAAAGGCGCTCCACTCCAACATCTCAAAGATCTCATCTGGTGGTGCGACTTCAAGAAGGACATTCAGGCTCAACACCTTAAACCCTTGATCTTCGAAGCAGCGCTGATCAAAAAGAAAAAGGGTGAAACGGTCCCTGACTGGATGATTCCTACAAACAAGACCCTCGATGAACTTCTCATCAAGGAAGAACCACTGTAAGCTGATAGGATCGCCTTTTCATCTATGTTATCAGTTATCCTTTTGTACTTGTAAATTATTTCGTTTGTACTTGTAATCTTTCAGTTTTTCTTGTAATCTGATACAAATTTAAAGAAAGATTTCAGCGAAACGTACTTTACTCCACTCAGTACAGAAAAGATCCCAGAAAACAGTAAAAGGGACAAATATGTTATTAGTTCTTTTTATCCTTATGTTTTCACTGAATAGAAATTTTCTCTATTGCTATGTCATAATCAAATAGGGGGAGATTGTTGATCCAAACCCTCAGTAATTTGATAATGACCCACTTAACATTCTACTTAGTGAATATTGTAAGTAAACTATGTATTAGAGTTTCACTATCGCTGATAAGTACCAAGACTCAATTCGGTACCGCTGATAGGAACTTTAGTTCTTAAGTTTAAACACTCAGCGAACAATGTTCATCCACCAAGCTCTGAGCCTGTTCAGTCTTGAGGATGATCGCTGAGGTTTTTCATATATTGTTCAGCGTAACTGTTCACCATCCATATGTTCTCAGGAACATTAGCTCTGAGCCTGTTCAGACCTTTTGGTGATCGCTGACAATCAGATTTGTTTACTTATGATCCCTGAAGACAAGTTTCACGTCAACATAGGTTCTACGCTGAAGTCGAAGACCAAGCTCAAGAACCAGCGACAAGTCTCCTAATGAACTGATGCGGATCAGCGAAGACTCAGATTTGTCCACTACGTGAAGTATTCAGTACAAGACTTCAAGCTATCGCTGAACTTATCACTCGCTGATAAGTCTCTGATTCAACGACAAGCTGATCATGAAGTCCTCCATACAAAGTACTAGTGTCTTAATCCCCCTTGCACGACTCCGTACGAACTGTCAGAAAAGAACCTTCTTATTGTCTGAAGCCGTACAAACCAATCTGATTCTACACTGTTCATGCATGCTGCTACTAAGGTTGTCTACTCAATTCAGAACCTACGACCAATCAGCATGTGACACGTGTAAAGTATATTCTGCCATGCATTTAATGCATGCAGTATATAAGAAGACTTCCTACTTCATTTTTGAAGTACTCTTGTTAACTCTGGCCAAGAAGTCTCATAAGATAGGATTTTATTAGTGATTTCCTTATCTTTCTTAGTGCAAGAATCTGTGTGTTCAAACTTGTTTAGATTTAGGATTTATCCTTAATCTTGTTCCGTAACAAGTTGTAAATTGTTAATGATTTATCAATAAACAATTTAGAAAGTAAAATCTCGTGTATTTGTATTCAACCCCCCCTTCTACAAATTAGTATATCCCTTTAGGGACCAACAAAGCTGATCAAGCAAGTCCTAGATGCCATTACATACCGGAAGGAGTACCAAAATGCACTACGGAGGTTCGAGATCATCTTCGGAATTTCGGAAGAGACATGTGTTCCCAGTGGATGCTTAAACTCTTTGCCTCTACATTGGTACAAAGGGGGAGAATGTTAGTGCCTAATTTACCATGTTGTACCATGTAGAGGGACCAATTATGTAATTACTAAGTTACAAAGTATATGATGTAACTTTAGCCTAGATTTTCATAAGGTCATTCATAGCATACACACAACAGTACACACACTAGTACCATTGCTCTCTACATTCTCTCTAATTGTACTTGGTGAATGTTCTTATTGATCAATATATGGATGACCATCTGATTGCTTACACTGCTTGATTACTTGTTCTGGGATCACAACAATGAATACGAGTCCTGAGCTGAGTTACTCAGAAGTCAATCACATTGTATGCTCGGGTTCTAAACTAAGGTGTTTAGAAACCATTATTGTGTATGCTCCCCCTACAAAGAAGCATAAAAAATATGTCAATAAGCACATATATATATCAAAACTATAGAATTTTTCCCCCTGAAGTTATGCATTTATTTCAGCATAGGTACTCTTCTTCAAATTGCACACTTCCCTTCTGTTTTCCAGTCATGTGTTTGGTATAGTTTAGGCATTATGCACCACACATGATGTCATAATTGCATATAGCTCCAAAAGCTCGACAAAGTTCAAATCAAACGGACAAATGTCCCCAAGACTCATCTGAGTCAAAACCGAACCAAAAGTTCAACAAAATGCATTTTTTGAATATGTAGGTAAACTCATACTCAAAAGTATGATTAGGCCAAACATTATCAATATCGTGATAAATCATCCCTAAATATAAATCATAAGATTTATACTTCCAAAATATCTCGTAACACAAAATATACATTTTCTAAACAATTTATCAAATCAAATACACCAAAAATGTGTTGCCTTAAAATAACCTTTATTTATAAAATAAGTCGTCAAAAGATACATTCTCATGTTTATTTATCAAAATGATCAAAAATCCCAAATATGAACTACAAAACAAATGACTTTTAGCCACAAAATCCACCTAGGAAATTTTCATCGGTAATCACCTAAGAAATACCAATGGTTCGGTAAAATTCGATGTTTTTCGAGAAAATACCAATGGATAACCCAGAGAATCCATCCATGGGTAATCTGTCACTAATTTGCATTGTCCACCAACATGTAAACTTTTGTGACGCTTTTGTGAAGAATCACTCTTTAGCGATAAATTTCTCAGGGAAAGTCTTTAGGAAAAAATCTTTCATTTTATAGTGATAGGCATTTCACAAAATTTGTAATCAAATATAACAAATATGCAAAGCACACCAAATAACTCAACACATTTAATAAAAAAAAGCAAGTAAACATATTAATACTTAATGGATATTTTTGACATATACATAGTTTTCACAAATCAACTTAAACTCATCTTGCTAGATTTAGGCTATATCTAGATTTCACTAAACTTTGATCTTTCTTTGAAGAAAACTTGTGATATACAAGTAAATACCTAAATTCTATATCCATTGTTTCCCAAAACATATTCTCTTCCCCAATGAACACAAGACCTAATACGGAGAGGAGAAAATGAGTGAAGATGAGGATCACCTAAAACCCTAGCTTTTACAAATAAGGTATAACGATGTTATCTTAACCAAATGCTCTTGAACCACCAAGAAACCTTAATCCACCTGTTTTCCTCTTGAAAATATGCAAAACTCAAGAATCACCAAAGTCGGGTGTGGGATGAGAAAGATACGACCAAATAAAGAAAACCCTAAAAAGAACATTTACAATGTAGATATCATGGTGTAGTGTGTGTTCTAGAGAGAGAACCATTCTCTCTCTAGGTAGTTTCCTTCAATATGAATAATACATCATATTTCCTTATATCTCAACTTGTTACTATCCTCCATTGATTATTTGATTTACTTTAATTGTTGCTTGATATTAATGGGACTAACATGTTTTCCCGGCAGTTCCTCGACTGTTTTCCCCGGCCATATCTCGATCGTTCCTCGATCGTTGACCCTTTTTCCCAAAATTTATTTTTATAAATAACAACAAAATTACGGGTGTTACATTACTTTTTTTTTTGTTTTTAATACGGGTCATGGTGGTCATTAACTAAGTTTAATGGGTCGTTTTGTTCTAAGATGGAATATTGGGTCTTATTATCATTAACGAGTCTAATGGGTCTGATTGATGTTATTAGACTTTATTGGGTCTAACTAAGGCATAACGGGTCATTGTGCTTCTTAATGGGTCGCTTAATCGAAGTTGTGGCTCTTATTCTTCTTAACGTGTTAATTAAGTCATAATAGCGCATTATGGTCCTTCATGACTCGTTAAATGGGTTGTTTTTGTTTAAGTATAATGATTCATTATTCTCATGGTATTTAGCCTCTTATTTAAAGCTCTCACTATAAAAATAGGGGGCATATTTTTGCAATCCGCCATGAGCACAAAAAATCTCAAGACCGGCCCTAATGAGTACCAACGTACGTATGATAGTTAAGTTAATACACGGGCAAATGTACAAACTTAGACCCTTTAGGGTGCGTTTGGTACGCAGACTGGGTGAGACGGGATGGGATAAAAAAATAGTCTCATGTTTGGTATGTCATGGGATAAAAATCAGATGGACAACATGGGACAAAAATAAGTTTTCATGGGACAAAGCTTAAGATTTTATGTTCCACCAAAATAGGTGGAACAACATGGGACTAAAACATAAGATTACTAAAATACTTTTTTCTAACATCAGATAGTTAAACCTAGATTAAAATCATCTCCTCCAGTCCCGTCCCGTCCCGTCCAGTCCACTCTACTCTGCCTACCTTAACAGTCAATAATATTCAATGTGACACATTTAGACCCAATTGACTAATTTATAACCAATAAGATATGTGAGTCCCATTTTGACAAGGCAACGATTCATATATTGTAGAGATTGGTAACAAGAAGATAGATAATAGAATAGGTGTTTTATTGAAGATGAAAGCAACCTAGAGAGAGAATTGATCTCTCTCTAGAACACACACAAACACCTTGGAGGCTACATTGCAATGGACACACTTACAAACCCTAATTACACACACTAAACATTATATACCCCCTTGTTACACTATTAAGCCCAAGCCCTTATAACATAACCCAAGCCCATATTACAATTAATACCCCTTTACAAAACTATCTTATAAATAGGACATTTTGTGTCCTAACAATCTCCCCCTGAAGTCGCAATGCACTGAAGTCGCAACACCTGAAGTCGCAATAGGTAAAAGTTCACCCAAGTCGCAACTGAAGGTTGCGATTTGGTACTGTTCAACGTGTAGTGGATTGCGATTTGGGGCAAGTCGCAATAGACAATTGCGATTTGGAGGCCAAGTCGCAATAGACCATTGCGATTTGGTACTGTTCATCGTGATGTGGATTGCGATTTGGCGCACTCAAGTCGCAATAGACAATTGCGATTTGGAGGCCAAGTCGCAATAGACCATTGCGATATGGTACTGTTCATGAGCAGTGGATTGCGATATGCATGAATATATGACCATTGCGATATGGATGAACATGAAGAACACTTAAGGTTGCGATATGGATGAAGATTTAAATTTTCTTAAGTCGAAACTTCAATACTGATCTGTTTGGGCTGAAAATTGGTACGTAGGTGCGCACTGGCATTCTGGACAACTTTAATACTTCGAGTTTTGTCCAAAAACAACCAGAAATGTGTTTTTCAATCCCAAAACTGTTTGTGTGCAACAAAAATTCGAAAAATTATTGTTTCATACCAAGATTGGGCTGTTGATGATGAATCGTTGCAGAATGATCGTATCGATGATTGATTTCTTCGATTTTGGCTCTGATACCACTTGTGAGTCCCATTTTGACAAGGCAACGATTCATATATTGTAGAGATTGGTAACAAGAAGATAGATAATAGAATAGGTGTTTTATTGAAGATGAAAGCAACCTAGAGAGAGAATGGATCTCTCTCTAGAACACACACAAACACCTTGGAGGCTACATTGCAATGGACACACTTACAAACCCTAATTACACACACTAAACATTATATACCCCCTTGTTACACTATTAAGCCCAAGCCCTTATAACATAACCCAAGCCCATATTACAATTAATACCCCTTTACAAAACTATCTTATAAATAGGACATTTTGTGTCCTAACAAGATACTTAAATAGTTGACTTCAATGAAGAATTTTGGTTTATTCACTGGATTTTCAACAGATCGTGAAAATTTGTTTTTTTTTATTCTACTAGATTCAGATTTTAGATTCCCTCCTATCAATTGTTTTACTTTAGATTCAAGTATTCGACGGATTTTCGACAGTTCCGAATTGAGTTTTGCAACATATATTGACGGTTTGAGAAAAAAGTTATTAATTATTTTTATATATTTGGATGGATGGATCATAGAAAGAAATTTGGACGGTTTAAAAAAGATAACTATTATTAATATGAATAATCATCGATGGATTATCGGCAAAATCTATCGATAAATTTTCGAGGGATTTCAACTTTTTTGACAAACACATTTCTTATCAAGAATTCATTGAAAATCCATCTTAAATCTTCAACGAATATTGAAGGATCATGTTTAGTCTTAAATCAATCAAAATACATCAAAAAATTTGGGAAAATTTTTATATGATATACAGTTGAAATACGCAGTTTTCTGATAGTAAGTACGAATTTGATGTATAGATAGAAGTTGGCATATTATGAATAGCAACATTGGTGTTATAAAACTTGAAAAACACAAATACGAATATGAAGGTCTAGGTTAGTTGACGATTTAAGACGGATTTAATCTAGCCAATGACAAATTCAAAATATGTATGTCTTCTATCTTTCAAAATTATTGTAACCATAATTAATTTGTTCTTAAAAGGCTACATCTATATATAATGGTAGAGAATCGTGAAGAATAAAAATATCAGTGTTAACACTTATATAAAAAATATAAAAAAGGTATGGTATGGCCAACACGGAGTGAAAATAGGACTATACGAATTCCACATTCGAGTTGATATTTCAACGATACAAGGAGGTTCGATTTACTTGTGAATTTAAAAAATGTCGTTACTTATAAAGGCAAACTTGCACCATTACAAATGGACATTTTCTAGTGACAATTGGTCATCGATCGAAGAAGTGTAGTCTTGTCGTTGGCTACATGGATTACCCTTGGAGTAACCACATCAATTTTTTAGAAGTCTTACAAGATGATATAGACATGTCATGTAGATAGCAAATTGTCAACTAAATAAAGCAGTTTCATTTATATTTATTCAGTTTCTTTAGAGTTTGTTTAAACATTAATTATTACTATTTTTATTAAATTTAATTCATTAGTTAATTTGTTTGAACATTATTTTTTATTATTTTTATTAGAACTTCTATCCACAATTTCTTTTGAATAAATGATAATTTTTATGTAATGAATTTTATTCTAATTACTAATTTGGTTACTAAAATAAAAATATATTAATATAAAAAGATCACGAAAATACAAATACAAATATTATATTTACACAAAATATAGTAAAAGAAAAGAAAATATAAAATGTTAGTTATGTTCTATATTTTTTATAGTTAGTTATTATTTATATTATAATTATCTATATTATCTATATTGTAAAATAAACGTAATTGTGTAAGTATATCTCGATATAACACGTACTAAGGGTCTGTTCGTTTGTGGCTTAATGGGTTGTTTGGGAAATATGGCTGATTTGCACAGCCATCTGAGTGTTTGGAAGCGGCTGAATCGGTTAGCCCATGGCTGATTCGCTGAGTTGAAAAAGTGAAGTCATTTATGTTCAACCATTAATATCCCATCTACCCTTTTCCCAACTACCCCACCATTAAATAAAAAACCCTAGGAGTAAAAAGACATCGTTCTTCTATGCGTCTATCAACGATCGACATCTTCTTCTTAGCTTCTTTCCATCGACCACTTCTTTCCATTGACATCACAGGTAACATTTTCTCGATCGTTGCTCTTCTCTGTATCCATCGATGCTCTTGTCTATATTTGTTAATCCATCGATGCTCTTGTCTATATTTGTTAATCCATCGATGCTATATCTCTGTATTTGTCGATGCAGTTCTGATGTAGAGCGCCTAGCAACCCGATACGAAGAGCAAATGGACCAAGCCAAAGGATGTCGAAAAAGACAGAACAAGGACATATGCGGTTTTCCCCGCGACTTAGAAGCCGCGGCATAAACCGCGCATCCCTCTTATCGATTAAGCCAAACAGAGCCTTCTGCGACTTTGCCCGCGACTTACAACCCGCGGCTCAAACTGCGCGGTTCCTCCAGAGTGCCCTATCAGCTATTTTTTATTCTTTATTGCTTTCTAGTTGTGTTCTAATAAGAGTTCTTTTCCTATGGATTAGTCTCACCATTCCATAGTTATCTTGTCTAGATTAGCTATAAATAGGATCGTTAGGATTCATTGTTTTTCAACTCATTATTATTCAGTTTAAATATCAGTTCGTGACATTCAAGACTTTTAGTTACTTTCCGAGTTTACGTTTGTAAACTTGCTACTTTCAAAGCTCGACGCTTGTCGATCCGTTCCACGCATAATCCTACTGCGTCAGTTGGTATCAGAGCACAGACTTACCTGTCTCTTCACCTTCAAGATGGTAGACCAACCACCACCACCACCACCACCCATTACGAGAGCAGACTTGGATGGGTTAGCAACGGCTATTACCGCACTAACAACCGCAGTCACCAACCAGCTCACCGTCAACAACAACGACCGCCAAAGACGAGACAAGTACGAGGGCCGTCATCGACCCCAACATGGTGGCCGGCGCCACCCGATCACCAGTTCTAGTTCCGACTCCGAATCCGACGGAGAGGTAGAACCGCCACGGAGAGACCCCGATTACCGAATGAAGGCCGACATTCCCTACTTCTATGGGAATATGGGCGTTGAAGAATTCTTGGATTGGCAAATCGAGGTCGACCGTTTCTTCGACATCATGGAGATTCCCGAACACAAACAGGTCAAGATGGTAGCTTTCCGCCTGAAAAGCACCGCAGCCGTATGGTGGGATAAGTTGATAGCCCAACGACAACGACAACGGAAAGGTCTGGTACGTTCATGGAGAAGCGTGAAACAGCTTATGGCCGAACGATTCCTACCGGAAGACTATGAGCAAATCTTGTACAAGATGTACTTGGATTGCTCCCAAGGATCGAGGACCGTAGCCGAGTACACCACCGATTTCATTCGCCTCTCCGAACGGAATGAAATCGGCGAAACCGAAGGCTAAAGAGTCGCACGCTACATCAACGGCCTCAAAGGTTCGATACAAGATAAAATCGGACTTCAAACCGTTTGGACAGTAACGGAAGCATCAAGCTTAGCCATGAAGGCCGAGCTTATGGAGAAAACCACTCGAGCCTCATCCTATCGCCGATACACCACACCAACTCCCACCGAAGCCACTAGTTCCGCATCTGATAAAGGGAAAGGCATCGCACCAAGTTCATCCGCCCGCGACACCAATCCACCACGAAACTCTACCGGGTCCCAAAGCAAACCCGAGACACCAAAACCATCCAACCCCTACGCCCGACCGACAGGATCTAAATGTTACCGTTGTGGCCAACCGGGCCATAGATCCAACGAGTGTACCAACCGAAGAACAATCGGGTTAGTAGATGAACAAGGAAGCGAAGAGGAAGATGATTACAATGGAGTTGACTTCGCAAAAGAAGAATCCGAAGAAAGATTAAACATTGTACTCCAACGGGACCTCCTCTCTCCAAAGGAAGAAGGCCAAAGAAAGAACCTTTTCCGCACTTATTGCTCCATCAACAAAAAAGTTTGCAACTTGATTGTAGACAACGGAAGTTGCGAAAATCTGGTGTCCAAAAAGTTGGTAGATTACCTTGATCTGCCGACCCAGCCGCACGACGCCCCCTATTCCCTCGGGTGGGTAAAGAAAGGGCCGCAAGCTCGTGTAACCCAAGCGTGCAAGGTTCCCCTCTCTATAGGCAAATACTACAAAGAAGATGTCCTTTGCGACGTCCTCGACATGGACGCTTGCCACATCTTACTCGGCCGACCATGGCAATACGACAACGACGTCACCTACAAAGGAAGAGACAACGTGATGATATTCCGTTGGGGCGACCGAAAAATCGCCATGTCACCCGTGGCTAGCTTTCACAAGACCCCGGAAAAGAAAGGTGAGAACGTCCTAATCATCACCTCCGACGAACAACTACTTGAGAACGACTTCAAAGAGACCCAACTCTTTTGCCCCATAGTCGTGAAAGGCTTAATGAGGGCCGAAAAAGTCAACGAGGAAATCCCGGAAGAAATCAACGAGATACTTAGAGACTTCACGGAGCTAATCGCCGACGACCTACCACCGGAATTGCCACCTATGAGAGACATCCAACATCAAATAGACCTAATTCCGGGTGCAAATCTGCCAAACCTTCCTCACTACCGCATGAGCCCCAAAGAAAACGAGATATTGAGGGAACAAGTTGAAGACCTATTAAGGAAAGGGTTTATTCGAGAAAGCCTAAGCCCTTGTGCAGTCCCCGTCCTCCTTGTGCCAAAGAAAGGTAATCAATGGCGGATATGCATTGACAGTCGCGCCATTAATAAAATCACCAGCTAGACGAACTAGCCGGCTCAAAGTTATTCTCAAAGATCGACCTTCGCAGCGGCTATCACCAAATCCGAATCCGACCCGGCGACGAGTGGAAAACCGCGTTCAAAACACCCCTCGGGCTTTATGAATGGTTAGTCATGTCTTTAGGAACTTCCAACGCCCCTAGCACGTTTATGAGGATAATGAACCAAGTCCTTTGCCCATTCATCGGCTCGTTTGTAGTAGTATACTTCGATGATATACTCATCTATAGCCGAAACAAAACGGATCACCTCACTCATCTCCGACAAATCTTGATCGTGCTCCAAGAAAACAAGCTATATGTCAACCTCAAGAAGTGTACTTTCTGCACCAACAAGCTCCTATTTCTAGGATTCGTTGTTGGAGAATCCGGTATAGAGGTAGACGAAGACAAGGTCCGTGCGATAAAAGAATGGCCAATCCCAAAACCGTGTCCGATGTCCGAAGCTTCAATGGCTTGGCAACATTCTACCGGCGGTTCGTGAGAGATTTCAGCACCATCACCGCGCTAATGACCGAATGTCTGAAAAAGGGAAAATTCCAATGGGGGTCCGATCAAGACAACAGTTTCGCCGAGATCAAACGCAAGTTAAGCTCAGCACCGGTACTCGCTCTACCCGACTTTGACAAGGTATTTGAAGTTGAGTGCGATGCAAGCGGGATAGGAATAGGAGCTGTCCTCTCCCAAGAAAAATGACCCATCGCTTTCTTTAGCGAGAAGTTAAGCGACGCTCGCCAAAAGTGGAGCACCTATGATCAAGAGTTCTACGCCGTCTTCCGAGCTTTAAAGCAATGGGAGCATTATCTCGTACAAAAAGAATTCGTACTCTTTACCGACCATCAAGCCCTCAAGTTCATCAATAGCCAAAAGACGGTAAGCAAAATGCATGCACGATGGGTAAGTTACCTCCAGAAATTTCCGTTTGTCATCAAACACAAATCCGGAGCCCTCAATCGCGTGGCCGATGCCTTGAGTAGACGCGCCACACTAATGATCACACTAGCCCATGAAATCGTCGGGTTTGAAGTCTTGAAGGATCAATACGAAGAGGATGATGATTTCCAGAAAATTTGGAATAAATGTAACACGGGCACGCCAATGGAAGACTACTACATCCACGATGGCTACCTCTTCAAAGGTAACCAACTATGCATCCCTAACTCTTCCCTTCGTGAAAAACTTATACGAGACTTACATGGAGGAGGACTAAGCGGCCATCTCGGCCACGACAAAACCGTCACTAGTGTCCTCGACCGCTATCATTGGCCACACCTAAAACGCGATGTGGGGGCAATTGTTCGCAAATGCTACACTTGTCAAGTGGCTAAAGGCCAGTCTCAAAACACCGGTCTCTACTTACCATTACCGGTTCCCGATGACATCTGGCAAGATCTATCAATGGATTTCGTTTTGGGACTACCTCGCACTCAACGAGGAGTCGACTCTATTTTTGTAAAAGTCGACCGTTTCTCCAAGATGACACACTTTATTGCTTGCAAAAAGACAGCCGACGCAAGCAAAGTTGCCAAGCTCTTCTTCAAAGAAGTAGTCCGTCTACATGGAGTTCCGAAAACCATTACTTCCGATCGTGACACGAAGTTCTTAAGTCACTTTTGGATCACTCTTTGGCGCCTATTCGGAACCACACTCAACAAAAGCAGCACCGCTCACCCCTAATCGGATGGTCAAACTGAGGTAACTAATCACACGTTAGGAAACATGCTTCGAAGTGTTTGTGGGGACAATCCTAAACAATGGGACCTTGCTCTCCTACAAATTGAATTCGCCTATAATAGCGCATCCCACACCGCAACGGGCTGCTCTCCGTTCTCCTTAGTCTACACATCGAGTCCCAAACATGTGGTCGACTTGGTCAAACTACCGCAACTTCCGGGTACTAGCCTTGCAGCCAAGAATGTGGCTAAGGACGTCCAAGCTATCAAAGAAGAAGTCAAAGCCAGACTTGAACTCACGGGCGCAAAGAACAAAACCGCCGCCGACTTGCACCGACGCCGCAAAACTTTCGAGGTAGGCGATGACGTCATGGTTTTCTTGCGAAAAGAACGCTTTCCCGTTGGAACTTACAAAAAGTTACAACCACGGAAGTATGGGTCGTTCAAAATTTCACGAAAAATAAACGACAATGCCTATGTGGTCACACTTCCCGATTCTTTCCATATCTCGAACACCTTCAACGTAGCGGATATCTACGACTACCACCCGGATGAGACATCTCTTTTTTATGAGAACTCGGGGTCGAGTTCTTCAGAGGTGGAGGAGACTGATGTAGAGCGCCTAGCAACCCGATACGAAGAGCAAATGGACCAAGCCAAAGGATGTCGAAAAAGACAGAACAGGGACATACGCGGTTTTCCCCGCGACTTAGAAGCCGCGGCATAAACCGCGCATCCCTCTGATCGATTAAGCCAAATAGAGCCTTCCGCGGCTTTGCCCGCGACTTACAACCTGCGGCTCAAACCGCGCGGTTCCTCCAGAGTGCCCAATCAGCTATTTTTTATTCTTTATTGCTTTCTAGTTGTGTTCTAATAAGAGTTCTTTTCCTATGGATTAGTCTCACCTAGTTTCCATAGTTATCTTGTCTAGATTAGCTATAAATAGGATCGTTAGGATTCATTGTTTTTCAACTCATTATTATTCAATTTAAATATCAGTTCTTGACATTCAAGACTTTTAGTTACTTTCCGAGTTTACGTTTGTAAACTTGCTACTTTCAAAGCTCGACGCTTGTCGATCCGTTCCACGCATAATCCTACTGCGTCAAGTTCTCTATATCTTTTTATCCAATTTTGCTCTCTCCATTTGCTCACTGGTTACTGATTTTCCGTGTTGATTGATATTTTCTCCATCGATCTGTGTATATGGATTTTCTCTATTGTTTTGGATTTTCTGATATGAAAATCCATGTGTATATGGATTTTCTCCATTGATATGAATTTTTTGATATGGACTTTCTGCATTGTTTTCGATTTTCTAATATGAAAATTTATATGATTTGCGTATATGGATTTTCTCCATTGATATGAATTTTCCACGGGCGTTCGAAGCTTTGGATCGCTATCAAATGATCCTGAGCCTTCTGTCGAGCTTTCTTTGTTCCCAACAATGAGGAAGTGAGGATCTCCAATTCTCAAACCACATCCTCAACTTTTATATCTTCAGCTCGTACTCAAGTGAGAACCAACAAGAGAAAAGTTACTCAAACCGACATAGATGAGGAGATTTTGTCGTTTTTAAAAGCGTTGCGGTAAAACACAAATGATGGTGTTTTGCCTCCTTCCTACATGTCTTGTCTTTAAAAACTCAATGAACTTGGATGGGCAAAAGATGATCTATTGTACCGTATGTGGGCAATGTCATCCCACCCCTTTGTCAACTGAGCTACACGTCAAAGGCATTAATGTTTATGACCATGTTTCTTTTTTATTGATGTTTATGGTACATTTTCAATGGCTTTTTTGTTGATGCTTATGACATTTCCAATGGCTTTTTTTGTTGATGCTTATGCCATTGATGTATTTGGAATGGTTGGTTTTATAATATTTGACTTTATGCTATCAAGTTGTCTTACAACTATTTTTATAAATTATGTGTGCAAGTTGTGTTATGATTATTTTTATAAGTGATATGTGCAAGTTGTGTTACGATTATTTTTATAAATGATATGTGCAAGTTGTGTTAAGATTATTTTTGCCATTTTAGAGATAAAAATGATTTACGATTATTTTTCAATTTTTTTTATATATATTGACTCTCAAGGAAGAATGTTTGTATGTAATTCTATTGTTTGATATATAAGACGAAGAAGGATTCAACAACTATCGAACGGGTACGTGATAACACTTTGGCAATGAGTGGACATGCATATACACAAGAGTTGCTATATCGATCTAGTTTGCAATGTCAATAGTTGATGTCTATGTCTTGTGAAGCATATGTGTTACTATCCAATCACTTTAAACAAAGGGGTTGGGTAAAGGATGGTAGATTTGTAAGTGTCAATGAGAAATTAGCCATGTTTCTGACAATGATCGGACATAATGAACGTTATAGATTGATTAAACGAAGATTTCAACATTCCACCGACATTGTTCATAGTTGTTTTCATGGAGTTCTAGAAGGAATGATGAAGTTTTCAAGAGAAATTGTATGTCCGACAGCATCTGAAACAAGCACGCAAATTATGTCAAATCGTCAAAGTCGTTTAAGAAAAATATTTTCGGTATGGTTTGTTTTTTAGTTTTTTTATAGTGACGTAAACATTAATCATTTTTTCATCAATGAATGGTGCAATTGGTGCACTAGACGGGACTCACATACACGCAATCATGTCAGCTAGTCATCAAACTGCTTATAAAGGAAGAGGAGGTGGTCGATGCTACCAAAATGTTCTAGGAATTTGTGATTTCAATATGATATTCACATTTGTTTGGGCGGGGAAGGCATAGCACATGATTCTAGAGTACTAAATAAAGTTGCATTTAACACAAACTATGTTTTTCCTTTTCTACCCGAAGATATACATCACTTTTAGTTATATCAAACATGTTTAATTTGAAATAATGTTTGCATGATTGCCTAATCAATTGTCTATTGTAGATAAATATTATCTTTGTGATGTTGCATATTTCAACGCTCGTGGATTTTTAGCTTTGTATCATAACACAAAGTATTGGTTAGCGGATTATCGACGTAGACGTGCTTTAACTAAAAAAGAAAAGTTCAATCATGCGCATGCACAACTTCAAAATGTCATGAAACGTGCTTATGGTGTCTTGAAAGCTAGATTCCCAATCTTGAAGCAAATGGCTCATTTTCCATTTACAAAACAAAGAAATGTGGTCATTGCTTGCTTCGCGATACATAATTTTATAAGAACATTTAATATTCAAGATCAACTTTTTATGGAGTGCAAGAAGACACCATTTTCACTAATGAAGAACAAGATGTTGGAAGTGGAAAAGCGGAACTAGATGAATCACAATGGAGTGCTAATAGTACACAATATATATGGCTAATATGCATGATCAAATCGCAAATGGACTAGTTTAAATTATTTGAAAGTTTTAAATGTATCCAAACTATGATGTTGAATTGTTCTTATTTTAAGTACTTATTAATGTTGTTTGGATTATAACATTGAATTCATATTATTATGTTAAATCAAGTTGTTTTTATTTAAAAACATTTAATGATATTTTTTATAATTATAAGTCATTTATTCAACATTTTTATCAAACAGTTAGTTTATTTAGACAAAAATAAGGATTGGGGGTAAAATAGTCATTTCTGACATTCAGGCTGTTTATTCAGTAATAACCGAACACCAACTTACCCGTTAACACCCAGACAACCATATCCCCTCTAATCTATTCATATAGGTTTTTTAAAAAAAATCTAACAACACCTAAATTGATGCTTTGAAGTAATGGATAAATTGTATGAACACATTTATTAATAAGTCTTTATTACTTACGAAACCGAAACTTTGAGAGAAAATGTTTGGTTGCACTCGAGATATTAATTAAGAGAATTACAATGATATAATTGGTTTAGATTAGATGATATTTTTTGTTAAGTGGAGTTTGTCTCCTTCCTTTGGCCTCCGGTTGATGTAATCAACTGTGGACCCATAATTTTTCCTGAGTGGGTGTACTTTTAAATTGGATCAAATGTCCGTAAATTTGCTCGATGTGTTTTTAGTCAAATTTAGTCCTCGGAGAATTTTTTAAGTTTTTGGTGATTTTCGAGGGACATGTATTGGTTTTTTGTTGTTTTGATTTCGAGAAAAAAATTCGATTTTTTATTGATTACAAGAGATCCTTTAAAGTTTTTTCGTTGATTTCAAAATTGTTTTTTAACTGATTTCGATGGAATATTTCGGCTCCTTAGTATTAATAAATAGGATGTAAACATAATTGTGCAACATTATAACTAGTCAATTTAGACCAACGACTAGGGTTGGCAATGGGTAAGGGTAACCCGTTATCCGTTATGTTTCAACCCATTGGATAACGGTATAAATAAAAAAATTATTCATTTATGCACTTATATATTATCCGTTTACCCGAAATTTTAGTGGATAGGGTATGGATAAACGGTTTTCGTTATCCATTATCCGTTACGATATAATATATACATGTATATAGTTAAATATTAGTGTGTGTGTATATACATAATTATATATTATTAATATTCTTTATAATGTTGACGAATATTCTTTTATTATTTCTTTTTAATATGTATTTTAACTTATTTTTTATATTTATCGAATAAAGATTTCATGATGATTAAACGAAAACAAAACGGGTTTAAGAAAATAAATTCAATAAAAAATGTTAAGCCTTATAATTTTTATAATTTTTTTTAAATATTACACTATGATTGTTCTTTGGAAGTAATAAATTGTTTAGTACATATTAGATAAAAAATAGTAACTATATTTATAAACTTATGTTTTACTTATATATTTGAGATTTAACAATATCAATTGTAGTTCAAAATGAAAATTTATTTTACCATTTATCCATTACCCGTTTCGTTACCCACTACTTTTAATGGGTAAGGTAGGATATGGATAAGGGTTTTATAAGATGAATAATTACCCACTATTTTAAATGGATAGGATAACGGATTAACTTTTACCTTATCCATACCCTATCCATTGCCAGCCCTACCAAAGACTAATATAAAATTTAGGGCAAGTGACTAATATCAAACTTAGGGCTAATGTCTAATATCATCTTAGGGTGTTACACGAATATCATGAAAATACATGGTTTTTGGAAACCAGATATATTATGACATTTTTATATAAATGTAAAATTACAATGATATATTCATATTTGCACAAAGGGCTATATATTAAAAGTTACGTTAGTAAAATGGGAGATGCAAATTGTTATTATCCCATTTGAACAAGCAACAATTCAGTTAATCATGAGATAGAGTAACAAGATGAGATATAAAGAAATATGGTGTATTATTCATATGTAACAGAACTTCTTAGAGAGAGAATGGTTCTCTTTCTAGAACACACACACACACTACACCATGGATTACGTTGTAATATGATTTCTTACCCTACCTACACACATAAATCCTATATATACTCCGTTATTACACACTTAAGTCCAAGTCTATATTTCCTAAACCCAAACCCATTACACTGATAAACCTTTACAAACAATTTTTTTTTGAAAGGGTATCCGAGGACATTGCCCTGACTAATCCCAACAAGATGAGGCAATTGCTCCGGCTGTTAAAGCGTGCAACCCTGAGTTTATCTCCAGTGACCACAAGTTGGAAGCGCCTGGATTCGAAATTATGATAGATGGATTACTAACTACATCCCCTACAAGCCTTAACCAGTACGACCTTGTGATTTTTACAAACAAATTTTATACGTGGCTTAAAGTCACCTCAAAATATTGCCACCATATCACAATGAATCAAATACCCACCGTTTATGCAAAGGCGTTGCCACCTCGAATGATAGTCCAATCGTACTAAAAAGTTTATATAAAAATATTTTAATATTAAAAACAAGTTGTAAACCCCCCTCAAACTTCATACGTACCCATTGCACGTAGTACGGTGTTCATGGGTTAGGTTGGTCAGGTTAAAGTATTTTAACAACTCAATTCAATCATTACAGTTTGAAAAATATCAATCCAATCCAACTCAATCAAAAAGTGTAACCCAACTCAACCCGTTCGGGTTGGATTGAGTTGGTCGGGTTGAAACTTTTATTGATCATTTCACCATTTAACCAAGTTATCGTGTCTAAACAAATTACTAAATGTTTCTAAATAAATTACCTTTTTTCACGGAAAGTGCAAAGGAAGAGAGACGGTAAATAAATTGGAGTATAGGATTTGGACTATTGGAATTTGGAGCGCCTTTTTTTTCACGGGTTGTCGGGTTGGGTCGATTTGTTTTGAACCTAACCCGTTTTCAACCCAACATATACGGGTTGGTAAAAAAAATAGTATCGATAATACATCGAGTTGGCTCGGTTTGAGTTTTTTTACCTCAGGTTGGGTTGGTTTGGCCGGGTTAGTCGGATTTCTCGGAAATTTGAGCACCCCTAATATGTACGTTGTAATATCCACCGTATATACTCTTTATACATACTTTATGATACTTTAAGATACAATGAACGATAGATTTTTAGAAGTTAAGTGTAATTTTTTAAGGGTTTTCAATGTGAAATCATAAGTTTTTATAGATGAAATCATAAAGATTAAAATATTTAAGGTTTTATATGAAAATTTAAGAAATAAAAACAACATCATATACCATTTAAAGTATGGTGATTGGAGGTAAGTTCCGTTTTTTATCTTCCAATGTTTTGAATTTAATTCCTTTTCTTTTCATTTTCTGATTTATATATTTACCAGTTAATTAATTATCAGCTAAAATACATTAAAAATATATAATTTTTTACAAATTACATCATTAGACATGTCCGATAATATCATTGAAATTAACTCAATATTGAATATTTTAAAATTATTTATTTATATTTAAATCTTAACATAAATAAAAATAACATATTTTTAACGTTAATGGCATGCATGTATGATAAATGCAATGTTTACACATTTTAACGTTAGGCTTCCTAAGCATAAGAAAGTGGCGTTGTGGGATAACATTGTAACTCAGTCGTTCTTTTGGGTTACAAATAGGAGTAGAAAGTGTAATATTAATTGGATGAGTTGGTTACAAAACCCTCCTCTGTCTATCTCTTACTTGTAATAGTTTTTTCTAGCTTCTTGCTGGTTTTTTTTTATAATATATTTCTGCAGTTAAAAAAACACATTCTTTTCGATGTTTGTCGTTGATCTTTCTTGAGTTTAATTTTTCTTATTAGAGTTTGTTTGGTTAGTATTAATTTGTTTAAACTGATGTAATAGTGTTAACATACTGTTAGGACCAAAATCTGCTAATTATATGATAGTTTTGTAAAAGGTTAATGATTATAATATGGGCTTGAGTATAAGAATTATGGGTTTGGGCTTAAATGACTAACAAAGAAGTATATAAAGATTAGTGTGTAATTAGTGTTAAGAAAATCATTTTTCACAATGTAGCTCATGGTGTAGTGTGTGTGTTCTAGAGAGAGAACCATTCTCTCTCTAGGTAGCTTCCTTCATGAATAATACACCACATTCTCCTACATCTTATCTTATTACTCAATCTTCATGATTTTTGAATTGTTGCTTGTTTTAATGGGACTAACACGTACTCAGGGGCGGATCTATAAGGTTGGTAGTGGGGGGAAGGGCCCCCATGAGAAAGAATTTTTTTTGAAATTTTTAGGGTAAAAAATAGGATTTTTTAGTTTTATACATCAACGTCCCCCCAGTAATTTTTCGTTCGGGACCCCATAAACCAAAAAAAGTGTCTCGAAATCAACTGAAAAACCAAAATTAACTTTTGAAATCGGCTAAAAACCCACAAAAGTCACTCGTAATCGACAAAAATACTTAAAAATCCATTAAAATCAACTAAAAATACTTTAAAAAGCCCTCAAAACGTTATATTTAGGCTAAAATAGATCAAAAAAAATTACGGACATTTAAGTTACCTTAAAGGTGCCCCCATGAGAAAAAAATCTTGGATCCGTCACTGCACGTACTAATACTTTAATCAATTCTTCAGGATTATTTTTTGTATATTTGATCATAACTCTATAGGCTTTAAGGTTAACTGTTTAGAGGTAAATTGGGGTTAACTTTTAGACTTTATGGTTAATTTCTTAAATGGAGACCAATTTTGTAGGGTTTTTTTTAGGTTAACTCCTTAGACTTTAAGGCTAATTTGTTTACAAGCTAAATGCATGATATCATAACAACGGTGAATGATGCTGCCTTTTAGCGTCGGATTGATTGATCGATTGCTTGTTGTAGTGGCAATGTAAAAGGAGATCAAATACCCAAAATACCCTATTCCCAAAATACCCAAGAATGTTTGCTAACCCTATTCCCAAAATACCCAAAATTTACGCAAAGAATTTTCTCTGCGTAAGTTTATTTTTCCTCCCAAAAAATAAAAATAAATGGTTTTTAAAAATATTTACGCAGAGAAAACTCTCTGCGTAAGTTTCTCATCCTACATGTCTGCGTAAACTCCACATATGCACCACGTAGGCTTCACGTTGAAAAAAAAAAGTTTACGCGGAAAGTCTAAAAAACTTACGCAGAGAGAAGTCTCTGCGTAAGTTTTGAATTTTTTTTTTTTTTTTTTCCTGATTTTTTGGTAAAAGGAATCAGATTCTAATTTCAGTGATTTGACGCCAAAAAAACACTGAACGAATAAAAACAGAGATGTTACAGTCGATTTGATTTTTAGAAAGAAATAAATATTTTTTTAAAATAAATAAATAAATCTTTTGTACAAGTTTAAAACAAATAAACATATAACAAATTGTATAAAAATGTAAACATATAACAATTTTATAAAAATCATCATGCAAATCATATATATTTTATAAATCAATATTTTTAACATCTTATGAAAAAAATTGTTTTGTTTTATTTTTAAAGAATCTTTTACATAAATACTTTTCTAAATTATTTATATAAAATTAGATAGATAAATTTTATTTTAAAAATATTTTTGCAACTAATTAGACAATACCCTAAAAATTTTAAAAATATTTTTACAACTAATTAGACTATAGTTTTGTTTTCTAAAAATAATAAAAACTTAGAATATATTGTTATGTAAATTATTATAAACTTACTCAAAAAGTCTAAAAACTTCAATTGAAATGTGGATTAATAAAACTTCAATTGAAATGTGGATTAGGAGCGGACGTGAAAGGTGCTTTATAAAATGGATTTATGAACAAGAAAACAAAGCTAAACTTAGACCTGGCAAAAAATGACACGACATACTAACTCGACACGAACCCGACACGAATTAAACGGGTTTGGGTAATACATTTCAACCCGTTTAAGTAAACGGGTTGACACGACACTACACAAAAATTAAACGGGTAAGGTTAGGGTCAACCATTTCAACTCGAAAATGACCCGAGTAACCCGTTTATATATATAAGTTAAAAATTAAATATTTGTTTAAGAAAAAATAACTAATTATTATTATTATAATTATAATTATAATTAAAAGTAATTGGTTTATGGAAAAATAAAACAAACCAGAGGAACTAGTTTGGCTTCACTTATATACATGGTTTCAAGATTAATTTTGTTATAAAACTTTCGATGTGGGATACCTCAAGTGAACCAACTCATTTTTCTCATCATATTTCATTCCACATCGTCCAAATTTCAAACCACAACCCTTACTCTCAACTATAAATACCCCTCATCCCTTCCACATTTTGAATTGTCATCCTCCTTTGTTTGAGTGAAACAATTGGCTTGAGCTGGTTTGCTTGCCGGTTGACTTGAACTGAGTTAAAATTTTGATTGGAGCACCCTTTTAAATTCGGTGTACCTTTAAGTTTATTTTGCGATTTTTTTTGTGTTTGTGCGAACGTAAATGAACACATATACAAATATAGATTTCGACTTTAAACACAAACAGGTTTACAACTCTTTCTAAGCCATATTTAACTTTACCACTCTAATTTCTGATAATGGTATCACATTTTCTTCATGACCAAAACACTTACGCAAATAACCGAAACCGGGTACCAGGGCCGGGGAAACCCACTTCCAAAAAACCGGGGCTGGGACTGGGGCCGGGAAGACCATCCCCCGACCCGATGTGTATATATAATAAAAAAATATTTATTTTATATATAATATATTAATTAAATATTTTTTTAAGTTAATTATTTTGTATCAGCATTCACTCGTGTAAGTCCCAAACCCATAGTCCCACACCCACAGTCCCAAACCCACTAACCCTAGCCTCCACCGCCCACCGCCACCAACCCACCGTTCGGCGTTCACTTCGGCACCCCCCGACCCGCGACCACCGGCGACGAATCTGCTCCGGTCTGCTCGACGACCGTCGGCGACTCTGCTCCAGCAGTCCAGCTCCACGCCTCCAAGTCCAAGGTAATCTTTTATGTTTCTTTCTTCTCTAAAATCCATCAGTTTGATTTCTTATTTTGATTGAATATTGATTCCTTAATCCTTATTTCTGCTTCAATTTTAGTCTAAAAAAGTTTGTTGTTTGCTTCAATTTCAATCCTTATTTCTAAAATCCATCAGTTTGTTGTTTGCTTCAATTTTAGTCTTAAAAAGTTTGTTGTTTGCATTATGTATCAATTTAAGTTTGTTGTTTGCTTCAGTTTTAGTCTAAAAAAGTTTGTTGTTTACATTAATTGTATCAATTTAAGTTTGCTGTTTGCATTAATCACATTTGAGAATTGAGATTCTGCAATTTAAGTTTGCATTAATCACATTTGACTGGGTATTGACCGAAAGTTGACCGGGGTCGGGGTTGGTATCCCCGTACCTAGGGGTGAGCATTCGGGAGGGTCGGTCCGAAAAGGGCCAACCCGATCGGGTTTTGGGTGGGGGATACAGGCCCCGAAACCCGCCCAAAAGTTTAATTCGGGTTTCGGGTCAATTCGGGGTCGGGTTGGGCGGGTTGGGCCAGATCCAAAAAGAGGAGGAAGGGTGTTTACCATGTGCATTGCAGGCTTCTAGAGTAGAACTTCCTGCATTCTGGGATATGGAAGAAGACCTTGATGTTGACCATGTCTATTCCAACAACATATACACCATGCTTAACACTTATGGAGTAGAAGCTGCAAGAACCAGCATCATATTGGAAATGAAGAACGTTTTTGGGAGTTATGGTGTCGAGATTGATTATAGACATTTGAGTCTTATTGCCGATCACATGACTCATTGTGGTGGGTACAGACCCATGAGTAGATTTGGAAGCATATCGGAATCAATATCTCCTTTTCTTAAGATGTCGTTTGAGACTGCATCCAAGTTTATAAATAATATTTAAGAAAAAAAAAATATATATATATATATATGTAGTTCGGGTTTCGGGCGGGTTCGGCCTGAAATTGTAGCCACCCGCCCCGATCCGGTTTACCCCATCGGACCATTCGGGTTTATTAGCATTCCATAGTCTTGTGGGAGAAGGGCATTTGGCCTGCTATAAAAGGAAACTTATATATGATGCTGATGCTTATAAACCCAATATTGAATCTTGCTAAATAAATAAATTAAATTATTTAGTAACCTGCCATTCTTGAAAGCCTTGAACACTTTCATGATTTAATTTCTTGATGATGGCGACCATGGATCCAGTACCCTGCTTGAAGGGCAACATTGTCTTTTCGTCCACCCAACCCTTGCAAACAGTCCCAAAACCTCCGACACCCAAAAACCATATTGGACTTGAAATTTCTAGTGGCAATCTTCAAATCTGAATAAGTATAAACTTTCAAATCCGCTGCCGGCAACACCTCACCGTTGCCGTTGGGAGATGAACAAATATCATCATCCCCAAACCGGCTATGGCTATGGCTATGGCTATGGCTATGGCTATGGCTTTGGGTACTAGTGGTGCCTGAAATCCCAACACCATTACTTGTATTATTGGTTGATATCCCTTCATAATGATATGATATAATATAATCATCACACCATACAAACAAAAACCATTAATTAAATTATATATATATATATATATATAGGGTCAGGTTCAGAGGAAAACCTCAAATAACCGAAAAACTAAAGAACACCCTTACAGACATTGATTAAACACAATCCAAATGATATTAATAATCAACCATTAAATTAATTAAAATTAATGAAAAGGGTAGTAAAGTAATTTGACCACTATACCCTACCGCCAAAACAAAACAAATCCACCCCAACTAATCACTACTCTCGGTCACAAATCCACCTCCATGAGTTTTCCGGCGAAAACTTGCAGATTCCGACGAGTTCATGGTTTTCCGGCGATGCTTGCCGTCGACTGCCAAACTTCAAGAAATCACATATTACTTAGTGGTTTTCAATTCTAAAACTTGCAATATGACCCAAACTGAAAAACAAACAAGTATGTAAACGAAAAACGATAAATAACAATTCGATATGCACAAATGAATATATATGCACTTGTGCATAGCATTTGTGGATGGTTGTTTCCAAAGAGGAAGAAGAAGGTGGAGAAGACAGAATCAAAGGTGGAGAACAATTTTAGATCTAAACAATCGGTACATCAAAATCGAATTATAGATATGCACAAATGCATATATATATGCACTTGCTCTGCATCATCAAAAACACCTTCGTCAAACCGTACAAATCCACTTATGAAATCAAAAGACTAAACAAACTTATACAATACACATTTATACATGAAATCAAAACTTCAAATTAGATTCAAACCAAAAATTCAGAACCCTACACAAATTTATACAAATCCGGACATGAAATCAAAAAGCGAAACTAATATCTAACCATATACAAATATAGATTTCGACTTTAAACACAAACAGGTTTAAAATTTCGACTTTGACTCTGTTTACGAACCTGGATTTGGTCTTCGTTTCTTGGTGTTCTGATATGAATTTGGCCCTTGTTTTTTGGGTAGTTCAGCCGTGGATTTGGTTTTCGTCTTGTGGGTGCTTCAAATCCTGGAGGTGTTCATAATATGGAGTTTTTTTTAATGATATTGGGGTCTTGATGAAGAAGACAGCGGGTCGGTGGTGTAAACGACAACGAAAGGTGGTGGATGGTGGCATGGTAGAAAGGATGAACAATGATGGGTTTAGTGATGCTTGATGCTGTTGTCACTATCCCCAACCGGATCATCTCCATTTTTATCCGCTTTGATGTGGAGATCGCGATAAGAGCTGCTAATCCGACTTCTGTTGCTGTCTGATCGGTAAGAGTGCTCATAAGATGATTGATCTCGTTTGGATCTAGGAAAGGAAAGGAAAGGAATGGAGAAGAGAGAGAAATGAAGGTGGTGGCGGTCGACGGTGGTGGCGGGAGAGAAGAGAGAAGAGAGGGTAGGGTTTTCTTAAATCTGAGCCTTTAATTTTTTTTGCCAACTTTACCCCCATTGCAGCTTAAGTAATATATTCATATACCCTTTAACTTTGATTTATTTACAAAATTACCATTGAAATATTAACCTTTGATTTGTCTTATCCTATGTCTATAAAGGTGTTCCTAGGTTTTTCAATTATTTGAGGTTTTCCCTTAAATCTTTCTCTCTCTCTCTCTCTCTCTCTCTCTTTATATATATATGGAGAGAGAGAGAAAGAGGGTGATTTTTTTTAATTTAATTAATATTGTTTAACCGTTTGTTTAATCACATCCATCATATCATCTAATCTAACGGTCGATCAGATATTTTTTAGTTTTTCATATATTTGAGGTTTTCTTCTGAACCTCCATGTATATTTCGCCTTAATTTGAGAACACCACGTAAACCACCATAATTTTCTTAATTTCATTTCAATTATAATTCCTTAAATTAAAAAATAAATAAATGTTTTTGAATTATTTATTAGATAGTTTGGTAAGCACTTGATTTTTAAAGAAATTAAAGTATATTGGAAGGACCAAAAATAAATAATTCCAATTGCTAAAATATAAAATTTCCCGGAGAGAATATGAAAAAAATCTATTTATTTTTAAATTCGTTGCTAAAATAACCAAAATAAAACTTTAAAAATAATTTGTAATCTATACTATATTATAAAGCACGAAGGCACCTAACTCTTAAAAACAACTATCCAAGCACAATGTACTACAAATTAAAGCATAATTACTTAAATTTTTTTTATTTTTGGTATTCCCTTATATCACGCCTCCAGTTTCATTTTCATCTTCTCATACACGCTTCGTTCATATCAAAAATGCTATTCAAGTTCATCAGGAATCAAGGTTAGGGTTCTTACAACGATTTTGCGATTTCAAGGTATGTTTCGGTTAGGGTTTCACGATTTCGAATTGAAGAAGAAAGTGAAAAGCTATGAATCTCCATGATGGTTTCTTCGCCGCCGCCTCTTCCACGCCCAAATTTAAATTTTTCTCCCAATTTTGTTGTCACCGAGGGATAATCAAGGCCAGTATTAATTTCTCGATACTTTTTGGCTTTTGATTTGTGATTAATTACATCGATCCTTCTCCAGGTTTATTATGTTTTCGATTTCTAACTTGATTTGATTTCACCGTCGATTTGGGTTTCTTTTTGCACAAAGTTCATCAAATCGATTTCACCTTTGTATGTATATTGCGTGTAAACTGCTCTGTATATATCTTCATTGTTTTACACATTTGTATGTATACTATTTTTACATCTCCCTGGATAGTGTTAGCAGACAAATTGTTTCAGTGCGGCCATGGCTATCGCAGCAGCTGTTGTTATCGTCCCTATTGGCGTCCTCTTCTTCATCTCTGGTCTCATCGTTAATTTTATTCAGGTATACTTTCTTTCCCCTACTCTATATCTTCACTTTCAAATCATTCAATCCAAATCTTGCTAGGGATTTGCTCAATTTTAGAACGTTTTACCTTTGAGATCAACAGAATGTTTGATTGCAACTTATTTCTTCCGGTTCCCAGTAGATTTGGTACCTTTTTGTGTGTGTGCGTGTGTGTTATTGAAATCTGTACTTAAGATTCAATTGTTGTGAGCTTCTAAAATAACGCTAAATCTCACTATGTTTGATTTGTTACTATTGATTTACTATTTTAGACACTTATTTTTGTGACTGTAAGGCCATTCTTGAAGAGTTTATTTAGAAGAATGAACAGAATGGTGGCTGAGTTGTTGTGGCTGGAACTTGTTTGGATCGTTGATTGGTGGGCAGGAGTTAAGGTGATGATGATTTTATTTAAGTTAAGTATTAAGTTTATACATGTAAACATTGAACTTTGATTTCGTTGAACATCATAAAGTGCGATTCTTTACCCAATCAATGTTTTTGATTTACTGGCCGGGTGTGTTATTATTTCATCTCCAACTTCTGTATTTTAGCTACATGACCGATTTCCATTGCAATATTTGAAGAAACAAAGAAGTGAACTTATCAGGTTATATCTGATAAGTCGTAGCCAGACAGAGCGGATGAAGTAGAAGCAGTAAAGCTTTCGGAGTTGTATTATGGCCGTCATTTCAGAGGTATATTAATATCACCACATTTGCTACACCCTTTTTTTCCAAGTGTTAATAGATGTTTCGTCTTAATCATTAAGTTATTACTTACCATGCTCCAGTGGTTTTCATTGGATCTGCTCTGCTTGCTTTACAACAATTCTCTGGCATAAATGATGTTTTCTATTTCTTTTCAACTGTCTTCAAGAGTGGTGGGGCACCCTCAGATATTGCCAACATGTCCGTTGGAGTAGTGAACTTATCAGGTTATATCTCATTAAGTCGTACTATATTCTTCATTGCGAGAACAATATTATTTATATTTCTTTTAAACCTTATTTAGGTTCAATTGTTGCAATGATTTTGATGGATAAACTGGGAAGGAAGGGCCTGCTTCTTGGAAGTTTCATGGGCATGGTATCTATCCAACTCTAACTTTTCATTCCATGATTACATGTTTAAGATGTATGATGTTTTGTTTTTCAACAGAGTTACTCCTGTTTCTCATAGCATTTTAGAAGCATTTGGGTTTTGTAGGAGGTTTTGTAGGATGTTTTAGTGTGGATGGGACCAGATGACAATGGTTCCATATATGGAGTTATGCTCCACCGAGAATTAGTTGACACATGAGTGTGGATGGGACTAGATGCAGGCAATATGTACTTTTAATGTCAATGACTTTGTCACCAAGAGCAAGGTATGTTTATTGTAAACCATCAATAGATCTCTTATATGTTTTAATGTTTGTCGATTATCATTTTTGTTTTACTTAGATGTGATTACTTACGTTGATAATTCTCGTGTTTTTATAATTCTCAATTCAGAATTGCAATATAATGCGATTGATTTGATTCGAAAGCGAGAGTTGCTCTGTACCTTTATAATATACGTGAAAAAGGGTTGTTTCGTTCTTGGGTTCTTTTTTGTGTGTGGTTTACTAGGGTTAAGTTTATCGTGGTTGGTCTTCAATTTGAGATCGGTATGATAGAGTTTGAATTCAGGGGCTGATAAAGGAATTGATTGACGAAAGATGGAAATGGATTATAATGGCGAGGCGGGTTGTCTTGACCCTGAATTGTTACAGTTGAACGAAGTGTCTCCTTTGGCTATTAAATCAAATCCTTATGTTGCTGAGAAACTGTTCGACCAATGGCTTTCGCTTCCTGAAACCACTCCTTTGGTGAGTACTATAATTTACATTCTCTTTTCACAAGAAACGCGTTTGTTTTATACTTTAATCTTTATATTTCTATATTATCAGTTATTGGTGGTTAGGCTGGTTTCTGTCAGGCGTATCTAGGTTAAGGTGACAATATGGTAGTTGATAAATGGTGAAATTGATGCTCTTCGTCAGTTCATAGTTTATCTTGCCTAAATTAGGGTTGGCATATGAAAAGCTTTATTGGAAAAGCAACTATCACATTGATGATGCTGCCTTGGCTCAATGTGCTACTTACCAAAGCCCTTTCTATTAATATGTTAATGACATCCTGTGTTTCACTTAAGTGTCTTGGAGGAAAGTATGTATGCTATCTGACTGAGGATTCCAGTGGGGAAAAGGATTTGTATGAAGAGATGCATAGAGTATATCTTAAAAGTTTAAACAGGCACTGAAGGAAAGACAATAACATAAAACTGACGAAGTTGAATTGTTATAGAAAGTCAACTACAAAGAAACTAGGAGAATGAAGTCTAAGTTGAATTGTTAGACCATCTCCAACTGACGAAGTTGAATTGTTATAAACACCGTGTCTAAGTTTAAGGTAGGATGTATGAGGAGTAACTCTACTGTCAATGGGTTTGAATTTATTTACTACTGCAGCCACGTGCATAAGGGTGGATTTGCTATAAATCTTTGTTTCACTGAGAAACTTCGTAAAATTGCTCTTACTAGCAGATGCAACTGTTCTTAACCCTAAAAGAGATAGAACTTGGAAAACCTGTTTGCAGTAAAAGATCAAATGCCTTTTACTTTTTTTTGGTCATACCCGGGGTTTGAATCTTTTTAGTTATGTGAGATGGTTAATATACCAAAGAATGCATAAAGTTTCTTTATGCAAGTCTTATTTTGGTCACAGTTCCATAATCTGAACTTCAAGAATGTTTGTTGCTAATGTAATTGAGATGATTGTTTCTTCTAAATGATTGTTCTAGCCATCTAGGTATAATGTTTTGCATAAAAATTGGGTATCCGATATGGGATTAGGATATCATGTTTGTTCTACGCTAGACGTAGTAGTGATTTGTCATTTCAGGAAAGTGCATCATGATATGGGATGATCCCAGACACATGTCACAATGTCATTATTTTTTAGTACCTCTGATATTTTGGTTAATGTTCATAAGTTCACCTGTAGTTAAAGTATACATGGAGTAAATTCGCTTGCATGTATTGGCAATTCAATTTTGTTGTAATATCTAGCTGCTGCACTGCAGGTACGAGGTACTGTTTTTTGGTAGCTGACAGTTTTTGAATTATACAGATATGCACTAAATAGGACGCATAATTTCAGTGTCAATGATGTCAAACTTTCTACTTTATTAAAAGAATATTCTAGAGTAGTTAGGAAGTACTGAAATGTTTTGACATTTTCTTGACATACAAGCCCTTGCCAACATTGAAAGAGCATGATAACTTTCCTTAAACTCCAATAGAGAACTCCATATCTTTGTGAAAATTGGTGATTGAATTCTAAATTTTTTGAGACTGTCTTGATGCTTGTAAAAGATAAAATAACATATGCTTTTCTCCAAAAAAAGAAAAAGATTTTCTAGTTTTCACAATCATTGATGTTTATCTTCAAGATAACCAATTTTCTAATCTCTGGATGTAAAGTTTCATAATTCGTGAAGTTTTTTTTGAAGTTTATATTTGTATACAGCAAATTGTCAGTTTTCTTTTAATTGAAGATATCCCCTTCACGGTATGTTCGTTATCATTTTCTAGATTTATTGTATGTTTCATTTACAGATATATAATTATTCGATTTTTTGGTTAATTTTGAGGACGATTCGGCTTTTAGTAACCCTAATTTTTTGTTGGATCAGATTGTTTACGATAGAGTTACAGACAGGAGCAGGGGATTTGCGTTTATTACAATGGCAAGTGTTCAAGATGCTAAAGAAGCCATTAGAATGTTCAATGGATCTGTAAGTGTTCCCCCAATCACCCTTCACATTCATAACCTTAATAGTTACCTCTTAATAGTTCCATTAAGAGGCAACCACTGAATCATTAAGAGGCAACCACTGAATCATTAAGAGGCAACCACTGAACCATTCAGAGCACTAATTTCATTCTTAACAATTACCAAACAACCATATTTCATTTTACACTATAATCATTCTGACCACTTAATCATCCTGACCACTTAATCATCCTGCACCACTTAATCATAAGAGCCTCTTAATCATTCTGACCACTTAATCATCCTGCACCAAACCATTCAGCAACTGCCAAACAGCCCCTTCGACTCTTCAAAAATTTGATTCAATTCAGACCCATTTGGAGCATAAGATGAAAACTCCAAAAAAATTGGTAATTCCATGTAGAAGTAGCTTAATATCAAATGTTAAATTTGTATCAAGATCCACATATATTCTGCATTTGAAAAGCCTCTTTACATTAAGTTCCATTAAAAATCAAAGCTTGTTACTGATTTCCATTATCATTAATATAAGTGAATATGTTGATACTTGATAGTTTTAAACCTGTGATGCAACTACTGATTTTTTGGGTAATAATTTGCAGCAAATTGGTGGGAGAACTGTGAAGGTAAACTTCCCAGAAGTGCCAAGGGGAGGTAAAAGGGAAGTAATGGGGCCAAAGATTAGATAAAGTAACGGAGATTTTATCGAAAGCCCTCACAAGATCTATGCAGGTAACCTTAGTTGGATCATAACTTCAGAGAAGCTTAAAGACGCTTTTGCCCACAACCCTGGTCTATTGAGTGCAAAGGTCATCTACGAGAAGCATTCGGGCAGGTCTCGAGGTTTTGGATTCGTGACCTTTAGCTCCGCTGAGGCTGCAGAGTCTGCACTTACTGCCATGAATGGAAAGGTGAGCTTGAAAACTCTTATTGTTGTTTTTTTCTAAGGTTTTAGATATGTTTTCTTGTTTGAAGTTCATGGGGTTGGCTAAAGATGACTGATTTCTATGTTTTTTTTTGAATCTTTTAAAAGGGTTTTTGTTGGTTTGAAAGATTCAAGAACATATTTCAAATGGGTTTTTATTAATTTGAAAGATTTCAAATGGGTTTTTGGTCATTTGAAAGATTCTGATATCAATGATCATAAATGGGTTTTTGTTTAGGGTTTTTGTTCATTTGAAAGATTCTGATATCAATGATCATAAATGGGTTTTTGTTTAGGGTTTTTGTTCATTTGAAAGATTCTGATATCAATTGTCTAAAAACAATTGTCCACTTAATAGAACCCCTGATTTTTCAGAAAAAAAAATCTTTCTTAATTATGGAATTGATAGATACCTCTTTCCATAATCTAATTGATATCTTCTCCTAATATTCTAATTGATACCTCTTTCCATAATCTAATTGATATCTTCTCCTATAAATTGATCCACATATTCAAGATTAGAAATCAAAAAGAGTAAAACACTAAACTGTGTAATTAGCATTCTGGAAATCTGCTTCTCCTCCATCCAGACTCCATCTATTGCTTCATTCAGAATCGGTAAGGTTTCAGACCTCAAACTTCTATGCTTCTTTGTTGGTTTTTTTGCTGCAGCATAAATAAATAATCGATTTTTAACCTTTTATACATAAAAAATCTGTTTTTAAGCTTTTATACATAAAAATCGATTTTTAACCTTTTATACATAAAATTATGTTTTTAACACGTTTATCTATACAGTTTATACAATCGAGGAATCTTAAACATGTATAAACTATAAAAAGATTTTTTTTCTATTTTTTTTTTTTTCGTTGTTTTCAACTGCGAATATATACTGCATGTTCTTATTATATATACTGCATGTTCATAAATGCATGTTCTTATTACCAAAAAAAACATGTTCTTATTTAGTGATACTTGATTGCTTTGTAGGTATGTTTCAATGCATGTTCTTATTACAAAAAAAAAACATGTTCTTATTACAAAAAAAATCGATTTTTAACCTTTTATACATAAAATTCTGTTTTTAACCTTTTATACATAAAAATCGATTTTTAACCTTTTATACATACAATTATTTTTTTAACCTTTTATACATAAAAATTCTGTTTGGAAACGTTTATCTATACAGTTTATACATTCGAGGAATCTACTTCATGTATAAACTATAAAGTTAATGATTGTATTTTTTCTGTTTTTTTTTCTTTCTTGTTTTCAACTGTCAATCCATACTGCATGATCTTATTATATATACTGTATTAGAGAGGAACAAACTGAAAGGAGAGAGGGACCTGTTGAAGTTGAAATTAGCTCAGGAGCAAAGGATTGCCGCTCGGTCTTGGCATACTCGGATAAGGGATAGGACTCGCTTCTGCAGGATGGTGACTTCCGAGTATACTGGAGTGGTGAGAGGGTGCTTTGAGGCTTGGGTCCACAATTTCAAAATGGGTCCAATGATGAATCCAATGTGGAGTTTCAAACCATCTTTAACCTTCGCACAATATATTCGAGACATTTAGCTCTCCGAGTAGCCTTAGGAGAGTGATGATAAGTATGAGACATAGATATTTGCTTTTAATTTGATATATTTTGGTTTGTCACTCATGGGTTTGGTTTGGTTAGGGGAATTATAAACAGATTTTTTAGTCTATACATTTAAATTCACATGTGTTACTTATCATTTAATTGTTTGACTTTCCTTTATTATATGAAAATAATATTCAAGAAACCATTTTTTTAAATCAAACTTGTTGTAGTTTGCAGCTTCAGAAAGTCTATTTTGAAGATTTTGTGAAACAAGAATGTGGGAAATCTTGATTAAAGTTACTCAAGAACACAATTTATAAATCGACATATAGATTTTCTTGTGGTTCTTGTTGCTAATCTTTAGCATTTAGTGTAAGTAATTAATTAATAAATTAGGAAATTTGTTTAATTTTTGCAGTAATTTTGAAATAATTAATTTTTTCCTAAAAAAAGGGGTTAATAAACGGTATTAGTTATATTCATAGTTATTTAGAAGTAGAAATCAATTTTAAAATAATGTCAACGAAATTTATAAATTTGTTTAATTTTTGCAGTAATTAAACTTTTTCAAAAAAAGGGGGTTAATAAATGGTACATATATATTACTACAAAATCAATACGGATCCTTAATCGTTTAGATTCAAATTTATTGAAATAATATTTTTAAAAATCTTGAAGATTTCGATCTCCCAAAGATAAATGCAGATGTCAACTTACAATTTGGAAGTTTTCGTGAGGTAGAAGAGGAATACTCCATAGTTGTGGAAGACGAACACTTACGTGCCAGAGACTCCCTTAATTTCGACCAAAGATACGCATACGATGAGATCATGAAACACGTAGACAGTGATTGTTCGGGCGTGTTCTTCATAGATGGTCCCGGGGGGACTGGAAAAACATTTTTGTACAAAGCATTGCTAGCTGTCATCCGTTCTCGTGGTCTCATTGCACTCGCCACTGCCTCTTCAGGTGTTGCGGCTAATAACATGCTTGGGGGGAGAACATCTCATTCAAGATTTAAGATTCCTCTCAATCTTGATAACAACTCAATGTGCAACATAAAAAAACAAAGTGGGACTGCTCAATTGCTACGGGATGCAAAAATAATAATTTGGGATGAAGCGTCGATGGCTAAGAGGCAGGCGGTAGAGGCGCTTGATCGAACAATGCAAGACATCATAGGGGTGAAACTTCCATTCGGTGGAAAGATAATGGTTATGGGTGGTGATTTTAGACAGGTCTTACCAGTTGTGAGACGTGGAACACGAGCACAAATTATAGATTCAAGCCTACGGATGTCACCTCTTTGGTCTTCGATAAAAAAGATACAGTTAACTCTTAATATGAGAGCACGAACTGATCCATGGTTTTCAAAGTTTCTATTAAGAGTAGGAGATGGAGATGAGGAAGCAATAGACGAAAGCTTTATACGCATACCGGATGACATGGCCATTCCCTATACCGATAAAGCTGAATCGGTAAATGATTTGATTGACGCAATATTTCCATCTCTGCAAGTCAATGGAGCCGATTCAGATTATATCATTTCGAGGGCTATATTATCAACAAAAAATGAGAATGTCGATGAGATTAATGATCAGTTGATTGATAGGTTCTGCGGAGATGAAAAGGTTTACTACAGTTTTGATGAAGCAGAAGATGACAGGAATAACTTTTATCCAATGGAGTTCTTAAACTCGCTGACTGTTAGTGGTTTGCCCCCCCCCCCCATTACCTCCGACTCAAAATTGGATGCCCCATAATACTATTAAGGAATATCGATCCCTCTAATGGATTATGTAACGGAACCAGATTGATATGTAGAGGGTTTCAGCGGAACGTAATCGACGCAGAAATAGCTGTAGGTCAGCATGCTGGAAAGAGGGTGTTTTTGCCGAGAATTCCTCTTTGTCCATCTGAAGATAACATGTTCCCCTTCAAATTGAAGAGAAAACAGTTCCCAGTCCGACTTAGCTTTTCTATGACAATCAACAAAGCTCAAGGACAGACCATTCCTAACGTGGGTGTATATCTACCAGAATCAGTATTCTCTCACGGCCAACTTTATGTGGCGTTGTCAAGAGGGACATCACGCGGAAATACAAAGGTATTAGTAAAGCCTGCCAAAAAATTCAATCGTGCTGGAGTCTACACATCAAACGTGGTGTATCAGGAAGTCTTACGCGACTAACAAGGTACGAGTTATTATTAAACATAAACATTTTTTACAACTATTTGTATAGATTATAATCATAAAACTTTTTTTACAGGCATGTCTTCATATGGATGCTTCAAGTGATACCTTAGCGTATTTTGTAGGTATCGATTTATATTATAAAGATGATTACATTTTTATTTTGTGTACACATGAATTTTGGTTTTTTGGTTAATTATGAATTGCAGTAACTAATTACAACAAAAACTTTTTGGTCGACCAACCATTATAAACTTTAAAGTTTATAAAGATCATAAATGTCATACTCTCAATTTACAAAAAAATTGGCATCCCGCCGCATTGCGCGGGTATCCAACTAGTGTATGATAATAGGGATGGCAAAAAAAACCGAAACCGACGGTGAAAACCGAAACCCGAAATTTTCGGGTTGGGTTCGGGGACGTCTTAACGGGGACGGGACGGGGATCGGGGATAGTTTCGGGGATTTTAACGGGGGCGGGGACGGGGACCATTCTCACCGGCCCGGCCCGGCCCGATATTATATACATATATATATATATATATATATATATATATATATATATATATATATATATGTATATTTGTTGTTTTAGGGCCTAATCCATTAAGAAATGTAAGTAAGCCCAAAGGCCAAAGTCCAAACCTACCCACAAAAAACCCTAAACAGCTATTCAGCTAATCGTCTCAGTGTCTCACACTCTCACTCTCAATCACTCTCATGCTCATCGATTCGTCCCTGCTCTCAGCGGCTCAGCCAGTCAGCCTCTAGTCGATTCCGAGTAGGTGTTGTCCGACCAGCAGGGTGTCGAGTTCTTCTGCCATCTAGTCGCCGACGACGGTAGGGGTTTAAAGTTTACTAGTTTCCGTTCATCTTTTATCGAGCGATCCTCAATGATTTTATGCGATTTACGTCTCTCGTTTGTGGTATCTGATTTTCAATTGGTTCAGAGATTACAGCAACCTATCATCAACATTTTTTATTAATATTTTTAACTCCGATTGTTACATACCGAGACTGATTCTATATGGCACTTGATTTTTTATGCGTTTTTGTTAGATTCTAGTCGTACTTGTTACCTTGTTGGTGTATTCGATTTGTGTTTCTGCGATACTGTTAAAACTTAAAATCAGTGTAGATGGGTGAATTTTACCCTTAACGGGGATCGGGGAAACCGCGGGGATCCCCGATAACATCCCCGACGGGGATCGGTACGGTTATGGGGACGGGGATGCTTATCGGTTTCGGGGACGGGGACCCTGAAAACCGGCCCGTTGCCATTCCTATATGATAAGAAGTAGGCAAACGTGGTTTAACCTAAAAACAAAAGTCAGCCGCCACACACTCTCATCTCCCTTGTATTTCTTCATCAGTCTTCAGATCTGTATAAGATCGATCTATCGATTATTTCAATCTCAACCCCACCATTTTAAGCCTTCAATTGGACCAAATCCCTTATATTTCTTCATTCATTCTTCAGATTTCCGTTCTTCATGTCCACTTATTTAAATATCAAGTGTTTGCGAAGATTTTGTCTGCCTACATTGTTGGAATCGGTGGTCTCGGAATTAAAGGTAAAATCTGATTTTGTTTTTTAATTTCTTTCAGATTCACAACTAGAATTCATGTTAAACTTTAATATTAAGATTGATATCACCTGGAACGAAACAGGTTTTGTTATCATGATAATTTTATCTATATTCCTTTTCTTTAACGGGTATCACATTAATTCAAATCTTTTATATGATTCAAGTGTCTTAATGATCCATGTTGATGAATGGCATGGAAGCTTGAATCTGGTGGATCTCGCCGGAAGCGAGAGAGCATCAGCAGATGAATCTAAGGAGAGGAGAAATGAAACAAAACACATCAATAAATCCCTCCTAGCACTTCAAAATGTGATTCGTGGCCTTGCACTAAAAACAAGCCATGTGCCATACAGAGACAGTAAATTAACAGAGCTTCTTCAAAGCTCGCTAGGTACTCAAAATGTTCAACTTATATTCGTTGCTGGCTAAAATTGGTTGATTATATTAATACTTATATTATTATAGGGGGTAAAGCAAAAACGTTGATGCTTGTACAACTAAGAGATGATGTGGAGTCTTTGAAGGAAACAATCCAAACCTTGAGGTTTGCTGAGTGTGCGGCAGCAGTGGAGCTAGGTCCTGCACATAGCAACAAAGCAGGCAAGGGGTGAATGATTTTGATTAAAAATGCTTTTATTACTTAATACCTTTAATCAAACATTTTTTTTTATTTTATTAAAAACGGTCAAGGTTTACTATTTTCTTTTTTAAAAATGGTGTTAAGTTTTCTTCAGAATCTTGAGTTGGAAAACAAAATACTTGGGTCAGTCTCTTTGTCTCCAAGTCCCCCTTAGCTTCCATACTTGCAAGCCAATTATCATTTGAATCAAAAGTTTTCATGCTCATATTCACATTTGGACCATCCATGAGCTTATCAAAGTTATATTCCTCATTGAATGGGTGGATTTCCTCTTCCCCCTCACTATCACTTTCTAGGAAGATGTTGAAAATAACTGAAAGTTTAGAAAACCACCTGTTGAAAAACCGCTCCTTATTCGTTTTTATAAGTAGAATAGCTAGATATTAGTTTACTTTAATGCACACTATTACATCATTAATAACTATTTCAAAGTTTGAACAACCTAAGGGTACAAAATTAATTAAATATTTTAAAACAGTACATTTTTTGATCAGGTATTTATAAAAAGATGTATACGAGCTTATAATGTTAATCTTAAAATTAAAATAAGTAAAAAAGCTAAAAGGTAATCTATACGTTAACTTTTAAGTGAGCAGTTGTATACCTACCTACGTGATACTAAAGTGGAAACCTTGAATTTTCTAAAAATGTTCTATTTTCCTTTGTTATCGATTTATTATTTTTGCAATTCTGTTTGATTATCACTTGCAATTATTTTTATAATCATATTCTACAAAGCATACAAAAACGTGAATTAGGATGTCATGATGTGGCAAATCATATTTTGCGTTTATAACATAAAACATAGTAGTAGGATGATGCTTATAATTTGTAACATATACTAATAGAAAATCAGGTCTTGATGAGATCATCATATTTATTCATAGCATAAAGCAGCATAATATAGTGAAGTTCTAAAGTTGAAATACATAAAAGTTACCTCAAATATCCATGTTTAGCTTGATTTCACGATTTCGTTCCATGGAACGTACGTGCCGATAACGTGTTAAAGAACAACGAAATAGAGAGAATCAAAAAGCTGTAAATTTTCATTAATCATAAGTCCTATAAATAGTTGAGGGAGAACACGATAAGCATGGGAAACAACATTTACTCCATAAATAACTCTAATATCTTATAATTATCTCCATCTTTATATTTATTTCTATCGTCATATCTTTTACACGATGACACATTTATCCTACAACATAAATTACTTTTTATATGTTTAATTTTATTAATGGCCGCTTAATACTTCTAACTAAACACCTCCTAAAAATTGGTTTTGTTGCTTAATACTTCTCAGTGATGGTATGAACACAAAGGTTCATATATGAATTGGTTAAAAAAAATTCATATATGAATCACAAAGGTTCATATATGAACACAAAGATTCATATATGAATCAATTAATTGGTTCAATTGATTCATATGTGAACCTACAGTTAATTAGTTTCATATATGAAACACAAAAGTTCATATATGAATCACAAGATTCATATATGAATTAGTTATAAAGAGTTCATATGTGAATTACACAGATTCATATATGAATTCAGCCCGTGTTTTTGTAAAAGTTACGAAATTGTCCTTCTATTTTTGGAACAACCGCAACTTTTGACCGGTCAAAGCCGCAACTTTTGACCAATTATAACCATTGTTCTAAAAGGCTCGCCACGACAGCCGGCATGGCGCGCCGTGGCTGAAGGGAGAAAGCCAATCGGACACACCCATTAACATTAATGATAATGGGGAATTGACTGTTGTTACAAAGTCCGCAAGAGAAACCCGCCAAACGTTCAAATTCAGTAAAGTCTTTCCCCGTACAGCAACACAAGGTCTTTCTTCTACCATCAATGAACCAAATACATCAAAAGGTATCAACCATTTGTGTCAAAATATATATGATTATTTTTATAAAATTATGTGTTTTCAGAGGACGTGTTTCTTGAAATTCAACCACTGATACGGTCCGTGCTGGATGGGTATAACGTGTGCATATTTGCATACGGTCAAACAGGCTCTGGGAAGACTTATACCATGGTAAGTTTTGTAGCTCACACAAGTATGTTAATGTATGATGAATATTTGATCTACGATTTTTTGACTTGTTTTGTGCTTTTCTTTTAGATGGGGCCTGAGAAAATATCATCATCATCAGGGGGTCAACTACCGAGCCCTAAAAGATCTGTTTGATTTATCCCAATCCAAGAAAAGTTGTTGTCGATATGAAATTTGTGTCCAAATGGGCGAGATTTATAATGAACAAGTTCGTGATTTGTTATTGAAGAAGGATGGTACTCAACGCAAATATCCTTCACTTGTAGCTTTAGCTTCCTAGTGTGACTTTATTTCATTTCTCATATATTCATATACATACATACATACATATATATATATATATAGAGAGAGACCATTATATCTTTTTTCCCCTTTGTTCCCCTGCTCACAACGGAAAACGGGTTTGCAACTGCACTACTCTCTATATGTTGTGCATTATATGTATATCTTAGAAGACCATATGTGAAAATATATCGTGCATTATATTGTCGTTGTTTAGACGGATACCTTGACTTTCACACCCTCAGGATATTGAGTTCCCCCCAAAAAAGTGGGTCAGCTCACTTAGCTGTCCCCACTACTAGCATGCACCCTGTTTCATCAACAGCAGATGTCCTGAAATTGATGCAGAGAGGGTTAAAGAGTCGGGCTACCGGTGCCACCACCTGGAACGAAAGGAGCAGCCGCTGCCGCTCCCACAGGTTTTGTTATCATGATAATTTTATCTATATTCCTTTTCTTTAACGGGTATGACATTAATTCAAATCTTTTATATGAATGAAGTGTCTTAATGATCCATGTTGATGGAAAGGATCTTGAGACAAATGCCGAATGGCATGGAAGCTTGAATCTGGTGGATCTCGCCGGAAGCGAGAGAGCATCAGCAGATGAATCTAAGGAGAGGAGAAATGAAACAAAACACATCAATAAATCCCTCCTAGCACTTCAAAATGTGATTCGTGGCCTTGCACTAAAAACAAGCCATGTGCCATACAGAGACAGTAAATTAACAGAGCTTCTTCAAAGCTCGCTAGGTACTCAAAATGTTCAACTTATATCCGTTGCTGGCTAAAATTGGTTGATTATATTAATACTTATATTATCTGCTGCATATTATAGGGGGTAAAGCAAAAACGTTGATGCTTGTACAACTAAGAGATGATGTGGAGTCTTTGAAGGAAACAATCCAAACCTTGAGGTTTGCTGAGTGTGCGGCAGCAGTGGAGCTAGGTCCTGCACATAGCAACAAAGCAGGCAAGGGGTGAATGATTTTGATTAAAAATGCTTTATTACTTAATACCTTTAATCAAACATTTTTTTTATTAAAAACGGTCAAGGTTTTCTATTTTCTTTTTTAAAAATGGTGTTAAGTTTTCTTCAGAATCTTGAGTTGGAAAACAAAATACTCTGGCCAGTCTCTTTGTCTCCAAGTCCCCCTTAGCTTCCATACTTGCAAGCCAATTATCATTTGAATCAAAAGTTTTCATGCTCATATTCACATTTGGACCATCCATGAGCTTATCAAAGTTATATTCCTCATTGAATGGGTGGGTTTCCTCTTCCCCCTCACTATCACTTTCTAGGACTACTTCCTCTTCTATATCGTGAGCACTGATTCAATTAGAGGAACGAAGGGTGAACTCTACATCGTACTTGATATCTTTAAGCCATTGTATGAAGCACATCACAGTAGAATCTGTAGAATTTGGTTCAATTAGAGGAGCTCTTGCATCCTCCTGAAATTGGGTGGAAGCTTGAATCCCGGATTAGCATCTTCCATGGATCGATGATGTGTGCGCAGATGAGAGGATCGTCTAGGACTCTCGATTTCATGTTTTAGGGGAATGGAGAGGTAGCAAATATCAGGGATCGTGGGGAGGGGAAGTAAGGAAGATGTTGAAAATAACTGAAAGTTTAGAAAACCACCTGTTGAAAAACCGCCCCTTATTCGTTTTTATAAGTAGAATAGCTAGATATTAGTTTACTTTAATGCACACTATTACATCATTAATAACTATTTCAAAGTTTGAACAACCTAAGGGTACAAAATTAATTAAATATTTTAAAACAGTACATTTTTTGATCAGGTATTTATAAAAAGATGTATACGAGCTTATAATGTTAATCTTAAAATTAAAATAAGTAAAAAAGCTAAAAGGTAATCTATACGTTAACTTTTAAGTGAGCAGTTGTATACCTACCTACGTGATACTAAAGTGGAAACCTTGAATTTTCTAAAAATGTTCTATTTTCCTTTGTTATCGATTTATTATTTTTGCAATTCTGTTTGATTATCACTTGCAATTATTTTTATAATCATATTCTACAAAGCATACAAAAACGTGAATTAGGATGTCATGATGTGGCAAATCATATTTTGCGTTTATAACATAAAACATAGTAGTAGGTTGATGCTTATAATTTGTAACATATACTAATAGAAAATCAGGTCTTGATGAGATCATCATATTTATTCATAGCATAAAGCAGCATAATATAGTGAAGTTCTAAAGTTGAAATACATAAAAGTTACCTCAAATATCCATGTTTAGCTTGATTTCACGATTTCGTTCCATGGAACGTACGTGCCAATAACGTGTTAAAGAACAACGAAATAGAGAGAATCAAAAAGCTGTAAATTTTCATTAATCATAAGTCCTATAAATAGTTGAGGGAGAACACGATAAGCATGGGAAACAACATTTACTCCATAAATAACTCTAATATCTTATAATTATCTCCATCTTTATATTTATTTCTATCGTCATATCTTTTACACGATGACACATTTAACCTACAACATAAATTACCTAAAAATTGGTTTTGTTGCTTCATTGGCTAGAATAGCCTCCACGACTTCTACATTTAAGAGAATTATTTTATCGCTTTAAGTATATTTTAAGAGATTAAAAAGACATTAGTCACAAGACATTAAAAGGTTTCATTTATTACACTGATGGTCATTATGGTTTGCATTTTATTTCTTTTTTCATCCTTAGTCCTACCAGCAATTAAATAAGTCTCCTTACTCAGGGGCATAATAGTCTTTTTATCATTTCTTTTACTTTTTAGTTAAAATAAAATAAATACAAATGCATTATTGATTTTTTGTTGTTTTGATTTCGAGAGAATTTTTCGATTTTTTATTGATTACAAGAGATCTTTTAAAGTTTTTTCGTTGATTTCAAAATTCTTTTTTAACTGATTTCGATGGAATATTTCGGCTCCTTGGTACTAAATTAATAAATACGATGTAAACATAATTGTGCAACATTATAACGAGTCAATTTAGACCAACGGCTAGGGTTGGCAATGGGTAAGGGTAACCCGTTATCCGTTATGTTTTAACCCGTTGGATAACGATATAAATAAAAAAATTATTCATTTATGCACTTATATATTATCCGTTTACCCGAAATTTTAGTGGATAGGGTATGGATAAACGGTTTTCGTTATCCATTATCCGTTACAATATAATATATACATGCAGAGACTCCGCAAAATGCAAACCTTGCATTTGTTGCATCCCTTACAAACCACAGTCTGCATATGTGCAGACTGGTTCTGCACATATGCAGATGAATAAGTTAAAGAATATACATATAATAAACATACATTCATATGGGACAAATGCACGTATGCAGAACCAGTCTGCACATATGCAGACTGTGGTTTGTAAGGGGTGCAACAAATGCAAGGTTTGCATTTGATTTGTACCCTATACATGTATATAGTTAAATATTAGTGTGTGTATATACATAATTATATATTATTAATATTCTTTATAATGTTGACGTATATTCTTTTATTATTTCTTTTTAATATGTACTTTAACTTATTTTTTATATTTATCGAATAAATATTTCGTGATGATTAAACGAAAACAAGACGGGTTCAAGAAAATAAATTCAATAAAAAATGTTAAGCCTTATAATTTTTATATTTTTTTTTAAATATTACACTATGATTGTTCTTTGGAAGTAATAAATTGTTTAGTACATATTAGATAAAAAATAGTAACTATATTTATAAACTTATGTTTTACTTATATATTTGATAATTTAACAATATCAATTGTAGTTCAAAATGAAAATTTATTTTACCATTTATCCATTACCCACTACTTTTAATGAGTAGGGTAGGATATGGATAAGGGTTTTATGAGATGGATAATTACCCACTATTTTAAATGGATAGGATAATGGAGTAACCCTATCCATTGTCAGCCCTACCAAAGACTAATATAAAATTTAGGGCAAATGACTAATATCAAACTTAGGGCTAATGTCTAATATCATCTTAGGGTGTTACACGAATATCATGAAAATACATGGTTTTTGGAAACCAGATATATTATGACAGTTTTATATAAATGTAAAATTACAATGATATATTCATATTTGCACAAAGGGCTATATATTAAAAGTTACGTTAGTAAAATGGGAGATGCAAATTGTTATTATCCCATTTGAACAAGCAACAATTCAGTTAATCATGAGATAGAGTAACAAGATGAGATATAAAGAAATATGGTGTATTATTCATATGTAACAGAACTTCTTAGAGAGAGAATGGTTCTCTTTCTAGAACACACACACTACACCATGGATTACGTTGTAATATGATTTCTTACCCTACCTACACACATAAATCCTATATATACTCCGTTATTACACACTCAAGTCCAAGTCTATATTTCCCTACTAAATTGTAACCGCTAAATGTGTGTAACCGTTGTAACCCGTCGATTTCATAAGTTTTTTTGATGGATTTTTTTTATGGACTTGTTTATTTTGATGAAATTGTTTCATATCATTCATTTCTTGATGAATTTTTTTTATGAAATTTGTAGTTTCATAGGTTTTTTTTATTTTTATGAAACTTTTCATATATTTTCGTTTTCACCTATGAAACTACAAATTTCATAAAAAAATTATCAAGAAATGAATGATATGAAATAATTTCATCAAAATAAACAATTTTATAAAAAAATTAATAAAAAAACCTATAAAATCGATGGGTTACAACGGTTACACATATTTAACGGTTACATTTTATTATATGTCTACACTGATAAACCTTTACAAACAAATTTTATACGTGGCTTAAAGTCACCTCAAAATATTGCCACCATATCACAATGAATGAATCAAATACCACCGTTTATGCAAAGGCGTTGCCACCTCGAATGATAGTCCAATCTTACTAAAAAGTTTATATAAAAATATTTTAATATTAAAAACAAGTTGTAAACCCCCCTCAAACTTCATACGTACCCATTGCACGTAGTATGGTGTTTATGGGTTGGGTTCTGTTGGTCAGGTTAAAGCATTTTAACAATCCAATTCAATCATTACGGTTTGAAAAATCTCAATCCAATTCAACTCAATCAAAAAGTGTAACCTAACCCAACCCGTTCGGGTTGGGTTGGGTTGGTCGGATTGAAACTTTTATTGATCATTTAACCATTTAACTAAGTTATCGTGTCTAAACAAATTACTAAATGTTTCTAAATAAATTACCTTTTTTCACGGAAAGTGCAAAGGAAGAGAGACGGTAAATAAATTGGAGTATAGGATTTGGACTATTAGAATTTGGAGCGCCTTTTTTTCACGGGTTGTCGGGTTGGGTCGATTTGTATTGAACCTAACCCGTTTTCAACCCAACATATACGGGTTGGTAAAAAAAATAGTATCGATAATACATCGAGTTGGCTCGGTTTGAGTTTTTTTGCCTCAGGTTGGATTGGTTTGGCCGGGTTAGTCGGATTTGTCGGAAATTTGAGCACCCCTAATATGTACGTTGTAATATCCACCGTATATACTCTTTATACATACTTTATGATACTTTAAGATACAATGAACGATAGATTTTTAGAAGTTAAGTGTAATTTTTTAAGGGTTTTCAATGTGAAATCATAAGTTTTTATAGATGAAATCATAAAGATTAAAATATTTAAGGTTTTATATGAAAATTTAAGAAATAAAAACAACATCATATACCATTTAAAGTATGGTGATTGGAGGTAAGTTCCGTTTTTTATCTTCCAATGTTTTGAATTTAATTCCTTTTCTTTTCATTTTCCGATTTATATATTTACCAGTTAATTAATTATCAGCTAAAATACATTAAAAATATATAATTTTTTACAAATTACATCATTAGACATGTCCGATAATATCATTGAAATTAACTCAATATTGAATATTTTAAAATTATTTATTTATATTTAAATCTTAACATAAATAAAAATAACATATTTTTAACGTTAATGGCATGCATGTATGATAAATGCAATGTTTACACATTTTAACGTTAGGCTTCCTAAGCCTAAGAAAGTGGCGTTGTGGGATAACATTGTAACTCAGTCGTTCTTTTGGGTTACAAATAAGAGTAGAAAGTGTAATATTAATTGGATGAGTTGGTTACAAAACCCTCTTCTGTCTATCTCTTACTTGTAATAGTTTTTTCTAGCTTCTTGCTAGTTTTTTTTTATAATATATTTCTGCCGTTAAAAAAACACATTCTTTTCGATGTTTGTCGTTGATCTTTCTTGAGTTTAATTTTTCTTATTAGAGTTTGTTTGGTTAGTATTAATTTGTTTAAACTGATGTAATAGTGTTAACATACTGTTAGGACCAAAATCTGCTAATTATATGATAGTTTTGTAAAAGGTTAATGATTATAATATGGGCTTGAGTATAAGAATTATGGGTTTGGGCTTAAATGACTAACAAAGAAGTATATAAGGATTAGTGTGTAATTAGTGTTAAGAAAATCATTTTTCACAATGTAGCTCATGGTGTAGTGTGTGTGTTCTAGAGAGAGAACCATTCTCTCTATAGGTAGCTTCCTTCATGAATAATACACCACATTCTCCTACATCTCATCTTATTACTCAATCTTCATGATTCTTGAATTGTTGTTTGTTTTAATGGGACTAACACGTACTCAGGGGCGGATCTATAAGGTTGGTAGTGGGGGGAAGGGCCCCCATGAGAAAGAATTTTTTTTGAAATTTTTAGGGTAAAAAATAGGATTTTTTAGTTTTATACATCAACGTCCCCCCAGTAATTTTTCGTTCGGGACCCCAAAAACCAAAAAAAGTGTCTCGAAATCAACTGAAAAACCAAAATTAACTTTTGAAATCGACTAAAAACCCACAAAAGTCACTCGTAATCGACAAAAATACTTAAAAATCCATTAAAATCAACTAAAAATACTTTAAAAAGCCCTCAAAACGTTATATTTAGGCTAAAATAGATCAAAAAAAATTACGGACATTTAAGTTACCTTAAGGGTGCCCCCATGAGAAAAAAATCTTGGATCCGCCACTGCACGTACTAATACTTTAATCAATTCTTCAGGATTATTTTTTGTATATTTGATCATAACTCTATAGGCTTTAAGGTTAACTGTTTAGAGGTAAATTGGGGTTAACTTTTAGACTTTATGGTTAATTTCTTAAATGGAGACCAATTTTGTAGGGTTTTTTTTAGGTTAACTCCTTAGACTTTAAGGCTAATTTGTTTACAAGCTAAATGCATGATATCATAACAGCGGTGAATGATGCTGCCTTTTAGCGTCGGATTGATTGATCGATTGCTTGTTGTAGTGGCAATGTAAAAGGAGATCAAATACCCAAAATACCCTATTCCCAAAATACCCAAGAAGGTTTGCTAACCCTATTCCCAAAATACCCAAAATTTACGCAAAGAATTTTCTCTGCGTAAGTTTATTTTTCCTCCCAAAAAATAAAAAAAATGGGTTTTAAAAATATTTACGCAGAGAAAACTCTCTGCGTAAGTTTCTCATCCTACATGTCTGCGTAAACTCCACGTAGGCTTCACGTTGGAAAAAAAAGTTTACGCGGAAAGTCTAAAAAACTTATGCAGAGAGAAGTCTCTGCGTAAGTTTTGAATTTTTTTTTTATTTTTTTCCTGATTTTTTGGTAAAAGGAATCAGATTCTAATTTCAGTGATTTGACGCCAAAAAAACACTGAACGAATAAAAACAGAGATGTTACAGTCGATTTGATTTTTAGAAAGAAATAAATATTTTTTTAAAATAAATAAATAAATCTTTTGTACAAGTTTAAAACAAATAAACATATAACAAATTGTATAAAAATGTAAACATATAACAATTTTATAAAAATCATCATGCAAATCATATATATTTTATAAATCAATATTTTTAACATCTTTTGAAAAAAATTGTTTTGTTTTATTTTTAAAGAATCTTTTACATAAATACTTTTCTAAATTATTTATATAAAATTAGATAGATAAATTTTATTTTAAAAATATTTTTGCAACTAATTAGACAATACCCTAAAAATTTTAAAAATATTTTTACAACTAATTAGACTATAGTTTTGTTTTATAAAAATAATAAAAACTTAGAATATATTGTTATGTAAATTATTATAAACTTACGCAAAAAGTCTAAAAACTTCAATTGAAATGTGGATTAATAAAACTTCAATTGAAATGTGGATTAGGAGCGGACGTGAAAGGTGCTTTATAAAATGTTTTGTATCAGCATTTACTCGTGTAAGTTAAGTCCCAAACCCATAGTCCGACACCCACAGTCCCAAACCCACTAACCCTAGCCTCCACCGCCCACCGCCACCAACCCACCGTTCGGCGTTCACTTCGGCACCCCCCGACCCGCGACCACCGGCGACGAATCTGCTCCGGTCTGCTCGACGACCGTCGGCGACTCTGCTCCACGCACACCTCTGCTCCAGCAGTCCAGCTCCAAGTCCAAGGTAATCTTTTATGTTTCTTTCTTCTCTAAAATCCATCAGTTTGATTTCTTATTTTGATTGAATATTGATTCCTTAATCCTTATTTCTGCTTCAATTTTAGTCTAAAAAAGTTTGTTGTTTGCTTCAATTTCAATCCTTATTTCTAAAATCCATCAGTTTGTTGTTTGCTTCAATTTTAGTCTTAAAAAGTTTGTTGTTTGCATTATGTATCAATTTAAGTTTGTTGTTTGCTTCAGTTTTAGTCTAAAAAAGTTTGTTGTTTACATTAATTGTATCAATTTAAGTTTGCTGTTTGCATTAATCACATTTGAGAATTGAGATTCTGCAATTTAAGTTTGCATTAATCACATTTGACTGGGTATTGACCGAAAGTTGACCGGGGTCGGGGTTGGTATCCCCGTACCTAGGGGTGAGCATTCGGGAGGGTCGGTCCGAAAAAGGGCCAACCCGATCGGGTTTTGGGTGGGGGATACAGGCCCCGAAACCCGCCCAAAAGTTTAATTCGGGTTTCGGGTCAATTCGGGGTCGGGTTGGGCGGGTTGGGCAGATCCAAAAAGAGGAGGAAGGGTGTTTACCATGTGCATTGCAGGCTTCTAGAGTAGAACTTTCTGCATTCTGGGATATGGAAGAAGACCTTGATGTTGACCATGTCTATTCCAACAACATATACACCATGCTTAACACTTATGGAGTAGAAGCTGCAAGAACCAGCATCATATTGGAAATGAAGAACGTTTTTGGGAGTTATGGTGTCGAGATTGATTATAGACATTTGAGTCTTATTGCCGATCACATGACTCATTGTGGTGGGTACAGACCCATGAGTAGATTTGGAAGCATATCGGAATCAATATCTCCTTTTCTTAAGATGTCGTTTGAGACTGCATCCAAGTTTATAAATAATATTTAAGAAAAAAATATATATATATATATGTAGTTCGGGTTTCGGGCGGGTTCGGCCTGAAATTGTAGCCACCCGCCCCGATCCGGTTTACCCCATCGGACCATTCGGGTTTATTAGCATTCCATAGTCTTGTGGGAGAAGGGCATTTGGCCTGCTATAAAAGGAAACTTATATATGATGCTGATGCTTATAAACCCAATATTGAATCTTGCTAAATAAATAAATTAAATTATTTAGTAACATGCCATTCTTGAAAGCCTTGAACACTTTCATGATTTAATTTCTTGATGATGGCGACCATGGATCCAGTACCCTGCTTGAATGGCAACATTGTCTTTTCGTCCATCCAACCCTTGCAAACAGTCCCAAAACCTCCGACACCCAAAAACCATATCGGACTTGAAATTTCTAGTGGCAATCTTCAAATCTGAATAAGTATAAACTTTCAAATCCGCTGCCGGCAACACCTCACCGTTGCCGTTGGGAGATGAACAAATATCATCATCCCCAAACCGGCTATGGCTATGGCTATGGCTATGGCTTTGGGTACTAGTGGTGCCTGAAATCCCAACACCATTACTTCTATTATTGGTTGATATCCCTTCATAATGATATGATATAATATAATCATCACACCATACAAACAAAAACCATTAATTAAATTATATATATATATATATAGGGTCAGGTTCAGAAGAAAACCTCAAATAACCGAAAAACTAAAGAACAACCTTACAGACATTGATTAAACACAATCCAAAGGATATTAATAATCAACCATTAAATTAATTAAAATTAATGAAAAGGGTAGTAAAGTAATTTGACCACTATACCCTACCGCCAAAACAAAACAAATCCACCCCAACTAATCACTACTCTCGATCACAAATCCACCTCCATGAGTTTTCCGGCGAAAACTTGCAGATTCCGACGAGTTCATGTTTTTCCGGCGATGCTTGCCGTCGACTGCCAAACTTCAAGAAATCACATATTACTTAGTGGTTTTCAATTCTAAAACTTGCAATATGATCCAAACTGAAAAACAAACAAGTATGTAAACGAAAAACGATAAATAACAAGTCGATATGCACAAATGAATATATATGCACTTGTGCATAGCATTTGTGGATGGTTGTTTCCAAAGAGGAAGAAGAAGGTGGAGAAGACAGAATCAAAGGTGGAGAACAATTTTAGATCTAAACAATCGGTACATCAAAATCGAATTATAGATATGCACAAATGCATATATATATGCACTTGCTCTGCATCATCAAAAACACCTTCGTCAAACCGTACAAATCCACTTATGAAATCAAAAGACTAAACAAACTTATACAATACACATTTATACATGAAATCAAAACTTCAAATTAGATTCAAACCAAAAATTCAGAACCCTACACAAATTTATACAAATCCGGACATGAAATCAAAAAGCGAAACTAATATCTAACCATATACAAATATAGATTTCGACTTTAAACACAAACAGGTTTAAAATTTCGACTTTGACTTTGTTTACGAACCTGGATTTGGTCTTCGTTTCATGGTGTTCTGATATGAATTTGGCCCTTGTTTTTTGGGTAGTTCAGCCGTGGATTTGGTTTTCGTCTTGTGGGTGCTTCAAATCCTGGAGGTGTTCATAATATGGAGTTTTTTTTAATGATATTGGGGTCTTGATGAAGAAGACAGCGGGTCGGTGGTGTAAACGACAACGAAAGGTGGTGGATGGTGGCATGGTAGAAAGGATGAACAATGATGGGTTTAGTGATGCTTGATGCTGTTGTCACTATCCCCAACCGGATCATCTCCATTTTTATCCGCTTTGATGTGGAGATCGCGATAAGAGCTGCTAATCCGACTTCTGTTGCTGTCTGATCGGTAAGAGTGCTCATAAGATGATTGATCTCGTTTGGATCTAGGAAAGGAAAGGAAAGGGATGGAGAAGAGAGAGAAATGAAGGTGGTGGCGGTCGACGGTGGTGGCGGGAGAGAAGAGAGAAGAGAGGGTAGGGTTTTCTTAAATCTGAGCCTTTATTTTTTTTTGCCAACTTTACCCCCATTGCAGCTTAAGTAATATATTCATATACCCTTTAACTTTGATTTATTTACAAAATTACCATTGAAATATTAACCTTTGATTTGTCTTATCCTATGTCTATAAAGGTGTTCCTAGGTTTTTCAATTATTTGAGGTTTTCACTTAAATCTTTCTCTCTCTCTCTCTCTCTCTCTCTCTTTATATATATATATATATAGAGAGAAAGAGGGTGATTTTTTTTTAATTTAATTAATATTGTTTAACCGTTTGTTTAATCACATCCATCATATCATCTAATCTAACGGTCGATCAGATATTTTTTAGTTTTTCATATATTTGAGGTTTTCTTCTGAACCTCCATGTATATTTCGCCTTAATTTGAGAACACCACGTAAACCACCATAATTTTCTTAATTTCATTTCAATTATAATTCCTTAAATTAAAAAATAAATAAATGTTTTTGAATTATTTATTAGATAGTTTGGTAAGCACCTGATTTTTAAAGAAATTAAAGTATATTGGAAGGACCAAAAATAAATAATTCCAATTGCTAAAATATAAAATTTCCCGGAGAGAATATGAAAAAAAAATATATTTATTTTTAAATCCGTTGCTAAAATAACCAAAATAAACTTTAAAAATAATTTGTAATGTATGATAATAGGGATGGCAAAAAAAACCGAAACCGACGGTGAAAACCGAAACCCGAAATTTCCGGGTTGGGTTCGGGGACGTCTTAACGGGGACGGGACGGGGATCGGGGATAGTTTCGGGGATTTTAACGGGGGCGGGGACGGGGACCATTCTTACCGGCCCGGCCCGGCCCGATATTATATACATATATATATATATATGTATATTTGTTGTTTTAGGGCCTAATCCATTAAGAAATGTAAGTAAGCCCAAAGGCCAAAGTCCAAACCTACCCACAAAAAACCCTAAACAGCTATTCAGCTAATCGTCTCAGTGTCTCACACTCTCACTCTCAATCACTCTCATGCTCATCGATTCGTCCCTGCTCTCAGCGGCTCAGCCAGTCAGCCTCTAGTCGATTCCGAGTAGGTGTTGTCCGACCAGCAGGGTGTCGAGTTCTTCTGCCATCTAGTCGCCGGCGACGGTAGGGGTTTAAAGTTTACTAGTTTCCGTTCATCTTTTATCGAGCGATCCTCAATGATTTTATGCGATTTACGTCTCTCGTTTGTGGTATCTGATTTTCAATTGGTTCAGAGATTACAGCAACCTATCATCAACATTTTTTATTAATATTTTTTACTCCGATTGTTACATACCGAGACTGATTCTATATGGCACTTGATTTTTTATGCGTTTTTGTTAGATTCTAGTCGTACTTGTTACCTTGTTGGTGTATTCGATTTGTGTTTCTGCGATACTGTTAAAACTTAAAATCAGTGTAGATGGGTGAATTTTACCCTTAACGGGGATCGGGGAAACCGCGGGGATCCCCGATAACATCCCCGACGGGGATCGGTACGGTTATGGGGACGGGGATGCTTATCGGTTTCGGGGACGGGGACCCTGAAAACCGGCCCGTTGCCATTCCTATATGATAAGAAGTAGGCAAACGTGGTTTAACCTAAAAACAAAAGTCAGCCGCCACACACTCTCATCTCCCTTGTATTTCTTCTTCAGTCTTCAGATCTGTATAAGATCGATCGATCGATTATTTCAATCTCAACCCCACCATTTTAAGCCTTCAATTGGACCAAATCCCTTATATTTCTTCATTCATTCTTCAGATTTCCGTTCTTCATGTCCACTTATTTAAATATCAAGTGTTTGCGAAGATTTTGTCTGCCTACATTGTTGGAATCAGTGGTCTCGGAATTAAAGGTAAAATCTGATTTTGTTTTTTAATTTCTTTCAGATTCACAACTAGAATTCATGTTAAACTTTAATATTAAGATTGATATCACCTGGAACGAAACAGGTTTTGTTATCATGATAATTTTATCTATATTCCTTTTCTTTAACGGGTATCACATTAATTCAAATCTTTTATATGATTCAAGTGTCTTAATGATCCATGTTGATGAATGGCATGGAAGCTTGAATCTGGTGGATCTCGCCGGAAGCGAGAGAGCATCAGCAGATGAATCTAAGGAGAGGAGAAATGAAACAAAACACATCAATAAATCCCTCCTAGCACTTCAAAATGTGATTCGTGGCCTTGCACTAAAAACAAGCCATGTGCCATACAGAGACAGTAAATTAACAGAGCTTCTTCAAAGCTCGCTAGGTACTCAAAATGTTCAACTTATATTCGTTGCTGGCTAAAATTGGTTGATTATATTAATACTTATATTATTATAGGGGGTAAAGCAAAAACGTTGATGCTTGTACAACTAAGAGATGATGTGGAGTCTTTGAAGGAAACAATCCAAACCTTGAGGTTTGCTGAGTGTGCGGCAGCAGTGGAGCTAGGTCCTGCACATAGCAACAAAGCAGGCAAGGGGTGAATGATTTTGATTAAAAATGCTTTTATTACTTAATACCTTTAATCAAACATTTTTTTTTATTTTATTAAAAACGGTCAAGGTTTACTATTTTCTTTTTTAAAAATGGTGTTAAGTTTTCTTCAGAATCTTGAGTTGGAAAACAAAATACTTGGGTCAGTCTCTTTGTCTCCAAGTCCCCCTTAGCTTCCATACTTGCAAGCCAATTATCATTTGAATCAAAAGTTTTCATGCTCATATTCACATTTGGACCATCCATGAGCTTATCAAAGTTATATTCCTCATTGAATGGGTGGATTTCCTCTTCCCCCTCACTATCACTTTCTAGGAAGATGTTGAAAATAACTGAAAGTTTAGAAAACCACCTGTTGAAAAACCGCTCCTTATTCGTTTTTATAAGTAGAATAGCTAGATATTAGTTTACTTTAATGCACACTATTACATCATTAATAACTATTTCAAAGTTTGAACAACCTAAGGGTACAAAATTAATTAAATATTTTAAAACAGTACATTTTTTGATCAGGTATTTATAAAAAGATGTATACGAGCTTATAATGTTAATCTTAAAATTAAAATAAGTAAAAAAGCTAAAAGGTAATCTATACGTTAACTTTTAAGTGAGCAGTTGTATACCTACCTACGTGATACTAAAGTGGAAACCTTGAATTTTCTAAAAATGTTCTATTTTCCTTTGTTATCGATTTATTATTTTTGCAATTCTGTTTGATTATCACTTGCAATTATTTTTATAATCATATTCTACAAAGCATACAAAAACGTGAATTAGGATGTCATGATGTGGCAAATCATATTTTGCGTTTATAACATAAAACATAGTAGTAGGATGATGCTTATAATTTGTAACATATACTAATAGAAAATCAGGTCTTGATGAGATCATCATATTTATTCATAGCATAAAGCAGCATAATATAGTGAAGTTCTAAAGTTGAAATACATAAAAGTTACCTCAAATATCCATGTTTAGCTTGATTTCACGATTTCGTTCCATGGAACGTACGTGCCGATAACGTGTTAAAGAACAACGAAATAGAGAGAATCAAAAAGCTGTAAATTTTCATTAATCATAAGTCCTATAAATAGTTGAGGGAGAACACGATAAGCATGGGAAACAACATTTACTCCATAAATAACTCTAATATCTTATAATTATCTCCATCTTTATATTTATTTCTATCGTCATATCTTTTACACGATGACACATTTATCCTACAACATAAATTACTTTTTATATGTTTAATTTTATTAATGGCCGCTTAATACTTCTAACTAAACACCTCCTAAAAATTGGTTTTGTTGCTTAATACTTCTCAGTGATGGTATGAACACAAAGGTTCATATATGAATTGGTTAAAAAAAATTCATATATGAATCACAAAGGTTCATATATGAACACAAAGATTCATATATGAATCAATTAATTGGTTCAATTGATTCATATGTGAACCTACAGTTAATTAGTTTCATATATGAAACACAAAAGTTCATATATGAATCACAAGATTCATATATGAATTAGTTATAAAGAGTTCATATGTGAATTACACAGATTCATATATGAATTCAGCCCGTGTTTTTGTAAAAGTTACGAAATTGTCCTTCTATTTTTGGAACAACCGCAACTTTTGACCGGTCAAAGCCGCAACTTTTGACCAATTATAACCATTGTTCTAAAAGGCTCGCCACGACAGCCGGCATGGCGCGCCGTGGCTGAAGGGAGAAAGCCAATCGGACACACCCATTAACATTAATGATAATGGGGAATTGACTGTTGTTACAAAGTCCGCAAGAGAAACCCGCCAAACGTTCAAATTCAGTAAAGTCTTTCCCCGTACAGCAACACAAGGTCTTTCTTCTACCATCAATGAACCAAATACATCAAAAGGTATCAACCATTTGTGTCAAAATATATATGATTATTTTTATAAAATTATGTGTTTTCAGAGGACGTGTTTCTTGAAATTCAACCACTGATACGGTCCGTGCTGGATGGGTATAACGTGTGCATATTTGCATACGGTCAAACAGGCTCTGGGAAGACTTATACCATGGTAAGTTTTGTAGGTCACACAAGTATGTTAATGTATGATGAATATTTGATCTACGATTTTTTGACTTGTTTTGTGCTTTTCTTTTAGATGGGGCCTGAGAAAATATCATCATCATCTCCTGAGGACCAGGGGGTCAACTACCGAGCCCTAAAAGATCTGTTTGATTTATCCCAATCCAAGAAAAGTTGTTGTCGATATGAAATTTGTGTCCAAATGGGCGAGATTTATAATGAACAAGTTCGTGATTTGTTATTGAAGAAGGATGGTACTCAACGCAAATATCCTTCACTTGTAGCTTTAGCTTCCTAGTGTGACTTTATTTCATTTCTCATATATTCATATACATACATACATACATACATACATATATATATATATATATAGAGAGAGAGACCATTATATCTTTTTTCCCCTTTGTTCCCCTGCTCACAACGGAAAACGGGTTTGCAACTGCACTACTCTCTATATGTTGTGCATTATATGTATATCTTAGAAGACCATATGTGAAAATATATCGTGCATTATATTGTCGTTGTTTAGACGGATACCTTGACTTTCACACCCTCAGGATATTGAGTTCCCCCCAAAAAAGTGGGTCAGCTCACTTAGATGTCCCCACTACTAGCATGCACCCTGTTTCATCAACAGCAGATGTCCTGAAATTGATGCAGAGAGGGTTAAAGAGTCGGGCTACCGGTGCCACCACCTGGAACGAAAGGAGCAGCCGCTGCCGCTCCCACAGGTTTTGTTATCATGATAATTTTATCTATATTCCTTTTCTTTAACGGGTATGACATTAATTCAAATCTTTTATATGATTGAAGTGTCTTAATGATCCATGTTGATGGAAATGATCTTGAGACAAATGCCGAATGGCATGGAAGCTTGAATCTGGTGGATCTCGCCGGAAGCGAGAGAGCATCAGCAGATGAATCTAAGGAGAGGAGAAATGAAACAAAACACATCAATAAATCCCTCCTAGCACTTCAAAATGTGATTCGTGGCCTTGCACTAAAAACAAGCCATGTGCCATACAGAGACAGTAAATTAACAGAGCTTCTTCAAAGCTCGCTAGGTACTCAAAATGTTCAACTTATATCCGTTGCTGGCTAAAATTGGTTGATTATATTAATACTTATATTATCTGCTGCATATTATAGGGGGTAAAGCAAAAACGTTGATGCTTGTACAACTAAGAGATGATGTGGAGTCTTTGAAGGAAACAATCCAAACCTTGAGGTTTGCTGAGTGTGCGGCAGCAGTGGAGCTAGGTCCTGCACATAGCAACAAAGCAGGCAAGGGGTGAATGATTTTGATTAAAAATGCTTTATTACTTAATACCTTTAATCAAACATTTTTTTTATTAAAAACGGTCAAGGTTTTCTATTTTCTTTTTTAAAAATGGTGTTAAGTTTTCTTCAGAATCTTGAGTTGGAAAACAAAATACTCTGGCCAGTCTCTTTGTCTCCAAGTCCCCCTTAGCTTCCATACTTGCAAGCCAATTATCATTTGAATCAAAAGTTTTCATGCTCATATTCACATTTGGACCATCCATGAGCTTATCAAAGTTATATTCCTCATTGAATGGGTGGGTTTCCTCTTCCCCCTCACTATCACTTTCTAGGACTACTTCCTCTTCTATATCGTGAGCACTGATTCAATTAGAGGAACGAAGGGTGAACTCTACATCGTACTTGATATCTTTAAGCCATTGTATGAAGCATATCACAGTAGAATCTGTAGAATTTGGTTCAATTAGAGGAGCTCTTGCATCCTCCTGAAATTGGGTGGAAGCTTGAATCCCGGATTAGCATCTTCCATGGATCGATGATGTGTGCGCAGATGAGAGGATCGTCTAGGACTCTCGATTTCATGTTTTAGGGGAATGGAGAGGTAGCAAATATCAGGGATCGTGGGGAGGGGAAGTAAGGAAGATGTTGAAAATAACTGAAAGTTTAGAAAACCACCTGTTGAAAAACCGCCCCTTATTCGTTTTTATAAGTAGAATAGCTAGATATTAGTTTACTTTAATGCACACTATTACATCATTAATAACTATTTCAAAGTTTGAACAACCTAAGGGTACAAAATTAATTAAATATTTTAAAACAGTACATTTTTTGATCAGGTATTTATAAAAAGATGTATACGAGCTTATAATGTTAATCTTAAAATTAAAATAAGTAAAAAAGCTAAAAGGTAATCTATACGTTAACTTTTAAGTGAGCAGTTGTATACCTACCTACGTGATACTAAAGTGGAAACCTTGAATTTTCTAAAAATGTTCTATTTTCCTTTGTTATCGATTTATTATTTTTGCAATTCTGTTTGATTATCACTTGCAATTATTTTTATAATCATATTCTACAAAGCATACAAAAACGTGAATTAGGATGTCATGATGTGGCAAATCATATTTTGCGTTTATAACATAAAACATAGTAGTAGGTTGATGCTTATAATTTGTAACATATACTAATAGAAAATCAGGTCTTGATGAGATCATCATATTTATTCATAGCATAAAGCAGCATAATATAGTGAAGTTCTAAAGTTGAAATACATAAAAGTTACCTCAAATATCCATGTTTAGCTTGATTTCACGATTTCGTTCCATGGAACGTACGTGCCAATAACGTGTTAAAGAACAACGAAATAGAGAGAATCAAAAAGCTGTAAATTTTCATTAATCATAAGTCCTATAAATAGTTGAGGGAGAACACGATAAGCATGGGAAACAACATTTACTCCATAAATAACTCTAATATCTTATAATTATCTCCATCTTTATATTTATTTCTATCGTCATATCTTTTACACGATGACACATTTAACCTACAACATAAATTACCTAAAAATTGGTTTTGTTGCTTCATTGGCTAGAATAGCCTCCACGACTTCTACATTTAAGAGAATTATTTTATCGCTTTAAGTATATTTTAAGAGATTAAAAAGACATTAGTCACAAGACATTAAAAGGTTTCATTTATTACACTGATGGTCATTATGGTTTGCATTTTATTTCTTTTTTCATCCTTAGTCCTACCAGCAATTAAATAAGTCTCCTTACTCAGGGGCATAATAGTCTTTTTATCATTTCTTTTACTTTTTAGTTAAAATAAAATAAATACAAATGCATTATTGATTTTTTGTTGTTTTGATTTCGAGAGAATTTTTCGATTTTTTATTGATTACAAGAGATCTTTTAAAGTTTTTTCGTTGATTTCAAAATTCTTTTTTAACTGATTTCGATGGAATATTTCGGCTCCTTAGTACTAAATTAATAAATACGATGTAAACATAATTGTGCAACATTATAACGAGTCAATTTAGACCAACGGCTAGGGTTGGCAATGGGTAAGGGTAACCCGTTATCCGTTATGTTTTAACCCGTTGGATAACGATATAAATAAAAAAATTATTCATTTATGCACTTATATATTATCCGTTTACCCGAAATTTTAGTGGATAGGGTATGGATAAACGGTTTTCGTTATCCATTATCCGTTACAATATAATATATACATGCAGAGACTCCGCAAAATGCAAACCTTGCATTTGTTGCATCCCTTACAAACCACAGTCTGCATATGTGCAGACTGGTTCTGCACATATGCAGATGAATAAGTTAAAGAATATACATATAATAAACATACATTCATATGGGACAAATGCACGTATGCAGAACCAGTCTGCACATATGCAGACTGTGGTTTGTAAGGGGTGCAACAAATGCAAGGTTTGCATTTGATTTGTACCCTATACATGTATATAGTTAAATATTAGTGTGTGTATATACATAATTATATATTATTAATATTCTTTATAATGTTGACGTATATTCTTTTATTATTTCTTTTTAATATGTACTTTAACTTATTTTTTATATTTATCGAATAAATATTTCGTGATGATTAAACGAAAACAAGACGGGTTCAAGAAAATAAATTCAATAAAAAATGTTAAGCCTTATAATTTTTATATTTTTTTTAAATATTACACTATGATTGTTCTTTGGAAGTAATAAATTGTTTAGTACATATTAGATAAAAAATAGTAACTATATTTATAAACTTATGTTTTACTTATATATTTGATAATTTAACAATATCAATTGTAGTTCAAAATGAAAATTTATTTTACCATTTATCCATTACCCACTACTTTTAATGAGTAGGGTAGGATATGGATAAGGGTTTTATGAGATGGATAATTACCCACTATTTTAAATGGATAGGATAATGGAGTAACCCTATCCATTGTCAGCCCTACCAAAGACTAATATAAAATTTAGGGCAAATGACTAATATCAAACTTAGGGCTAATGTCTAATATCATCTTAGGGTGTTACACGAATATCATGAAAATACATGGTTTTTGGAAACCAGATATATTATGACAGTTTTATATAAATGTAAAATTACAATGATATATTCATATTTGCACAAAGGGCTATATATTAAAAGTTACGTTAGTAAAATGGGAGATGCAAATTGTTATTATCCCATTTGAACAAGCAACAATTCAGTTAATCATGAGATAGAGTAACAAGATGAGATATAAAGAAATATGGTGTATTATTCATATGTAACAGAACTTCTTAGAGAGAGAATGGTTCTCTTTCTAGAACACACACACTACACCATGGATTACGTTGTAATATGATTTCTTACCCTACCTACACACATAAATCCTATATATACTCCGTTATTACACACTCAAGTCCAAGTCTATATTTCCCTACTAAATTGTAACCGCTAAATGTGTGTAACCGTTGTAACCCGTCGATTTCATAAGTTTTTTTGATGGATTTTTTTTATGGACTTGTTTATTTTGATGAAATTGTTTCATATCATTCATTTCTTGATGAATTTTTTTTATGAAATTTGTAGTTTCATAGGTTTTTTTTATTTTTATGAAACTTTTCATATATTTTCGTTTTCACCTATGAAACTACAAATTTCATAAAAAAATTATCAAGAAATGAATGATATGAAATAATTTCATCAAAATAAACAATTTTATAAAAAAATTAATAAAAAAACCTATAAAATCGATGGGTTACAACGGTTACACATATTTAACGGTTACATTTTATTATATGTCTACACTGATAAACCTTTACAAACAAATTTTATACGTGGCTTAAAGTCACCTCAAAATATTGCCACCATATCACAATGAATGAATCAAATACCACCGTTTATGCAAAGGCGTTGCCACCTCGAATGATAGTCCAATCTTACTAAAAAGTTTATATAAAAATATTTTAATATTAAAAACAAGTTGTAAACCCCCCTCAAACTTCATACGTACCCATTGCACGTAGTATGGTGTTTATGGGTTGGGTTCTGTTGGTCAGGTTAAAGCATTTTAACAATCCAATTCAATCATTACGGTTTGAAAAATCTCAATCCAATTCAACTCAATCAAAAAGTGTAACCTAACCCAACCCGTTCGGGTTGGGTTGGGTTGGTCGGATTGAAACTTTTATTGATCATTTAACCATTTAACTAAGTTATCGTGTCTAAACAAATTACTAAATGTTTCTAAATAAATTACCTTTTTTCACGGAAAGTGCAAAGGAAGAGAGACGGTAAATAAATTGGAGTATAGGATTTGGACTATTAGAATTTGGAGCGCCTTTTTTTCACGGGTTGTCGGGTTGGGTCGATTTGTATTGAACCTAACCCGTTTTCAACCCAACATATACGGGTTGGTAAAAAAAATAGTATCGATAATACATCGAGTTGGCTCGGTTTGAGTTTTTTTGCCTCAGGTTGGATTGGTTTGGCCGGGTTAGTCGGATTTGTCGGAAATTTGAGCACCCCTAATATGTACGTTGTAATATCCACCGTATATACTCTTTATACATACTTTATGATACTTTAAGATACAATGAACGATAGATTTTTAGAAGTTAAGTGTAATTTTTTAAGGGTTTTCAATGTGAAATCATAAGTTTTTATAGATGAAATCATAAAGATTAAAATATTTAAGGTTTTATATGAAAATTTAAGAAATAAAAACAACATCATATACCATTTAAAGTATGGTGATTGGAGGTAAGTTCCGTTTTTTATCTTCCAATGTTTTGAATTTAATTCCTTTTCTTTTCATTTTCCGATTTATATATTTACCAGTTAATTAATTATCAGCTAAAATACATTAAAAATATATAATTTTTTACAAATTACATCATTAGACATGTCCGATAATATCATTGAAATTAACTCAATATTGAATATTTTAAAATTATTTATTTATATTTAAATCTTAACATAAATAAAAATAACATATTTTTAACGTTAATGGCATGCATGTATGATAAATGCAATGTTTACACATTTTAACGTTAGGCTTCCTAAGCCTAAGAAAGTGGCGTTGTGGGATAACATTGTAACTCAGTCGTTCTTTTGGGTTACAAATAAGAGTAGAAAGTGTAATATTAATTGGATGAGTTGGTTACAAAACCCTCTTCTGTCTATCTCTTACTTGTAATAGTTTTTTCTAGCTTCTTGCTAGTTTTTTTTTTATAATATATTTCTGCCGTTAAAAAAACACATTCTTTTCGATGTTTGTCGTTGATCTTTCTTGAGTTTTGTTGGACAACCTAAGGGGGGGGTAAGGTTGTATTTAAAATCTTTTTCTTTCAAAAATTCTTTGAACAAATAAATACAGTACAAACAATACAGTAAAAATAAAGCAGAGTATAAACAAGTAAATATACAACAATTATATAAACAGATATAATTTAAATGCACAGCGGAAATGTAAATAGATAAGGGAAAGAGAATACTTGACAACGGTATTTTTAAAGTGGTTCACCAAACACAAAGTTGGCTAGTCCACCTCGAGAAAATAACACTTCTCGGAGATCCAATACGAAACGTGTTCTTTACGGTAGAAACACAAACCTTAATACAACAAACGCGAAACACTCTTCTTTGAGAGATTAATGTGGATCACTCACTCTAATTCAAACACTTACAAGAGGGTATAGATTTTAATATGAATAATCACTCTTGAATAAGGTTTATCACTTGGATATTTTTAGAGAGTTTGATCACTTGAGTTGTGTTGCTGATTCAACTAATCGAGAGATTTTAATCTGCTATCAACTCAAGATTTCTTGCTCAAAAATTAATTTTATCAGTTTAAGTGATTTAGTGTGAGTAAGAAAGCAGCAGAATAATAATCAAATGCTGAGGGAGAATTTATTGCTGAAGTTGGTGTAGACTTGAATGCTGCTGGATGCTTGTATTTATACTGGAAGATCAACAGGCTTGAGGCATTCGCGGTATACCGCCAAACCATCGCGGTATACCTGCGTCAGAAAAAGGTGCAGCAGAGGAGAAGGTCAACCTGCAAAAATCAACGGCTACATAGTACCCGCGGTATACCGCGTTGCACAAGGCGGTATACCGCCTGACAGGGACCCTGACAAAAGAAGCTTCATATTGCAGAACAAATGATGGTGAACAGTGACGCGGTATACCGCGTGAACCTTGGCGGTATACCGCCTAAAGATTTGTCCAATGAGAGCATGGCAACGCAGGGTTACTTCGGCTGAAACTCTTTTTGCAGTTTGATGAACAGTAGCAGACAGCATATTAATATATATATATCAGTGATTTATATATATATAAAAACATATATATATTATATATATTTGATTCAAATATATTTATATAGATAAAATATATATCCAAGTGATAAAATATTTTAGGGTGTTTATCATTTTAAAATAAAATGACGAAACTCTTCAGACTTGGATTCTTCAGATAAAAAATTTATCGAGATCATTTAAATATCTGCACACTCAGATAAAATATTAGATAACAAAATAATGCGGTGTGTTTTGTAATCATCAAAATAAATATGGAGATGTGATTTTATGTGTACCAAAAATATATCACAATATTTAAAGCTGGGTACACTTGCACCAACAATCTCCCCCTTTTTGATGATGACAAACACAACGCTAAACACGAGAGCATACTCGGTTTCTCTCCCCCTTTTGTCGAAGCAAAAAGGGTTTAAGAAAACCGCTTATGCTCCCCCTCGAAAGATGCTCCCCCTCAAAATATGAAATATTTGAGAGTTAGTATTTATCAAGGGTTATACTCAAGCATGCCTAAACCAAGTCTTAATTTAAAGAACGCTTTTTTGTTTAGAGCTTTAGTGAAAATATCGGCCAAATTATCTTCCGAATCAACCTTTTCAAGCACGATTTTGCCTTTTTGAACATTATCTCGTAAAAAGTGATGTCTCAATTCAATATGTTTGGTACGAGAATGTAAAACGGGATTTTTACTTAAGTTTATGGCACTTGAGTTATCACACATAATTGGAATTTTGGTTAGATGTACCTCAAAATCGGTAAGTGTGTGTTTCATCCAAAGGACTTGAGCACATGCTCTTGCGGCGGCTACATATTCCGCTTCGGTTGTAGACAAAGCTACGGATTGTTGTTTCTTAGAGAACCAAGATACAAGTGAGAGACCTATAAAGGCACATACCCCACTAGTACTTTTTCGGTCAACAATAGATCCACCAAGATCGGAATCGGCGAAACACGTTACTTCTAACTCGGGTTTCTTTGCGTACCATAAGCCAAGATTAGTAGTACCTCGTAAATATCGAAAAATACGCTTGACAGCTTCATAGTGAGATTGTTTAGGTGAAGATTGAAAACGAGCACATAAACATACACTAAACATAATATCAGGTCTACTAGCAGTTAAATATAATAAACTGCCAATCATACCACGATAAATCTTTTCATTAAAATCGTTTCCCTCCTCGTCACGAGATAATTGCAAATTTGTGGTCATTGGAGTTTCAACGGGTTTGACATTTTCAAAGTTAAACTTTTTCAACATATCTTTACAATATTTAGATTGACTAATAAATATACCAGTTTCACATTGTTTTATTTGCAATCCTAAGAAGTATTTTAACTCTCCCATCATGCTCATTTCAAACTCGCTTGTCATTTTCGCAGAAAATTCATTACACAGTTTTTCATTAGTGGAACCAAAAATAATATCATCAACATATACTTGCACAACCACAATATCATTTTGAACATATTTCACAAATAAAGTATTATCTATTTTACCCATAATATAACCACTAACAATTAAAAAGGTTTTTAATCTATCATACCACGCACGCGGAGCCTGCTTTAAACCATAAAGCGCCTTTTTCAATTTATAAACATGTGTCGGGTTTTCAAAACTTTCAAAACCGGGAGGTTGAGAAACGTATACCTCCTCATTTATAATACCATTTAAGAAAGCACTTTTAACATCCATTTGAAATAACTTAAAATCTTTAGCATTTGCAAAAGCGAGAAGCATTCGAATAGACTCCAACCTAGCAACCGGTGCAAAGGTTTCGTCATAATCTATACCTTCTTGTTGACTGTACCCCTTGGCAACTAAACGTGCCTTGTTTCGTGTGACTCCACCGTTCTCGTCTACCTTGTTTCGGAAGACCCATCTTGTGCCAATAATGGTTTGACTACTAGGGCTAGGCACTAAGTCCCACACATCATTCCTAGTAAATTGGTTTAACTCATCTTGCATGGCCAATATCCAATCCTCATCACCTAAAGCTTCATCTATGGTTTTAGGTTCTATGGTTGAGATAAAGGCATGGAAAGCACAATGGGTAAGGATTTGTGATCTAGTTGTCCTTTGGTTTAGGTCACCTATAATTTGATCTACGGGATGGCCTCGAGCGGTTCTAAGGTTAGGATCATCTATACCTTGTGGAATAAAGCACGGAGGGGCATCACTAGATTCAATATTATTTGTGGAAGGTTGGGTACCTAAATCCAAGGTACTAAGTTGTTGGGCTAAGACATCTCCTTCACGGATATTATCATTTGCTAAGGGTGCACTCGGTTTGGGAGGACTCTCGTCAAAACTAACATTTAAGGATTCTTCCACTACCATGGTTTCCTTATTTAGGATTCTATAGGCTTTGCTATTCCAAGAGTAACCTAGGAAAACTCCCTCATAGGCTTTGGGGTCAAATTTGGTTAGGTAGGATTTGGTGTTTAAAATGAAACATTTACAACCAAAAACTTTTAGGTGAGCTAGGGAAGGTTTTCTACCTCGGTAAAGTTCATAGGGTGTCTTATTTAGGATACCTCTAATTAGGACACGGTTAAGCACATAGGTCGCGGTAGCAACGGCATCACACCAAAACTTTTGGGGAACTTGATGTTCGTTTAGCATAGTTCTACTCATTTCTTGCAACGTTCGATTTTTCCTTTCAACAACCCCGTTTGACTGAGGAGTTCGAGGAGCCGAAAAGTTATGAGTTATACCATGTTTATCACAAAAGGCACCAAATTGTACATCATTATCGAATTCTCGTCCATGGTCCGTACGTATGGAAACAATCGTACAACCTTGTTGGTTTTGAATTCTTTTTCCCAAAATTTTAAACTTTTCAAAAGCCTCATTTTTATGTCTCAAAAATAAAGTCCAAGTATAACGGGAATAATCATCCACAATAACCAAAGTATAAAAATTTCCTCCAAAACTTTGAATAGCCATTGGGCCAAAAAGATCCATATGTAAAAGTTCTAAAACTCTTTGAGTAGAAATAACATTTTTTGATTTATGAGAAACGTGATGTTGTTTGCCGACACGACAAGCATCACAAAAATGATTATCAAACTTTAATTTTGGCAGGTCACTCACAAGCTCCTTATTTTTTAAGTTTTGCATTAATCTTAGATTAGCGTGACCTAAACGCCTATGCCATAAAGTAGAAACATCATTAATAGAAGATAAGCATACATTATCAGATACAACAGTTTTACAAATATATAAATTTCCTTTTACAAAACCATTTAAAAGAACTTTGCCATTTTTTATGATTTTACAAGAATCTTCTTCGAAGACAACAGTTGTATTATTTTTACACAATTGGCGAACACTTAACAAATTAAAATGTAAATTATCAACATGATTCACATTAAGAAATTGAACATTATTGCAAGAGACTGTACCTCTACCAATTATATTTCCTTTGGAGTTTCCTCCAAAAATTACCTGTCCACCATCACATGACTTATATGATGAAAAGAGATTATTGTTTCCGGTCATGTGACGTGTGCAACCACTATCGAGTATCCAGTCCATATCAAGGTCAATCTACAATAATGAAGATGTAACTTTTATGGTCCCCATTTCTCGTGGGTCCTTGACAATTAGTTTCAAAAGTCAACCAATATGCATATATATTAAGTCAAACAGAATATATATATATATAATATATTACACAATATATAATACATCAAACCATATTAATATATATATATAACACATTAAACAAACAAAGTATATATATATATAAGAATTAAAAGAATTAAATAAAATGTATATATATATGTGCAGTACGTATGTATATATATATATGAATAGTATAAAAAGTACAAACAACAATATTTTACTTATATATAATATATAACACATATACAAAACACATTTAAAACCATAAACGCATACCACCGGGATTATCATTACTAAACATTCCTTTTGGAATCCATTTATTTACCATTTTAATTTTGCGATTATATTTATCATACACATAAAAACAAGCATTTACATTCGCATTATTATTAGGTTTAGAATATTTATCATGGTACATGCGAGCATACGGTTTTCTCGTATTATAATTTACATTATTTATTTTACGCACATACGGAGGTTTTTGCACATATTGATTTCTTGTATTTACTTTAGGTGATTCATAAAATCTTTTGATGGGTATACAAGAACATTTATCAACACAAGTATTGGAACCAATGCCTTTTCTACATTTTATACGGTTAGGCATATTAAGCATGTTAAGAACTTTCTCATTGCTACTTTCAAAAGCTTTAGCTAGCATGTTATCTTTTTCATATGAAGCACATTTAGCCTTTAAGCATGTAATCTCATTCTCAAGAATATCACATTTTGTACAAATAATATTTTCATGTGATTTTTTATTTAAGCATGCAATTTCTTTATTTAAAGCATCACAAGATTTACAAAAATCTTTTTCTCCTAATTTAGTTTCTAATTTAGCAATTATATCCATATCATTTTCAGATTTTTGTTTAACATTTTTTATTTCCTTTTTACATGCATTTACAGTTTCTTTTAACATAGCATTCTCATCTTGGTAACGATTTGCAAGAGCGGCCATTTTATGAAAAGATTCATATAATTCTTCAAGATTATTTTCACTATCACTTTCATAATCACTATCGTAATCCGAGTAAGAAGATTTTACCTCGTCGTCGCTATCGGCCATAAGACAAATGGCTTGATAGTCATCTTCTTCTTCACTCTCGCTCCACGCGCCTCCAATGAAGGCTTTCTCCTTCTTCTTTTGGAACTTGTTCTTTTTCGGACATTCATTGGCGTAGTGGTCTTTGTCACCACATGAGTAGCAAAAGCCTCTCTTTGGCTTAGCTTTATCGTCTTCACTCGAGTCGCCATTTTTCTTAACTTTTTCGTCTCGTTTATGGAACTTACGACTTCGATTATCACCACCACGACGGTAGTTACCGTTTCTTTGAAATCTGCCATTGTTAGAAAATTTATTATTATTATTAAGAAATTTGGAAAAGTTTCTTACCAACATGGCGACTTCATCGAGAGTTTCGGATGGATCTTTCGAGGAGCTAGCTTTCTCCTTTTTCTTCTCATCTTTTGGTGTTGAGACATTGAGAGCGATTGATTTCTTTTTAACTTGCTCCCGATATTTGTTTCTTTTAAGTGCAATTTCATGCACTTTAAGATTACCGATCAAGTCATCTATCTTCATTATGGAAAGGTCACGGGAGTCTTCTAAGGATGTTATCTTTTGCATCCACTCCGAAGGGAGAGCTCGTAGGATTTTCCTTATATAGTCCTCATTAGGATAAGTGCGATCCAAACCTTTCAAAGTAGTCACAATAAGGTTAAATCTTTTAAACATTGAGTCAATTGACTCATCTTGTTTCATTTCGAATAGTTCATAATCGTGAACTAAAATATTTACTTTACTAGATTTAACCTCCGTGTTTCCACGATGAGTATTATTTAAACTTTCCCATATTTGATTTGCAGTTTTATAAGTATATACTCTTTCAATTTCGTCAGATGTTAAAGCAGCATATAATATATTCTTAGCTTCAAAGTTTAAACAAAAATGAGCTTCATCAGAAGTAGTCCAGTCATCTATAGGTTTATCAATATAAACATCATCTTTCACAATGGTGGGTTTAAAATTTCCTTTTTCTATGATATTCCAAATCTTTTGATTTTTGCCACGCACGTGACATTCAAATAGCTCGGCCCAAATGCCAAACTTTTCAGTATCTATCAAAGGAGGTTTTGAAAACACGATATTAGTTTGTTGAGCCATTTAGAAGAATAAGAGAAAAATATGCAGAATATTTTGAAAGACCTGCTCTGATACCAAATGTTGGACAACCTAAGGGGGGGGTAAGGTTGTATTTAAAATCTTTTTCTTTCAAAAATTCTTTGAACAAATAAATACAGTACAAACAATACAGTAAAAATAAAGCAGAGTATAAACAAGTAAATATACAACAATTATATAAACAGATATAATTTAAATGCACAGCGGAAATGTAAATAGATAAGGGAAAGAGAATACTTGACAACGGTATTTTTAAAGTGGTTCACCAAACACAAAGTTGGCTAGTCCACCTCGAGAAAATAACACTTCTCGGAGATCCAATACGAAACGTGTTCTTTACGGTAGAAACACAAACCTTAATACAACAAACGCGAAACACTCTTCTTTGAGAGATTAATGTGGATCACTCACTCTAATTCAAACACTTACAAGAGGGTATAGATTTTAATATGAATAATCACTCTTGAATAAGGTTTATCACTTGGATATTTTTAGAGAGTTTGATCACTTGAGTTGTGTTGCTGATTCAACTAATCGAGAGATTTTAATCTGCTATCAACTCAAGATTTCTTGCTCAAAAATTAATTTTATCAGTTTAAGTGATTTAGTGTGAGTAAGAAAGCAGCAGAATAATAATCAAATGCTGAGGGAGAATTTATTGCTGAAGTTGGTGTAGACTTGAATGCTGCTGGATGCTTGTATTTATACTGGAAGATCAACAGGCTTGAGGCATTCGCGGTATACCGCCAAACCATCGCGGTATACCTGCGTCAGAAAAAGGTGCAGCAGAGGAGAAGGTCAACCTGCAAAAATCAACGGCTACATAGTACCCGCGGTATACCGCGTTGCACAAGGCGGTATACCGCCTGACAGGGACCCTGACAAAAGAAGCTTCATATTGCAGAACAAATGATGGTGAACAGTGACGCGGTATACCGCGTGAACCTTGGCGGTATACCGCCTAAAGATTTGTCCAATGAGAGCATGGCAACGCAGGGTTACTTCGGCTGAAACTCTTTTTGCAGTTTGATGAACAGTAGCAGACAGCATATTAATATATATATATCAGTGATTTATATATATATAAAAACATATATATATTATATATATTTGATTCAAATATATTTATATAGATAAAATATATATCCAAGTGATAAAATATTTTAGGGTGTTTATCATTTTAAAATAAAATGACGAAACTCTTCAGACTTGGATTCTTCAGATAAAAAATTTATCGAGATCATTTAAATATCTGCACACTCAGATAAAATATTAGATAACAAAATAATGCGGTGTGTTTTGTAATCATCAAAATAAATATGGAGATGTGATTTTATGTGTACCAAAAATATATCACAATATTTAAAGCTGGGTACACTTGCACCAACAAGTTTAATTTTTCTTATTAGAGTTTGTTTGGTTAGTATTAATTTGTTTAAACTGATGTAATAGTGTTAACATACTGTTAGGACCAAAATCTGCTAATTATATGATAGTTTTGTAAAAGGTTAATGATTATAATATGGGCTTGAGTATAAGAATTAAGGGTTTGGGCTTAAATGACTAACAAAGAAGTATATAAGGATTAGTGTGTAATTAGTGTTAAGAAAATCATTTTTCACAATGTAGCTCATGGTGTAGTGTGTGTGTTCTAGAGAGAGAACCATTCTCTCTCTAGGTAGCTTCCTTCATGAATAATACACCACATTCTCCTACATCTCATCTTATTACTCAATCTTCATGATTCTTGAATTGTTGTTTGTTTTAATGGGACTAACACGTACTAAGGGGCGGATCTATAAGGTTGGTAGTGGGGGGAAGGGCCCCCATGAGAAAGAATTTTTTTTGAAATTTTTAGGGTAAAAAATAGGATTTTTTAGTTTTATACATCAACGTCCCCCCAGTAATTTTTCGTTCGGGACCCCAAAAACCAAAAAAAGTGTCTCGAAATCAACTGAAAAACCAAAATTAACTTTTGAAATCGACTAAAAACCCACAAAAGTCACTCGTAATCGACAAAAATACTTAAAAATCCATTAAAATCAACTAAAAATACTTTAAAAAGCCCTCAAAACGTTATATTTAGGCTAAAATAGATCAAAAAAAATTACGGACATTTAAGTTACCTTAAAGGTGCCCCCATGAGAAAAAAATCTTGGATCCGCCACTGCACGTACTAATACTTTAATCAATTCTTCAGGATTATTTTTTGTATATTTGATCATAACTCTATAGGCTTTAAGGTTAACTGTTTAGAGGTAAATTGGGGTTAACTTTTAGACTTTATGGTTAATTTCTTAAATGGAGACCAATTTTGTAGGGTTTTTTTTAGGTTAACTCCTTAGACTTTAAGGCTAATTTGTTTACAAGCTAAATGCATGATATCATAACAGCGGTGAATGATGCTGCCTTTTAGCGTCAGATTGATTGATCGATTGCTTGTTGTAGTGGCAATGTAAAAGGAGATCAAATACCCAAAATACCCTATTCCCAAAATACCCAAGAAGGTTTGCTAACCCTATTCCCAAAATACCCAAAATTTACGCAAAGAATTTTCTCTGCGTAAGTTTATTTTTCCTCCCAAAAAATAAAAAAAATGGGTTTTAAAAATATTTACGCAGAGAAAACTCTCTGCGTAAGTTTCTCATCCTACATGTCTGCGTAAACTCCACGTAGGCTTCACGTTGGAAAAAAAAAGTTTACGCGGAAAGTCTAAAAAACTTACGCAGAGAGAAGTCTCTGCGTAAGTTTTGAATTTTTTTTTTATTTTTTTCCTGATTTTTTGGTAAAAGGAATCAGATTCTAATTTCAGTGATTTGACGCCAAAAAAACACTGAACGAATAAAAACAGAGATGTTACAGTCGATTTGATTTTTAGAAAGAAATAAATATTTTTTTAAAATAAATAAATAAATCTTTTGTACAAGTTTAAAACAAATAAACATATAACAAATTGTATAAAAATGTAAACATATAACAATTTTATAAAAATCATCATGCAAATCATATATATTTTATAAATCAATATTTTTAACATCTTTTGAAAAAAATTGTTTTGTTTTATTTTTAAAGAATCTTTTACATAAATACTTTTCTAAATTATTTATATAAAATTAGATAGATAAATTTTATTTTAAAAATATTTTTGCAACTAATTAGACAATACCCTAAAAATTTTAAAAATATTTTTACAACTAATTAGACTATAGTTTTGTTTTATAAAAATAATAAAAACTTAGAATATATTGTTATGTAAATTATTATAAACTTACGCAAAAAGTCTAAAAAAAACTTCAATTGAAATGTGGATTAATAAAACTTCAATTGAAATGTGGATTAGGAGCGGACGTGAAAGGTGCTTTATAAAATGTTTTGTATCAGCATTTACTCGTGTAAGTTAAGTCCCAAACCCATAGTCCGACACCCACAGTCCCAAACCCACTAACCCTAGCCTCCACCGCCCACCGCCACCAACCCACCGTTCGGCGTTCACTTCGGCACCCCCCGACCCGCGACCACCGGCGACGAATCTGCTCCGGTCTGCTCGACGACCGTCGGCGACTCTGCTCCACGCACACCTCTGCTCCAGCAGTCCAGCTCCAAGTCCAAGGTAATCTTTTATGTTTCTTTCTTCTCTAAAATCCATCAGTTTGATTTCTTATTTTGATTGAATATTGATTCCTTAATCCTTATTTCTGCTTCAATTTTAGTCTAAAAAAGTTTGTTGTTTGCTTCAATTTCAATCCTTATTTCTAAAATCCATCAGTTTGTTGTTTGCTTCAATTTTAGTCTTAAAAAGTTTGTTGTTTGCATTATGTATCAATTTAAGTTTGTTGTTTGCTTCAGTTTTAGTCTAAAAAAGTTTGTTGTTTACATTAATTGTATCAATTTAAGTTTGCTGTTTGCATTAATCACATTTGAGAATTGAGATTCTGCAATTTAAGTTTGCATTAATCACATTTGACTGGGTATTGACCGAAAGTTGACCGGGGTCGGGGTTGGTATCCCCGTACCTAGGGGTGAGCATTCGGGAGGGTCGGTCCGAAAAAGGGCCAACCCGATCGGGTTTTGGGTGGGGGATACAGGCCCCGAAACCCGCCCAAAAGTTTAATTCGGGTTTCGGGTCAATTCGGGGTCGGGTTGGGCGGGTTGGGCAGATCCAAAAAGAGGAGGAAGGGTGTTTACCATGTGCATTGCAGGCTTCTAGAGTAGAACTTTCTGCATTCTGGGATATGGAAGAAGACCTTGATGTTGACCATGTCTATTCCAACAACATATACACCATGCTTAACACTTATGGAGTAGAAGCTGCAAGAACCAGCATCATATTGGAAATGAAGAACGTTTTTGGGAGTTATGGTGTCGAGATTGATTATAGACATTTGAGTCTTATTGCCGATCACATGACTCATTGTGGTGGGTACAGACCCATGAGTAGATTTGGAAGCATATCGGAATCAATATCTCCTTTTCTTAAGATGTCGTTTGAGACTGCATCCAAGTTTATAAATAATATTTAAGAAAAAAATATATATATATATATGTAGTTCGGGTTTCGGGCGGGTTCGGCCTGAAATTGTAGCCACCCGCCCCGATCCGGTTTACCCCATCGGACCATTCGGGTTTATTAGCATTCCATAGTCTTGTGGGAGAAGGGCATTTGGCCTGCTATAAAAGGAAACTTATATATGATGCTGATGCTTATAAACCCAATATTGAATCTTGCTAAATAAATAAATTAAATTATTTAGTAACATGCCATTCTTGAAAGCCTTGAACACTTTCATGATTTAATTTCTTGATGATGGCGACCATGGATCCAGTACCCTGCTTGAATGGCAACATTGTCTTTTCGTCCATCCAACCCTTGCAAACAGTCCCAAAACCTCCGACACCCAAAAACCATATCGGACTTGAAATTTCTAGTGGCAATCTTCAAATCTGAATAAGTATAAACTTTCAAATCCGCTGCCGGCAACACCTCACCGTTGCCGTTGGGAGATGAACAAATATCATCATCCCCAAACCGGCTATGGCTATGGCTATGGCTATGGCTTTGGGTACTAGTGGTGCCTGAAATCCCAACACCATTACTTCTATTATTGGTTGATATCCCTTCATAATGATATGATATAATATAATCATCACACCATACAAACAAAAACCATTAATTAAATTATATATATATATATATAGGGTCAGGTTCAGAAGAAAACCTCAAATAACCGAAAAACTAAAGAACAACCTTACAGACATTGATTAAACACAATCCAAAGGATATTAATAATCAACCATTAAATTAATTAAAATTAATGAAAAGGGTAGTAAAGTAATTTGACCACTATACCCTACCGCCAAAACAAAACAAATCCACCCCAACTAATCACTACTCTCGATCACAAATCCACCTCCATGAGTTTTCCGGCGAAAACTTGCAGATTCCGACGAGTTCATGTTTTTCCGGCGATGCTTGCCGTCGACTGCCAAACTTCAAGAAATCACATATTACTTAGTGGTTTTCAATTCTAAAACTTGCAATATGATCCAAACTGAAAAACAAACAAGTATGTAAACGAAAAACGATAAATAACAAGTCGATATGCACAAATGAATATATATGCACTTGTGCATAGCATTTGTGGATGGTTGTTTCCAAAGAGGAAGAAGAAGGTGGAGAAGACAGAATCAAAGGTGGAGAACAATTTTAGATCTAAACAATCGGTACATCAAAATCGAATTATAGATATGCACAAATGCATATATATATGCACTTGCTCTGCATCATCAAAAACACCTTCGTCAAACCGTACAAATCCACTTATGAAATCAAAAGACTAAACAAACTTATACAATACACATTTATACATGAAATCAAAACTTCAAATTAGATTCAAACCAAAAATTCAGAACCCTACACAAATTTATACAAATCCGGACATGAAATCAAAAAGCGAAACTAATATCTAACCATATACAAATATAGATTTCGACTTTAAACACAAACAGGTTTAAAATTTCGACTTTGACTCTGTTTACGAACCTGGATTTGGTCTTCGTTTCATGGTGTTCTGATATGAATTTGGCCCTTGTTTTTTGGGTAGTTCAGCCGTGGATTTGGTTTTCGTCTTGTGGGTGCTTCAAATCCTGGAGGTGTTCATAATATGGAGTTTTTTTTAATGATATTGGGGTCTTGATGAAGAAGACAGCGGGTCGGTGGTGTAAACGACAACGAAAGGTGGTGGATGGTGGCATGGTAGAAAGGATGAACAATGATGGGTTTAGTGATGCTTGATGCTGTTGTCACTATCCCCAACCGGATCATCTCCATTTTTATCCGCTTTGATGTGGAGATCGCGATAAGAGCTGCTAATCCGACTTCTGTTGCTGTCTGATCGGTAAGAGTGCTCATAAGATGATTGATCTCGTTTGGATCTAGGAAAGGAAAGGAAAGGGATGGAGAAGAGAGAGAAATGAAGGTGGTGGCGGTCGACGGTGGTGGCGGGAGAGAAGAGAGAAGAGAGGGTAGGGTTTTCTTAAATCTGAGCCTTTATTTTTTTTGCCAACTTTACCCCCATTGCAGCTTAAGTAATATATTCATATACCCTTTAACTTTGATTTATTTACAAAATTACCATTGAAATATTAACCTTTGATTTGTCTTATCCTATGTCTATAAAGGTGTTCCTAGGTTTTTCAATTATTTGAGGTTTTCACTTAAATCTTTCTCTCTCTCTCTCTCTCTCTCTCTTTATATATATATATATAGAGAGAGAAAGAGGGTGATTTTTTTTTAATTTAATTAATATTGTTTAACCGTTTGTTTAATCACATCCATCATATCATCTAATCTAACGGTCGATCAGATATTTTTTAGTTTTTCATATATTTGAGGTTTTCTTCTGAACCTCCATGTATATTTCGCCTTAATTTGAGAACACCACGTAAACCACCATAATTTTCTTAATTTCATTTCAATTATAATTCCTTAAATTAAAAAATAAATAAATGTTTTTGAATTATTTATTAGATAGTTTGGTAAGCACCTGATTTTTAAAGAAATTAAAGTATATTGGAAGGACCAAAAATAAATAATTCCAATTGCTAAAATATAAAATTTCCCGGAGAGAATATGAAAAAAAAATATATTTATTTTTAAATCCGTTGCTAAAATAACCAAAATAAACTTTAAAAATAATTTGTAATGTATGATAATAGGGATGGCAAAAAAAACCGAAACCGACGGTGAAAACCGAAACCCGAAATTTCCGGGTTGGGTTCGGGGACGTCTTAACGGGGACGGGACGGGGATCGGGGATAGTTTCGGGGATTTTAACGGGGGCGGGGACGGGGACCATTCTCACCGGCCCGGCCCGGCCCGATATTATATACATATATATATATATATATGTATATTTGTTGTTTTAGGGCCTAATCCATTAAGAAATGTAAGTAAGCCCAAAGGCCAAAGTCCAAACCTACCCACAAAAAACCCTAAACAGCTATTCAGCTAATCGTCTCAGTGTCTCACACTCTCACTCTCAATCACTCTCATGCTCATCGATTCGTCCCTGCTCTCAGCGGCTCAGCCAGTCAGCCTCTAGTCGATTCCGAGTAGGTGTTGTCCGACCAGCAGGGTGTCGAGTTCTTCTGCCATCTAGTCGCCGGCGACGGTAGGGGTTTAAAGTTTACTAGTTTCCGTTCATCTTTTATCGAGCGATCCTCAATGATTTTATGCGATTTACGTCTCTCGTTTGTGGTATCTGATTTTCAATTGGTTCAGAGATTACAGCAACCTATCATCAACATTTTTTATTAATATTTTTTACTCCGATTGTTACATACCGAGACTGATTCTATATGGCACTTGATTTTTTATGCGTTTTTGTTAGATTCTAGTCGTACTTGTTACCTTGTTGGTGTATTCGATTTGTGTTTCTGCGATACTGTTAAAACTTAAAATCAGTGTAGATGGGTGAATTTTACCCTTAACGGGGATCGGGGAAACCGCGGGGATCCCCGATAACATCCCCGACGGGGATCGGTACGGTTATGGGGACGGGGATGCTTATCGGTTTCGGGGACGGGGACCCTGAAAACCGGCCCGTTGCCATTCCTATATGATAAGAAGTAGGCAAACGTGGTTTAACCTAAAAACAAAAGTCAGCCGCCACACACTCTCATCTCCCTTGTATTTCTTCTTCAGTCTTCAGATCTGTATAAGATCGATCGATCGATTATTTCAATCTCAACCCCACCATTTTAAGCCTTCAATTGGACCAAATCCCTTATATTTCTTCATTCATTCTTCAGATTTCCGTTCTTCATGTCCACTTATTTAAATATCAAGTGTTTGCGAAGATTTTGTCTGCCTACATTGTTGGAATCGGTGGTCTCGGAATTAAAGGTAAAATCTGATTTTGTTTTTTAATTTCTTTCAGATTCACAACTAGAATTCATGTTAAACTTTAATATTAAGATTGATATCACCTGGAACGAAACAGGTTTTGTTATCATGATAATTTTATCTATATTCCTTTTCTTTAACGGGTATCACATTAATTCAAATCTTTTATATGATTCAAGTGTCTTAATGATCCATGTTGATGAATGGCATGGAAGCTTGAATCTGGTGGATCTCGCCGGAAGCGAGAGAGCATCAGCAGATGAATCTAAGGAGAGGAGAAATGAAACAAAACACATCAATAAATCCCTCCTAGCACTTCAAAATGTGATTCGTGGCCTTGCACTAAAAACAAGCCATGTGCCATACAGAGACAGTAAATTAACAGAGCTTCTTCAAAGCTCGCTAGGTACTCAAAATGTTCAACTTATATTCGTTGCTGGCTAAAATTGGTTGATTATATTAATACTTATATTATTATAGGGGGTAAAGCAAAAACGTTGATGCTTGTACAACTAAGAGATGATGTGGAGTCTTTGAAGGAAACAATCCAAACCTTGAGGTTTGCTGAGTGTGCGGCAGCAGTGGAGCTAGGTCCTGCACATAGCAACAAAGCAGGCAAGGGGTGAATGATTTTGATTAAAAATGCTTTTATTACTTAATACCTTTAATCAAACATTTTTTTTTATTTTATTAAAAACGGTCAAGGTTTACTATTTTCTTTTTTAAAAATGGTGTTAAGTTTTCTTCAGAATCTTGAGTTGGAAAACAAAATACTTGGGTCAGTCTCTTTGTCTCCAAGTCCCCCTTAGCTTCCATACTTGCAAGCCAATTATCATTTGAATCAAAAGTTTTCATGCTCATATTCACATTTGGACCATCCATGAGCTTATCAAAGTTATATTCCTCATTGAATGGGTGGATTTCCTCTTCCCCCTCACTATCACTTTCTAGGAAGATGTTGAAAATAACTGAAAGTTTAGAAAACCACCTGTTGAAAAACCGCTCCTTATTCGTTTTTATAAGTAGAATAGCTAGATATTAGTTTACTTTAATGCACACTATTACATCATTAATAACTATTTCAAAGTTTGAACAACCTAAGGGTACAAAATTAATTAAATATTTTAAAACAGTACATTTTTTGATCAGGTATTTATAAAAAGATGTATACGAGCTTATAATGTTAATCTTAAAATTAAAATAAGTAAAAAAGCTAAAAGGTAATCTATACGTTAACTTTTAAGTGAGCAGTTGTATACCTACCTACGTGATACTAAAGTGGAAACCTTGAATTTTCTAAAAATGTTCTATTTTCCTTTGTTATCGATTTATTATTTTTGCAATTCTGTTTGATTATCACTTGCAATTATTTTTATAATCATATTCTACAAAGCATACAAAAACGTGAATTAGGATGTCATGATGTGGCAAATCATATTTTGCGTTTATAACATAAAACATAGTAGTAGGATGATGCTTATAATTTGTAACATATACTAATAGAAAATCAGGTCTTGATGAGATCATCATATTTATTCATAGCATAAAGCAGCATAATATAGTGAAGTTCTAAAGTTGAAATACATAAAAGTTACCTCAAATATCCATGTTTAGCTTGATTTCACGATTTCGTTCCATGGAACGTACGTGCCGATAACGTGTTAAAGAACAACGAAATAGAGAGAATCAAAAAGCTGTAAATTTTCATTAATCATAAGTCCTATAAATAGTTGAGGGAGAACACGATAAGCATGGGAAACAACATTTACTCCATAAATAACTCTAATATCTTATAATTATCTCCATCTTTATATTTATTTCTATCGTCATATCTTTTACACGATGACACATTTATCCTACAACATAAATTACTTTTTATATGTTTAATTTTATTAATGGCCGCTTAATACTTCTAACTAAACACCTCCTAAAAATTGGTTTTGTTGCTTAATACTTCTCAGTGATGGTATGAACACAAAGGTTCATATATGAATTGGTTAAAAAAAATTCATATATGAATCACAAAGGTTCATATATGAACACAAAGATTCATATATGAATCAATTAATTGGTTCAATTGATTCATATGTGAACCTACAGTTAATTAGTTTCATATATGAAACACAAAAGTTCATATATGAATCACAAGATTCATATATGAATTAGTTATAAAGAGTTCATATGTGAATTACACAGATTCATATATGAATTCAGCCCGTGTTTTTGTAAAAGTTACGAAATTGTCCTTCTATTTTTGGAACAACCGCAACTTTTGACCGGTCAAAGCCGCAACTTTTGACCAATTATAACCATTGTTCTAAAAGGCTCGCCACGACAGCCGGCATGGCGCGCCGTGGCTGAAGGGAGAAAGCCAATCGGACACACCCATTAACATTAATGATAATGGGGAATTGACTGTTGTTACAAAGTCCGCAAGAGAAACCCGCCAAACGTTCAAATTCAGTAAAGTCTTTCCCCGTACAGCAACACAAGGTCTTTCTTCTACCATCAATGAACCAAATACATCAAAAGGTATCAACCATTTGTGTCAAAATATATATGATTATTTTTATAAAATTATGTGTTTTCAGAGGACGTGTTTCTTGAAATTCAACCACTGATACGGTCCGTGCTGGATGGGTATAACGTGTGCATATTTGCATACGGTCAAACAGGCTCTGGGAAGACTTATACCATGGTAAGTTTTGTAGGTCACACAAGTATGTTAATGTATGATGAATATTTGATCTACGATTTTTTGACTTGTTTTGTGCTTTTCTTTTAGATGGGGCCTGAGAAAATATCATCATCATCTCCTGAGGACCAGGGGGTCAACTACCGAGCCCTAAAAGATCTGTTTGATTTATCCCAATCCAAGAAAAGTTGTTGTCGATATGAAATTTGTGTCCAAATGGGCGAGATTTATAATGAACAAGTTCGTGATTTGTTATTGAAGAAGGATGGTACTCAACGCAAATATCCTTCACTTGTAGCTTTAGCTTCCTAGTGTGACTTTATTTCATTTCTCATATATTCATATACATACATACATACATACATACATATATATATATATAGAGAGAGAGAGAGAGACCATTATATCTTTTTTCCCCTTTGTTCCCCTGCTCACAACGGAAAACGGGTTTGCAACTGCACTACTCTCTATATGTTGTGCATTATATGTATATCTTAGAAGACCATATGTGAAAATATATCGTGCATTATATTGTCGTTGTTTAGACGGATACCTTGACTTTCACACCCTCAGGATATTGAGTTCCCCCCAAAAAAGTGGGTCAGCTCACTTAGATGTCCCCACTACTAGCATGCACCCTGTTTCATCAACAGCAGATGTCCTGAAATTGATGCAGAGAGGGTTAAAGAGTCGGGCTACCGGTGCCACCACCTGGAACGAAAGGAGCAGCCGCTGCCGCTCCCACAGGTTTTGTTATCATGATAATTTTATCTATATTCCTTTTCTTTAACGGGTATGACATTAATTCAAATCTTTTATATGATTGAAGTGTCTTAATGATCCATGTTGATGGAAATGATCTTGAGACAAATGCCGAATGGCATGGAAGCTTGAATCTGGTGGATCTCGCCGGAAGCGAGAGAGCATCAGCAGATGAATCTAAGGAGAGGAGAAATGAAACAAAACACATCAATAAATCCCTCCTAGCACTTCAAAATGTGATTCGTGGCCTTGCACTAAAAACAAGCCATGTGCCATACAGAGACAGTAAATTAACAGAGCTTCTTCAAAGCTCGCTAGGTACTCAAAATGTTCAACTTATATCCGTTGCTGGCTAAAATTGGTTGATTATATTAATACTTATATTATCTGCTGCATATTATAGGGGGTAAAGCAAAAACGTTGATGCTTGTACAACTAAGAGATGATGTGGAGTCTTTGAAGGAAACAATCCAAACCTTGAGGTTTGCTGAGTGTGCGGCAGCAGTGGAGCTAGGTCCTGCACATAGCAACAAAGCAGGCAAGGGGTGAATGATTTTGATTAAAAATGCTTTATTACTTAATACCTTTAATCAAACATTTTTTTATTAAAAACGGTCAAGGTTTTCTATTTTCTTTTTTAAAAATGGTGTTAAGTTTTCTTCAGAATCTTGAGTTGGAAAACAAAATACTCTGGCCAGTCTCTTTGTCTCCAAGTCCCCCTTAGCTTCCATACTTGCAAGCCAATTATCATTTGAATCAAAAGTTTTCATGCTCATATTCACATTTGGACCATCCATGAGCTTATCAAAGTTATATTCCTCATTGAATGGGTGGGTTTCCTCTTCCCCCTCACTATCACTTTCTAGGACTACTTCCTCTTCTATATCGTGAGCACTGATTCAATTAGAGGAACGAAGGGTGAACTCTACATCGTACTTGATATCTTTAAGCCATTGTATGAAGCACATCACAGTAGAATCTGTAGAATTTGGTTCAATTAGAGGAGCTCTTGCATCCTCCTGAAATTGGGTGGAAGCTTGAATCCCGGATTAGCATCTTCCATGGATCGATGATGTGTGCGCAGATGAGAGGATCGTCTAGGACTCTCGATTTCATGTTTTAGGGGAATGGAGAGGTAGCAAATATCAGGGATCGTGGGGAGGGGAAGTAAGGAAGATGTTGAAAATAACTGAAAGTTTAGAAAACCACCTGTTGAAAAACCGCCCCTTATTCGTTTTTATAAGTAGAATAGCTAGATATTAGTTTACTTTAATGCACACTATTACATCATTAATAACTATTTCAAAGTTTGAACAACCTAAGGGTACAAAATTAATTAAATATTTTAAAACAGTACATTTTTTGATCAGGTATTTATAAAAAGATGTATACGAGCTTATAATGTTAATCTTAAAATTAAAATAAGTAAAAAAGCTAAAAGGTAATCTATACGTTAACTTTTAAGTGAGCAGTTGTATACCTACCTACGTGATACTAAAGTGGAAACCTTGAATTTTCTAAAAATGTTCTATTTTCCTTTGTTATCGATTTATTATTTTTGCAATTCTGTTTGATTATCACTTGCAATTATTTTTATAATCATATTCTACAAAGCATACAAAAACGTGAATTAGGATGTCATGATGTGGCAAATCATATTTTGCGTTTATAACATAAAACATAGTAGTAGGTTGATGCTTATAATTTGTAACATATACTAATAGAAAATCAGGTCTTGATGAGATCATCATATTTATTCATAGCATAAAGCAGCATAATATAGTGAAGTTCTAAAGTTGAAATACATAAAAGTTACCTCAAATATCCATGTTTAGCTTGATTTCACGATTTCGTTCCATGGAACGTACGTGCCAATAACGTGTTAAAGAACAACGAAATAGAGAGAATCAAAAAGCTGTAAATTTTCATTAATCATAAGTCCTATAAATAGTTGAGGGAGAACACGATAAGCATGGGAAACAACATTTACTCCATAAATAACTCTAATATCTTATAATTATCTCCATCTTTATATTTATTTCTATCGTCATATCTTTTACACGATGACACATTTAACCTACAACATAAATTACCTAAAAATTGGTTTTGTTGCTTCATTGGCTAGAATAGCCTCCACGACTTCTACATTTAAGAGAATTATTTTATCGCTTTAAGTATATTTTAAGAGATTAAAAAGACATTAGTCACAAGACATTAAAAGGTTTCATTTATTACACTGATGGTCATTATGGTTTGCATTTTATTTCTTTTTTCATCCTTAGTCCTACCAGCAATTAAATAAGTCTCCTTACTCAGGGGCATAATAGTCTTTTTATCATTTCTTTTACTTTTTAGTTAAAATAAAATAAATACAAATGCATTATTGATTTTTTGTTGTTTTGATTTCGAGAGAATTTTTCGATTTTTTATTGATTACAAGAGATCTTTTAAAGTTTTTTCGTTGATTTCAAAATTCTTTTTTAACTGATTTCGATGGAATATTTCGGCTCCTTAGTACTAAATTAATAAATACGATGTAAACATAATTGTGCAACATTATAACGAGTCAATTTAGACCAACGGCTAGGGTTGGCAATGGGTAAGGGTAACCCGTTATCCGTTATGTTTTAACCCGTTGGATAACGATATAAATAAAAAAATTATTCATTTATGCACTTATATATTATCCGTTTACCCGAAATTTTAGTGGATAGGGTATGGATAAACGGTTTTCGTTATCCATTATCCGTTACAATATAATATATACATGCAGAGACTCCGCAAAATGCAAACCTTGCATTTGTTGCATCCCTTACAAACCACAGTCTGCATATGTGCAGACTGGTTCTGCACATATGCAGATGAATAAGTTAAAGAATATACATATAATAAACATACATTCATATGGGACAAATGCACGTATGCAGAACCAGTCTGCACATATGCAGACTGTGGTTTGTAAGGGGTGCAACAAATGCAAGGTTTGCATTTGATTTGTACCCTATACATGTATATAGTTAAATATTAGTGTGTGTATATACATAATTATATATTATTAATATTCTTTATAATGTTGACGTATATTCTTTTATTATTTCTTTTTAATATGTACTTTAACTTATTTTTTATATTTATCGAATAAATATTTCGTGATGATTAAACGAAAACAAGACGGGTTCAAGAAAATAAATTCAATAAAAAATGTTAAGCCTTATAATTTTTATATTTTTTTTTAAATATTACACTATGATTGTTCTTTGGAAGTAATAAATTGTTTAGTACATATTAGATAAAAAATAGTAACTATATTTATAAACTTATGTTTTACTTATATATTTGATAATTTAACAATATCAATTGTAGTTCAAAATGAAAATTTATTTTACCATTTATCCATTACCCACTACTTTTAATGAGTAGGGTAGGATATGGATAAGGGTTTTATGAGATGGATAATTACCCACTATTTTAAATGGATAGGATAATGGAGTAACCCTATCCATTGTCAGCCCTACCAAAGACTAATATAAAATTTAGGGCAAATGACTAATATCAAACTTAGGGCTAATGTCTAATATCATCTTAGGGTGTTACACGAATATCATGAAAATACATGGTTTTTGGAAACCAGATATATTATGACAGTTTTATATAAATGTAAAATTACAATGATATATTCATATTTGCACAAAGGGCTATATATTAAAAGTTACGTTAGTAAAATGGGAGATGCAAATTGTTATTATCCCATTTGAACAAGCAACAATTCAGTTAATCATGAGATAGAGTAACAAGATGAGATATAAAGAAATATGGTGTATTATTCATATGTAACAGAACTTCTTAGAGAGAGAATGGTTCTCTTTCTAGAACACACACACTACACCATGGATTACGTTGTAATATGATTTCTTACCCTACCTACACACATAAATCCTATATATACTCCGTTATTACACACTCAAGTCCAAGTCTATATTTCCCTACTAAATTGTAACCGCTAAATGTGTGTAACCGTTGTAACCCGTCGATTTCATAAGTTTTTTTGATGGATTTTTTTTATGGACTTGTTTATTTTGATGAAATTGTTTCATATCATTCATTTCTTGATGAATTTTTTTTATGAAATTTGTAGTTTCATAGGTTTTTTTTATTTTTATGAAACTTTTCATATATTTTCGTTTTCACCTATGAAACTACAAATTTCATAAAAAAATTATCAAGAAATGAATGATATGAAATAATTTCATCAAAATAAACAATTTTATAAAAAAATTAATAAAAAAACCTATAAAATCGATGGGTTACAACGGTTACACATATTTAACGGTTACATTTTATTATATGTCTACACTGATAAACCTTTACAAACAAATTTTATACGTGGCTTAAAGTCACCTCAAAATATTGCCACCATATCACAATGAATGAATCAAATACCACCGTTTATGCAAAGGCGTTGCCACCTCGAATGATAGTCCAATCTTACTAAAAAGTTTATATAAAAATATTTTAATATTAAAAACAAGTTGTAAACCCCCCTCAAACTTCATACGTACCCATTGCACGTAGTATGGTGTTTATGGGTTGGGTTCTGTTGGTCAGGTTAAAGCATTTTAACAATCCAATTCAATCATTACGGTTTGAAAAATCTCAATCCAATTCAACTCAATCAAAAAGTGTAACCTAACCCAACCCGTTCGGGTTGGGTTGGGTTGGTCGGATTGAAACTTTTATTGATCATTTAACCATTTAACTAAGTTATCGTGTCTAAACAAATTACTAAATGTTTCTAAATAAATTACCTTTTTTCACGGAAAGTGCAAAGGAAGAGAGACGGTAAATAAATTGGAGTATAGGATTTGGACTATTAGAATTTGGAGCGCCTTTTTTTCACGGGTTGTCGGGTTGGGTCGATTTGTATTGAACCTAACCCGTTTTCAACCCAACATATACGGGTTGGTAAAAAAAATAGTATCGATAATACATCGAGTTGGCTCGGTTTGAGTTTTTTTGCCTCAGGTTGGATTGGTTTGGCCGGGTTAGTCGGATTTGTCGGAAATTTGAGCACCCCTAATATGTACGTTGTAATATCCACCGTATATACTCTTTATACATACTTTATGATACTTTAAGATACAATGAACGATAGATTTTTAGAAGTTAAGTGTAATTTTTTAAGGGTTTTCAATGTGAAATCATAAGTTTTTATAGATGAAATCATAAAGATTAAAATATTTAAGGTTTTATATGAAAATTTAAGAAATAAAAACAACATCATATACCATTTAAAGTATGGTGATTGGAGGTAAGTTCCGTTTTTTATCTTCCAATGTTTTGAATTTAATTCCTTTTCTTTTCATTTTCCGATTTATATATTTACCAGTTAATTAATTATCAGCTAAAATACATTAAAAATATATAATTTTTTACAAATTACATCATTAGACATGTCCGATAATATCATTGAAATTAACTCAATATTGAATATTTTAAAATTATTTATTTATATTTAAATCTTAACATAAATAAAAATAACATATTTTTAACGTTAATGGCATGCATGTATGATAAATGCAATGTTTACACATTTTAACGTTAGGCTTCCTAAGCCTAAGAAAGTGGCGTTGTGGGATAACATTGTAACTCAGTCGTTCTTTTGGGTTACAAATAAGAGTAGAAAGTGTAATATTAATTGGATGAGTTGGTTACAAAACCCTCTTCTGTCTATCTCTTACTTGTAATAGTTTTTTCTAGCTTCTTGCTAGTTTTTTTTTTATAATATATTTCTGCCGTTAAAAAAACACATTCTTTTCGATGTTTGTCGTTGATCTTTCTTGAGTTTAATTTTTCTTATTAGAGTTTGTTTGGTTAGTATTAATTTGTTTAAACTGATGTAATAGTGTTAACATACTGTTAGGACCAAAATCTGCTAATTATATGATAGTTTTGTAAAAGGTTAATGATTATAATATGGGCTTGAGTATAAGAATTATGGGTTTGGGCTTAAATGACTAACAAAGAAGTATATAAGGATTAGTGTGTAATTAGTGTTAAGAAAATCATTTTTCACAATGTAGCTCATGGTGTAGTGTGTGTGTTCTAGAGAGAGAACCATTCTCTCTCTAGGTAGCTTCCTTCATGAATAATACACCACATTCTCCTACATCTCATCTTATTACTCAATCTTCATGATTCTTGAATTGTTGTTTGTTTTAATGGGACTAACACGTACTCAGGGGCGGATCTATAAGGTTGGTAGTGGGGGGAAGGGCCCCCATGAGAAAGAATTTTTTTTGAAATTTTTAGGGTAAAAAATAGGATTTTTTAGTTTTATACATCAACGTCCCCCCAGTAATTTTTCGTTCGGGACCCCAAAAACCAAAAAAAGTGTCTCGAAATCAACTGAAAAACCAAAATTAACTTTTGAAATCGACTAAAAACCCACAAAAGTCACTCGTAATCGACAAAAATACTTAAAAATCCATTAAAATCAACTAAAAATACTTTAAAAAGCCCTCAAAACGTTATATTTAGGCTAAAATAGATCAAAAAAAATTACGGACATTTAAGTTACCTTAAAGGTGCCCCCATGAGAAAAAAATCTTGGATCCGCCACTGCACGTACTAATACTTTAATCAATTCTTCAGGATTATTTTTTGTATATTTGATCATAACTCTATAGGCTTTAAGGTTAACTGTTTAGAGGTAAATTGGGGTTAACTTTTAGACTTTATGGTTAATTTCTTAAATGGAGACCAATTTTGTAGGGTTTTTTTTAGGTTAACTCCTTAGACTTTAAGGCTAATTTGTTTACAAGCTAAATGCATGATATCATAACAGCGGTGAATGATGCTGCCTTTTAGCGTCAGATTGATTGATCGATTGCTTGTTGTAGTGGCAGTGTAAAAGGAGATCAAATACCCAAAATACCCTATTCCCAAAATACCCAAGAAGGTTTGCTAACCCTATTCCCAAAATACCCAAAATTTACGCAAAGAATTTTCTCTGCGTAAGTTTATTTTTCCTCCCAAAAAATAAAAAAAATGGGTTTTAAAAATATTTACGCAGAGAAAACTCTCTGCGTAAGTTTCTCATCCTACATGTCTGCGTAAACTCCACGTAGGCTTCACGTTGGAAAAAAAAGTTTACGCGGAAAGTCTAAAAAACTTACGCAGAGAGAAGTCTCTGCGTAAGTTTTGAATTTTTTTTTTATTTTTTTCCTGATTTTTTGGTAAAAGGAATCAGATTCTAATTTCAGTGATTTGACGCCAAAAAAACACTGAACGAATAAAAACAGAGATGTTACAGTCGATTTGATTTTTAGAAAGAAATAAATATTTTTTTAAAATAAATAAATAAATCTTTTGTACAAGTTTAAAACAAATAAACATATAACAAATTGTATAAAAATGTAAACATATAACAATTTTATAAAAATCATCATGCAAATCATATATATTTTATAAATCAATATTTTTAACATCTTTTGAAAAAAATTGTTTTGTTTTATTTTTAAAGAATCTTTTACATAAATACTTTTCTAAATTATTTATATAAAATTAGATAGATAAATTTTATTTTAAAAATATTTTTGCAACTAATTAGACAATACCCTAAAAATTTTAAAAATATTTTTACAACTAATTAGACTATAGTTTTGTTTTATAAAAATAATAAAAACTTAGAATATATTGTTATGTAAATTATTATAAACTTACGCAAAAAGTCTAAAAACTTCAATTGAAATGTGGATTAATAAAACTTCAATTGAAATGTGGATTAGGAGCGGACGTGAAAGGTGCTTTATAAAATGTTTTGTATCAGCATTTACTCGTGTAAGTTAAGTCCCAAACCCATAGTCCGACACCCACAGTCCCAAACCCACTAACCCTAGCCTCCACCGCCCACCGCCACCAACCCACCGTTCGGCGTTCACTTCGGCACCCCCCGACCCGCGACCACCGGCGACGAATCTGCTCCGGTCTGCTCGACGACCGTCGGCGACTCTGCTCCACGCACACCTCTGCTCCAGCAGTCCAGCTCCAAGTCCAAGGTAATCTTTTATGTTTCTTTCTTCTCTAAAATCCATCAGTTTGATTTCTTATTTTGATTGAATATTGATTCCTTAATCCTTATTTCTGCTTCAATTTTAGTCTAAAAAAGTTTGTTGTTTGCTTCAATTTCAATCCTTATTTCTAAAATCCATCAGTTTGTTGTTTGCTTCAATTTTAGTCTTAAAAAGTTTGTTGTTTGCATTATGTATCAATTTAAGTTTGTTGTTTGCTTCAGTTTTAGTCTAAAAAAGTTTGTTGTTTACATTAATTGTATCAATTTAAGTTTGCTGTTTGCATTAATCACATTTGAGAATTGAGATTCTGCAATTTAAGTTTGCATTAATCACATTTGACTGGGTATTGACCGAAAGTTGACCGGGGTCGGGGTTGGTATCCCCGTACCTAGGGGTGAGCATTCGGGAGGGTCGGTCCGAAAAAGGGCCAACCCGATCGGGTTTTGGGTGGGGGATACAGGCCCCGAAACCCGCCCAAAAGTTTAATTCGGGTTTCGGGTCAATTCGGGGTCGGGTTGGGCGGGTTGGGCAGATCCAAAAAGAGGAGGAAGGGTGTTTACCATGTGCATTGCAGGCTTCTAGAGTAGAACTTTCTGCATTCTGGGATATGGAAGAAGACCTTGATGTTGACCATGTCTATTCCAACAACATATACACCATGCTTAACACTTATGGAGTAGAAGCTGCAAGAACCAGCATCATATTGGAAATGAAGAACGTTTTTGGGAGTTATGGTGTCGAGATTGATTATAGACATTTGAGTCTTATTGCCGATCACATGACTCATTGTGGTGGGTACAGACCCATGAGTAGATTTGGAAGCATATCGGAATCAATATCTCCTTTTCTTAAGATGTCGTTTGAGACTGCATCCAAGTTTATAAATAATATTTAAGAAAAAAATATATATATATATATATGTAGTTCGGGTTTCGGGCGGGTTCGGCCTGAAATTGTAGCCACCCGCCCCGATCCGGTTTACCCCATCGGACCATTCGGGTTTATTAGCATTCCATAGTCTTGTGGGAGAAGGGCATTTGGCCTGCTATAAAAGGAAACTTATATATGATGCTGATGCTTATAAACCCAATATTGAATCTTGCTAAATAAATAAATTAAATTATTTAGTAACATGCCATTCTTGAAAGCCTTGAACACTTTCATGATTTAATTTCTTGATGATGGCGACCATGGATCCAGTACCCTGCTTGAATGGCAACATTGTCTTTTCGTCCATCCAACCCTTGCAAACAGTCCCAAAACCTCCGACACCCAAAAACCATATCGGACTTGAAATTTCTAGTGGCAATCTTCAAATCTGAATAAGTATAAACTTTCAAATCCGCTGCCGGCAACACCTCACCGTTGCCGTTGGGAGATGAACAAATATCATCATCCCCAAACCGGCTATGGCTATGGCTATGGCTATGGCTTTGGGTACTAGTGGTGCCTGAAATCCCAACACCATTACTTCTATTATTGGTTGATATCCCTTCATAATGATATGATATAATATAATCATCACACCATACAAACAAAAACCATTAATTAAATTATATATATATATATAGGGTCAGGTTCAGAAGAAAACCTCAAATAACCGAAAAACTAAAGAACAACCTTACAGACATTGATTAAACACAATCCAAAGGATATTAATAATCAACCATTAAATTAATTAAAATTAATGAAAAGGGTAGTAAAGTAATTTGACCACTATACCCTACCGCCAAAACAAAACAAATCCACCCCAACTAATCACTACTCTCGATCACAAATCCACCTCCATGAGTTTTCCGGCGAAAACTTGCAGATTCCGACGAGTTCATGTTTTTCCGGCGATGCTTGCCGTCGACTGCCAAACTTCAAGAAATCACATATTACTTAGTGGTTTTCAATTCTAAAACTTGCAATATGATCCAAACTGAAAAACAAACAAGTATGTAAACGAAAAACGATAAATAACAAGTCGATATGCACAAATGAATATATATGCACTTGTGCATAGCATTTGTGGATGGTTGTTTCCAAAGAGGAAGAAGAAGGTGGAGAAGACAGAATCAAAGGTGGAGAACAATTTTAGATCTAAACAATCGGTACATCAAAATCGAATTATAGATATGCACAAATGCATATATATATGCACTTGCTCTGCATCATCAAAAACACCTTCGTCAAACCGTACAAATCCACTTATGAAATCAAAAGACTAAACAAACTTATACAATACACATTTATACATGAAATCAAAACTTCAAATTAGATTCAAACCAAAAATTCAGAACCCTACACAAATTTATACAAATCCGGACATGAAATCAAAAAGCGAAACTAATATCTAACCATATACAAATATAGATTTCGACTTTAAACACAAACAGGTTTAAAATTTCGACTTTGACTCTGTTTACGAACCTGGATTTGGTCTTCGTTTCATGGTGTTCTGATATGAATTTGGCCCTTGTTTTTTGGGTAGTTCAGCCGTGGATTTGGTTTTCGTCTTGTGGGTGCTTCAAATCCTGGAGGTGTTCATAATATGGAGTTTTTTTAATGATATTGGGGTCTTGATGAAGAAGACAGCGGGTCGGTGGTGTAAACGACAACGAAAGGTGGTGGATGGTGGCATGGTAGAAAGGATGAACAATGATGGGTTTAGTGATGCTTGATGCTGTTGTCACTATCCCCAACCGGATCATCTCCATTTTTATCCGCTTTGATGTGGAGATCGCGATAAGAGCTGCTAATCCGACTTCTGATGCTGTCTGATCGGTAAGAGTGCTCATAAGATGATTGATCTCGTTTGGATCTAGGAAAGGAAAGGAAAGGGATGGAGAAGAGAGAGAAATGAAGGTGGTGGCGGTCGACGGTGGTGGCGGGAGAGAAGAGAGAAGAGAGGGTAGGGTTTTCTTAAATCTGAGCCTTTATTTTTTTTTGCCAACTTTACCCCCATTGCAGCTTAAGTAATATATTCATATACCCTTTAACTTTGATTTATTTACAAAATTACCATTGAAATATTAACCTTTGATTTGTCTTATCCTATGTCTATAAAGGTGTTCCTAGGTTTTTCAATTATTTGAGGTTTTCACTTAAATCTTTCTCTCTCTCTCTCTCTCTCTCTCTCTCTTTATATATATATATATAGAGAGAAAGAGGGTGATTTTTTTTTAATTTAATTAATATTGTTTAACCGTTTGTTTAATCACATCCATCATATCATCTAATCTAACGGTCGATCAGATATTTTTTAGTTTTTCATATATTTGAGGTTTTCTTCTGAACCTCCATGTATATTTCGCCTTAATTTGAGAACACCACGTAAACCACCATAATTTTCTTAATTTCATTTCAATTATAATTCCTTAAATTAAAAAATAAATAAATGTTTTTGAATTATTTATTAGATAGTTTGGTAAGCACCTGATTTTTAAAGAAATTAAAGTATATTGGAAGGACCAAAAATAAATAATTCCAATTGCTAAAATATAAAATTTCCCGGAGAGAATATGAAAAAAAAATATATTTATTTTTAAATCCGTTGCTAAAATAACCAAAATAAACTTTAAAAATAATTTGTAATGTATGATAATAGGGATGGCAAAAAAAACCGAAACCGACGGTGAAAACCGAAACCCGAAATTTCCGGGTTGGGTTCGGGGACGTCTTAACGGGGACGGGACGGGGATCGGGGATAGTTTCGGGGATTTTAACGGGGGCGGGGACGGGGACCATTCTCACCGGCCCGGCCCGGCCCGATATTATATACATATATATATATATATATATATATGTATATTTGTTGTTTTAGGGCCTAATCCATTAAGAAATGTAAGTAAGCCCAAAGGCCAAAGTCCAAACCTACCCACAAAAAACCCTAAACAGCTATTCAGCTAATCGTCTCAGTGTCTCACACTCTCACTCTCAATCACTCTCATGCTCATCGATTCGTCCCTGCTCTCAGCGGCTCAGCCAGTCAGCCTCTAGTCGATTCCGAGTAGGTGTTGTCCGACCAGCAGGGTGTCGAGTTCTTCTGCCATCTAGTCGCCGGCGACGGTAGGGGTTTAAAGTTTACTAGTTTCCGTTCATCTTTTATCGAGCGATCCTCAATGATTTTATGCGATTTACGTCTCTCGTTTGTGGTATCTGATTTTCAATTGGTTCAGAGATTACAGCAACCTATCATCAACATTTTTTATTAATATTTTTTACTCCGATTGTTACATACCGAGACTGATTCTATATGGCACTTGATTTTTTATGCGTTTTTGTTAGATTCTAGTCGTACTTGTTACCTTGTTGGTGTATTCGATTTGTGTTTCTGCGATACTGTTAAAACTTAAAATCAGTGTAGATGGGTGAATTTTACCCTTAACGGGGATCGGGGAAACCACGGGGATCCCCGATAACATCCCCGACGGGGATCGGTACGGTTATGGGGACGGGGATGCTTATCGGTTTCGGGGACGGGGACCCTGAAAACCGGCCCGTTGCCATTCCTATATGATAAGAAGTAGGCAAACGTGGTTTAACCTAAAAACAAAAGTCAGCCGCCACACACTCTCATCTCCCTTGTATTTCTTCTTCAGTCTTCAGATCTGTATAAGATCGATCGATCGATTATTTCAATCTCAACCCCACCATTTTAAGCCTTCAATTGGACCAAATCCCTTATATTTCTTCATTCATTCTTCAGATTTCCGTTCTTCATGTCCACTTATTTAAATATCAAGTGTTTGCGAAGATTTTGTCTGCCTACATTGTTGGAATCGGTGGTCTCGGAATTAAAGGTAAAATCTGATTTTGTTTTTTAATTTCTTTCAGATTCACAACTAGAATTCATGTTAAACTTTAATATTAAGATTGATATCACCTGGAACGAAACAGGTTTTGTTATCATGATAATTTTATCTATATTCCTTTTCTTTAACGGGTATCACATTAATTCAAATCTTTTATATGATTCAAGTGTCTTAATGATCCATGTTGATGAATGGCATGGAAGCTTGAATCTGGTGGATCTCGCCGGAAGCGAGAGAGCATCAGCAGATGAATCTAAGGAGAGGAGAAATGAAACAAAACACATCAATAAATCCCTCCTAGCACTTCAAAATGTGATTCGTGGCCTTGCACTAAAAACAAGCCATGTGCCATACAGAGACAGTAAATTAACAGAGCTTCTTCAAAGCTCGCTAGGTACTCAAAATGTTCAACTTATATTCGTTGCTGGCTAAAATTGGTTGATTATATTAATACTTATATTATCTGCTGCATATTATAGGGGGTAAAGCAAAAACGTTGATGCTTGTACAACTAAGAGATGATGTGGAGTCTTTGAAGGAAACAATCCAAACCTTGAGGTTTGCTGAGTGTGCGGCAGCAGTGGAGCTAGGTCGGGTGAATGATTTTGATTAAAAATGCTTTTATTACTTAATACCTTTAATCAAACATTTTTTTTAATTAAAAACGGTCAAGGTTTTCTATTTTCTTTTTTAAAAATGGTGTTAAGTTTTCTTCAGAATCTTGAGTTGGAAAACAAAATACTCTGGCCAGTCTCTTTGTCTCCAAGTCCCCCTTAGCTTCCATACTTGCAAGCCAATTATCATTTGAATCAAAAGTTTTCATGCTCATATTCACATTTGGACCATCCATGAGCTTATCAAAGTTATATTCCTCATTGAATGGGTGGATTTCCTCTTCCCCCTCACTATCACTTTCTAGGACTACTTCCTCTTCTATATCGTGAGCACTGATTCAATTAGAGGAACGAAGGGTGAACTCTACATCGTACTTGATATCTTTAAGCCATTGTATGAAGCACATCACAGTAGAATCTGTAGAATTTGGTTCAATTAGAGGAGCTCTTGCATCCTCCTGAAATTGGGTGGAAGCTTGAATCCCGGATTAGCATCTTTCATGGATCGATGATGTGTGCGCAGATGAGAGGATCGTCTAGGACTCTCGATTTCATGTTTTAGGGGAATGGAGAGGTAGCAAATATCAGGGATCGTGGGGAGGGGAAGTAAGGAAGATGTTGAAAATAACTGAAAGTTTAGAAAACCACCTGTTGAAAAACCGCCCCTTATTCGTTTTTATAAGTAGAATAGCTAGATATTAGTTTACTTTAATGCACACTATTACATCATTAATAACTATTTCAAAGTTTGAACAACCTAAGGGTACAAAATTAATTAAATATTTTAAAACAGTACATTTTTTGATCAGGTATTTATAAAAAGATGTATACGAGCTTATAATGTTAATCTTAAAATTAAAATAAGTAAAAAAGCTAAAAGGTAATCTATACGTTAAAGAACAACGAAATAGAGAGAATCAAAAAGCTGTAAATTTTCATTAATCATAAGTCCTATAAATAGTTGAGGGAGAACACGATAAAGCATGGGAAACAACATTTACTCCATAAATAACTCTAATATCTTATAATTATCTCCATCTTTTACACGATGACACATTTATCCTACAACATAAATTACTTTTTATATGTTTAATTTTATTAATGGCCGCTTAATACTTCTAACTAAACACCTCCTAAAAATTGGTTTTGTTGCTTAATACTTCTTAGTGATGGTATGAACACAAAGATTCATATATGAAAACAAAGGTTCATATATGAATTGGTTAAAAAAATTCATATATGAATCACAAAGGTTCATATATGAACACAAAGATTCATATATGAATCAATTAATTGGTTCAATTGATTCATATGTGAACCTACAGTTAATTAGTTTCATATATGAAACACAAAAGTTCATATATGAATCACAAGATTCATATATGAATTAGTTATAAAGAGTTCATATGTGAATTACAAAGGTTCATGTATGAATGTATAGTTCATATGTGAATCACACAGATTCATATATGAATTCAGCCCGTGTTTTTGTAAAAGTTACGAAATTGTCCTTCTATTTTTGGAACAACCGCAACTTTTGACCGGTCAAAGCCGCAACTTTTGACCAATTATAACCAATGTTCTAAAAGGCTAGCCACGACAGCCGCCATGGCGCGCCGTGGCTGAAAGGAGAGCCAATCGGACACACCCATTAACATTAATGATAATGGGGAATTGACTGTTGTTACAAAGTCCGCAAGAGAAACCCGCCAAACGTTCAAATTCAGTAAAGTCTTTCCCCGTACAGCAACACAAGGTCTTTCTTCTACCATCACTGAACCAAATACATCAAAAGGTATCAACCATTTGTGTCAAAATATATATGATTATTTTTATAAAATTATGTGTTTTCAGAGGACGTGTTTCTTGAAATTCAACCACTGATACGGTCCGTGCTGGATGGGTATAACGTGTGCATATTTGCATACGGTCAAACAGGCTCTGGGAAGACTTATACCATGGTAAGTTTTGTAGCTCACACAAGTATGTTAATGTATGATGAATATTTGATCTATGATTTTTTGACTTGTTTTGTGCTTTTCTTTTAGATGGGGCCTGAGAAAATATCATCATCATCTCCTGAGGACCAGGGGTCAACTACCGAGCCCTAAAAGATCTGTTTGATTTATCCCAATCCAAGAAAAGTTGTTGTCGATATGAAATTTGTGTCCAAATGGTCGAGATTTATAATGAACAAGTTCGTGATTTGTTATTGAAGAAGGATGGTACTCAACGCAAATATCCTTCACCTGTACCTTTAGCTTCCTAGTGTGACTTTATTTCATTTCTCATATATTCATATACATACATACATACATATATATATATATATATATAGACAGAGAGAGAGAGACCATTATATCTTTTTTCCCCTTTGTTCCCCTGCTCACAACGGAAAACGGGTTTGCAGCTGCACTACTCTCTATATGTTGTGCATTATATGTATATCTTAGAAGACCATATGTGAAAATATATCGTGCATTATATTGTCGTTGTTTAGATGGATACCTTGACTTTCACACCCTCAGGATATTGAGTTCCCCCCAAAAAAGTGGGTCAGCTCACTTAGCTGTCCCCACTACTAGCATGCACCCTGTTTCATCAACAGCAGATGTCCTGAAATTGATGCAGAGAGGGTTAAAGAGTCGGGCTACCGGTGCCACCACCTGGAACGAAAGGAGCAGCTGCTCCCACAGGTTTTGTTATCATGATAATTTTATCTATATTCCTTTTCTTTAACGGGTATGACATTAATTCAAATCTTTTATATGATTGAAGTGTCTTAATGATCCATGTTGATGGAAAGGATCTTGAGACAAATGCCGAATGGCATGGAAGCTTGAATCTGGTGGATCTCGCCGGAAGCGAGAGAGCATCAACAGATGAATCTAAGGAGAGGAGAAATGAAACAAAACACATCAATAAATCCCTCCTAGCACTTCAAAATGTGATTCGTGGCCTTGCACTAAAAACAAGCCATGTGCCATACAGAGACAGTAAATTAACAGAGCTTCTTCAAAGCTCGCTAGGTACTCAAAATGTTCAACTTATATCCGTTGCTGGCTAAAATTGGTTGATTATATTAATACTTAACCAAACTGCTTATAAAGGAAGAGGAGGTGGTCGATGCTATCAGTAATCAAACTGCTTATAAAGGAAGAGGAGGTGGTCGATGCTACCAAAATGTTCTAGGAATTTGTGATTTCAATATGATATTCACATTTGTTTGGGCGGGATGGGAAGGCATAGCACATGATTCTAGATTACTAAATGAAGTTGCATTTAACACAAACTATGTTTTTTCCTTTTCTACCCGAAGATATACATCACTTTTAGTTATATCAAACATGTTTAATTTGAAATAATGTTTGCATGATTGCCTAATCAATTATCTATTGTAGATAAATATTATCTTTGTGATGTTGCATATTTCAACGCTCGTGGATTTTTAGCTTTGTATCATAACACAAAGTATTGGTTAGCGGATTATCGACATAGACGTGCTTTAACTAAAAACGAAAAGTTCAATCATGCGCATGCACAACTTCAAAATGTCATGAAACGTGCTTATGGTGTCTTGAAAGCTAGATTCCCAATCTTGAAGCAAATGACTCATTTTCTATTTACAAAACAAATAAATGTGGTCATTGCTTGCTTCGCGATACATAATTTTATAAGAAAATTTAATATTCAAGATCAACTTTTTATGAAGTGCAATGAAGACATCATTTTCACTAATGAAGAACAAGATGTTGGAAGTGGAAAAGCGGAACTAGATGAATCACAATGGAGTGCTAATAGTACACAATATATATGGCTAATATGCATGATCAAATAGCAAATGGACTAGTTTAAATTGTTTGAAAGTTTTAAATGTATCCAAACTATGATGTTGAATTGTTCTTATTTGAAGTACTTATTAATGTTGTTTGGATTATAACATTGAATTCATATTATTATGTTAAATCAAGTTGTTTTTATTTAAAAACATTTAATGATATTTTTTATAGTTATAAGTCATTTATTCAACATTTTTATCAAACAGTTAGTTTATTTAGACAAAAATAAGGATTGGAGATAAAATAGTCATTTCTAACATTCAGACTGTTTATTCAGTAATAACTGAACACCAACTTACCCGTTAACACCCAGACAACCATATCCCCTATAATCTATTCATATAGGTTTTAAAAAAAATAATCTAACAACACCTAAATTGATGCTTTGAAGTAATGGATAAATTGTATGAACACATTTATTAACAAGTCTTTATTACTTAAGAAACCGAAACTTTGAGAGAAAATGTTTGGTTGCACTCGAGATATTAATTAAGAGAATTACAATGATATAATTGGTTTAGATTAGACGATATTTTTTTGTTAAGTGGAGTTTGTCTCCTTCCTTCGGCCTCCGGTTGATGTAATCAACGGTGGACCCATAATTTTTCCTGAGTGGGTGCACTTTTAAATTGGATCAAATGTCCGTAAATTTGCTCGATGTGTTTTTAGTCAAATTCAGCCCTCGAGGAATTTTTTAAATTTTTGGTGATTTTCGAGGGCATGTATTGGTTTTTTGTTGTTTTGATTTCGAGAGAATTTTTCGATTTTTTATTGATTACAAGAGATCTTTTAAAGTTTTTTCGTTGATTTCAAAATTCTTTTTTAACTGATTTCGATGGAATATTTCGGCTCCTTAGTACTAAATTAATAAATACGATGTAAACATAATTGTGCAACATTATAACGAGTCAATTTAGACCAACGGCTAGGGTTGGCAATGGGTAAGGGTAACCCGTTATCCGTTATGTTTTAACCCGTTGGATAACGATATAAATAAAAAAATTATCCATTTATGCACTTATATATTATCCGTTTACCCGAAATTTTAGTGGATAGGGTATGGATAAACGGTTTTCGTTATCCATTATCCGTTACAATATAATATATACATGCAGAGGCTCCGTAAAATGCAAACCTTGCATTTGTTGCATCCCTTACAAACCACAGTCTGCATATGTGCAGACTGGTTCTGCACATATGCAGATGAATAAGTTAAAGAATATACATATAATAAACATACATTCATATGGGACAAATGCACGTATGCAGAACCAGTCTGCACATATGCAGACTGTGGTTTGTAAGGGGTGCAACAAATGCAAGGTTTGCATTTGATTTGTACCCTATACATGTATATAGTTAAATATTAGTGTGTGTATATACATAATTATATATTATTAATATTCTTTATAATGTTGACGTATATTCTTTTATTATTTCTTTTTAATATGTACTTTAACTTATTTTTTATATTTATCGAATAAATATTTCGTGATGATTAAACGAAAACAAGACGGGTTCAAGAAAATAAATTCAATAAAAAATGTTAAGCCTTATAATTTTTATATTTTTTTTTAAATATTACACTATGATTGTTCTTTGGAAGTAATAAATTGTTTAGTACATATTAGATAAAAAATAGTAACTATATTTATAAACTTATGTTTTACTTATATATTTGATAATTTAACAATATCAATTGTAGTTCAAAATGAAAATTTATTTTACCATTTATCCATTACCCACTACTTTTAATGAGTAGGGTAGGATATGGATAAGGGTTTTATGAGATGGATAATTACCCACTATTTTAAATGGATAGGATAATGGAGTAACCCTATCCATTGTCAGCCCTACCAAAGACTAATATAAAATTTAGGGCAAATGACTAATATCAAACTTAGGGCTAATGTCTAATATCATCTTAGGGTGTTACACGAATATCATGAAAATACATGGTTTTTGGAAACCAGATATATTATGACATTTTTATATAAATGTAAAATTACAATGATATATTCATATTTTCACAAAGGGCTATATATTAAAAGTTACGTTAGTAAAATGGGAGATGCAAATTGTTATTATCCCATTTGAACAAGCAACAATTCAGTTAATCATGAGATAGAGTAACAAGATGAGATATAAAGAAATATGGTGTATTATTCATATGTAACAGAACTTCTTAGAGAGAGAATGGTTCTCTTTCTAGAACACACACACTACACCATGGATTACGTTGTAATATGATTTCTTACCCTACCTACACACATAAATCCTATATATACTCCGTTATTACACACTCAAGTCCAAGTCTATATTTCCCTACTAAATTGTAACCGCTAAATGTGTGTAACCGTTGTAACCCGTCGATTTCATAAGTTTTTTTGATGGATTTTTTTTATGGACTTGTTTATTTTGATGAAATTGTTTCATATCATTCATTTCTTGATGAATTTTTTTTATGAAATTTGTAGTTTCATAGGTTTTTTTTATTTTTATGAAACTTTTCATATATTTTCGTTTTCACCTATGAAACTACAAATTTCATAAAAAAATTATCAAGAAATGAATGATATGAAATAATTTCATCAAAATAAACAATTTTATAAAAAAATTAATCAAAAAAACCTATAAAATCGATGGGTTACAACGGTTACACATATTTAACGGTTACATTTTATTATATGTCTACACTGATAAACCTTTACAAACAAATTTTATACGTGGCTTAAAGTCACCTCAAAATATTGCCACCATATCACAATGAATGAATCAAATACCACCGTTTATGCAAAGGCGTTGCCACCTCGAATGATAGTCCAATCTTACTAAAAAGTTTATATAAAAATATTTTAATATTAAAAACAAGTTGTAAACCCCCCTCAAACTTCATACGTACCCATTGCACGTAGTATGGTGTTTATGGGTTGGGTTCTGTTGGTCAGGTTAAAGCATTTTAACAATCCAATTCAATCATTACGGTTTGAAAAATCTCAATCCAATTCAACTCAATCAAAAAGTGTAACCTAACCCAACCCGTTCGGGTTGGGTTGGGTTGGTCGGGTTGAAACTTTTATTGATCATTTAACCATTTAACTAAGTTATCGTGTCTAAACAAATTACTAAATGTTTCTAAATAAATTACCTTTTTTCACGGAAAGTGCAAAGGAAGAGAGACGGTAAATAAATTGGAGTATAGGATTTGGACTATTAGAATTTGGAGCGCCTTTTTTTCACGGGTTGTCGGGTTGGGTCGATTTGTATTGAACCTAACCCGTTTTCAACCCAACATATACGGGTTGGTAAAAAAAATAGTATCGATAATACATCGAGTTGGCTCGGTTTGAGTTTTTTTGCCTCAGGTTGGATTGGTTTGGCCGGGTTAGTCGGATTTGTCGGAAATTTGAGCACCCCTAATATGTACGTTGTAATATCCACCGTATATACTCTTTATACATACTTTATGATACTTTAAGATACAATGAACGATAGATTTTTAGAAGTTAAGTGTAATTTTTAAGGGTTTTCAATGTGAAATCATAAGTTTTTATAGATGAAATCATAAAGATTAAAATATTTAAGGTTTTATATGAAAATTTAAGAAATAAAAACAACATCATATACCATTTAAAGTATGGTGATTGGAGGTAAGTTCCGTTTTTTATCTTCCAATGTTTTGAATTTAATTCCTTTTCTTTTCATTTTCCGATTTATATATTTACCAGTTAATTAATTATCAGCTAAAATACATTAAAAATATATAATTTTTTACAAATTACATCATTAGACATGTCCGATAATATCATTGAAATTAACTCAATATTGAATATTTTAAAATTATTTATTTATATTTAAATCTTAACATAAATAAAAATAACATATTTTTAACGTTAATGGCATGCATGTATGATAAATGCAATGTTTACACATTTTAACGTTAGGCTTCCTAAGCCTAAGAAAGTGGCGTTGTGGGATAACATTGTAACTCAGTCGTTCTTTTGGGTTACAAATAAGAGTAGAAAGTGTAATATTAATTGGATGAGTTGGTTACAAAACCCTCTTCTGTCTATCTCTTACTTGTAATAGTTTTTTCTAGCTTCTTGCTAGTTTTTTTTATAATATATTTCTGCCGTTAAAAAAACACATTCTTTTCGATGTTTGTCGTTGATCTTTCTTGAGTTTAATTTTTCTTATTAGAGTTTGTTTGGTTAGTATTAATTTGTTTAAACTGATGTAATAGTGTTAACATACTGTTAGGACCAAAATCTGCTAATTATATGATAGTTTTGTAAAAGGTTAATGATTATAATATGGGCTTGAGTATAAGAATTATGGGTTTGGGCTTAAATGACTAACAAAGAAGTATATAAAGATTAGTGTGTAATTAGTGTTAAGAAAATCATTTTTCACAATGTAGCTCATGGTGTAGTGTGTGTGTTCTAGAGAGAGAACCATTCTCTCTCTAGGTAGCTTCCTTCATGAATAATACACCACATTCTCCTACATCTCATCTTATTACTCAATCTTCATGATTCTTGAATTGTTGCTTGTTTTAATGGGACTAACACGTACTCAGGGGCGGATCTATAAGGTTGGTAGTGGGGGGAAGGGCCCCATGAGAAAGAATTTTTTTTGAAATTTTTAGGGTAAAAAATAGGATTTTTTAGTTTTATACATCAACGTCCCCCCAGTAATTTTTCGTTCGGGACCCCATAAACCAAAAAAAGTGTCTCGAAATCAACTGAAAAACCAAAATTAACTTTTGAAATCGACTAAAAACCCACAAAAGTCACTCGTAATCGACAAAAATACTTAAAAATCCATTAAAATCAACTAAAAATACTTTAAAAAGCCCTCAAAACGTTATATTTAGGCTAAAATAGATCAAAAAAAATTACGGACATTTAAGTTACCTTAAAGGTGCCCCCATGAGAAAAAAATCTTGGATCCGCCACTGCACCTACTAATACTTTAATCAATTCTTCAGGATTATTTTTTGTATATTTGATCATAACTCTATAGGCTTTAAGGTTAACTGTTTAGAGGTAAATTGGGGTTAACTTTTAGACTTTATGGTTAATTTCTTAAATGGAGACCAATTTTGTAGGGTTTTTTTTTAGGTTAACTCCTTAGACTTTAAGGCTAATTTGTTTACAAGCTAAATGCATGATATCATAACAGCGGTGAATGATGCTGCCTTTTAGCGTCGGATTGATTGATCGATTGCTTGTTGTAGTGGCAATGTAAAAGGAGATCAAATACCCAAAATACCCAAGAAGGTTTGCTAACCCTATTCCCAAAATACCCAAAATTTACGCAAAGAATTTTCTCTGCGTAAGTTTATTTTTCCTCCCAAAAAATAAAAAAAATGGTTTTTAAAAATATTTACGCAGAGAAAACTCTCTGCGTAAGTTTCTCATCCTACATGTCTGCGTAAACTCCACGTAGGCTTCACGTTGGAAAAAAAAGTTTACGCGGAAAGTCTAAAAAACTTACACAGAGAGAAGTCTCTGCGTAAGTTTTGAATTTTTTTTTTATTTTTTTCCTGATTTTTTGGTAAAAGGAATCAGATTCTAATTTCAGTGATTTGACGCCAAAAAAACACTGAACGAATAAAAACAGAGATGTTACAGTCGATTTGATTTTTAGAAAGAAATAAATATTTTTTTAAAATAAATAAATAAATCTTTTGTACAAGTTTAAAACAAATAAACATATAACAAATTGTATAAAAATGTAAACATATAACAATTTTATAAAAATCATCATGCAAATCATATATATTTTATAAATCAATATTTTTAACATCTTTTGAAAAAAATTGTTTTGTTTTATTTTTAAAGAATCTTTTACATAAATACTTTTCTAAATTATTTATATAAAATTAGATAGATAAATTTTATTTTAAAAATATTTTTGCAACTAATTAGACAATACCCTAAAAATTTTAAAAATATTTTTACAACTAATTAGACTATAGTTTTGTTTTCTAAAAATAATAAAAACTTAGAATATATTGTTATGTAAATTATTATAAACTTACGCAAAAAGTCTAAAAACTTCAATTGAAATGTGGATTAATAAAACTTCAATTGAAATGTGGATTAGGAGCGGACGTGAAAGGTGCTTTATAAAATGTTTTGTATCAGCATTTACTCGTGTAAGTTAAGTCCCAAACCCATAGTCCTACACCCACAGTCCCAAACCCACTAACCCTAGCCTCCACCGCCCACCGCCACCAACCCACCGTTCGGCGTTCACTTCGGCACCCCCCGACCCGCGACCACCGGCGACGAATCTGCTCCGGTCTGCTCGACGACCGTCGGCGACTCTGCTCCACGCACACCTCTGCTCCAGCAGTCCAGCTCCACGCCTCCAAGTCCACGGTAATCTTTTATGTTTCTTTCTTCTCTAAAATCCATCAGTTTGATTTCTTATTTTGATTGAATATTGATTCCTTAATCCTTATTTCTGCTTCAATTTTAGTCTAAAAAAGTTTGTTGTTTGCTTCAATTTCAATCCTTATTTCTAAAATCCATCAGTTTGTTGTTTGCTTCAATTTTAGTCTTAAAAAGTTTGTTGTTTGCATTATGTATCAATTTAAGTTTGTTGTTTGCTTCAGTTTTAGTCTAAAAAAGTTTGTTGTTTACATTAATTGTATCAATTTAAGTTTGCTGTTTGCATTAATCACATTTGAGAATTGAGATTCTGCAATTTAAGTTTGCATTAATCACATTTGACTGGGTATTGACCGAAAGTTGACCGGGGTCGGGGTTGGTATCCCCGTACCTAGGGGTGAGCATTCGGGAGGGTCGGTCCGAAAAAGGGCCAACCCGATCGGGTTTTGGGTGGGGGATACAGGCCCCGAAACCCGCCCAAAAGTTTAATTCGGGTTTCGGGTCAATTCGGGGTCGGGTTGGGCGGGTTGGGCCAGATCCAAAAAGAGGAGGAAGGGTGTTTACCATGTGCATTGCAGGCTTCTAGAGTAGAACTTTCTGCATTCTGGGATATGGAAGAAGACCTTGATGTTGACCATGTCTATTCCAACAACATATACACCATGCTTAACACTTATGGAGTAGAAGCTGCAAGAACCAGCATCATATTGGAAATGAAGAACGTTTTTGGGAGTTATGGTGTCGAGATTGATTATAGACATTTGAGTCTTATTGCCGATCACATGACTCATTGTGGTGGGTACAGACCCATGAGTAGATTTGGAAGCATATCGGAATCAATATCTCCTTTTCTTAAGATGTCGTTTGAGACTGCATCCAAGTTTATAAATAATATTTAAGAAAAAAAAAATATATATATATATATATATGTAGTTCGGGTTTCGGGCGGGTTCGGCCTGAAATTGTAGCCACCCGCCCCGATCCGGTTTACCCCATCGGACCATTCGGGTTTATTAGCATTCCATAGTCTTGTAGGAGAAGGGCATTTGGCCTGCTATAAAAGGAAACTTATATATGATGCTGATGCTTATAAACCCAATATTGAATCTTGCTAAATAAATAAATTAAATTATTTAGTAACATGCCATTCTTGAAAGCCTTGAACACTTTCATGATTTAATTTCTTGATGATGGCGACCATGGATCCAGTACCCTGCTTGAAGGGCAACATTGTCTTTTCGTCCACCCAACCCTTGCAAACATTCCCAAAACCTCCGACACCCAAAAACCATATCGGACTTGAAATTTCTAGTGGCAATCTTCAAATCTGAATAAGTATAAACTTTCAAATCCGCTGCCGGCAACACCTCACCGTTGCCGTTGGGAGATGAACAAATATCATCATCCCCAAACCGGCTATGGCTATGGCTTTGGGTACTAGTGGTGCCTGAAATCCCAACACCATTACTTCTATTATTGGTTGATATCCCTTCATAATGATATGATATAATATAATCATCACACCATACAAACAAAAACCATTAATTAAATTATATATATATATAGGGTCAGGTTCAGAGGAAAACCTCAAATAACCGAAAAACTAAAGAACACCCTTACAGACATTGATTAAACACAATCCAAAGGATATTAATAATCAACCATTAAATTAATTAAAATTAATGAAAAGGGTAGTAAAGTAATTTGACCACTATACTCTACCGCCAAAACAAAACAAATCCACCCCAACTAATCACTACTCTCGATCACAAATCCACCTCCATGAGTTTTCCGGCGAAAACTTGCAGATTCCGACGAGTTCATGTTTTTCCGGCGATGCTTGCCGTCGACTGCCAAACTTCAAGAAATCACATATTACTTAGTGGTTTTCAATTCTAAAACTTGCAATATGATCCAAACTGAAAAACAAACAAGTATGTAAACGAAAAACGATAAATAACAAGTCAACTGCATGGCAAGCTCTCATCCCAAAAGTTCTACCCCAAACATTCCCTCTCACAACACCTATGTACCTAGATCTGTGCTTTTAAGAAAATCAACTTCCAAAGATTTATCCAAAGGAATCCTTGGGTCCAAGCCCCCTGCTCTGTTCTCCTCTAACATGGTTATAAGAACAAATGATAAAAGCCAAAACATGAAAAATGCTAAAAAGGTTTTTATCTATAGAAAATGCTATAACTGTGGTGACACCTTTCATATGGCTAAGGACTGTCCCAAGGATAGGATTGATAGATCCAAGCTTAAGGAATCAAGCTCTTCTAACCCCAAAGGACCCATTACAAAATGGGTACCAAAGAACTAATATGTGTTTGCATGCAGGCTTTTGAGCACCATCAAATTTGGTATTTAGACAGCGGGTGCTCACGCCATATGACGGGAAACAAGTCTCTTCTCATCAACTATGTGCCGGGAAAAGGTCCATCTGTAACCTTTGGTGATAATTCTAAGGCTTACACCAAAGGATACGGGACCCTCTCTAACGGATCTGTAACCTTCAACAAAGTGGCTTTTGTGGACGGCCTCATGCATAACCTTCTCAGCATTAGCCAACTGTGTGATCTTGGATACAAAGTTATCTTTGAACTTTGTGTCTGCTCTGTGGTAGACAAACATTTCAATGTGGTATTATCGGGAAGACGGATGGAAAATGTCTACGTCATAGATATGGGGCAATCCAATTCTTCTTCAAATGTCTGCTTTGTGTCAAATGATGCATCCAAAAGAAACTGGTTGTGGCACAAACGTCTTTCTCATCTAAACTTCAAGACCTTGCATAAAATTTCCAACAAAGAGCTGGTGACGGGCATGCCAAAGTTGAACTTTGTCAAAGAGAAGCTGTGTGATGCATGTGAAAAGGGAAAGCTCACCAAAACATCCTTCAAGACGAAGCAATGCTCTTCCATCACTCTTCCTCTTCAATTGCTGCACATGGATCTATGTGGACCAGTCAGCACTCCAAGTCTTGGAGGCAAAAGGTATATTCTTGTTATTGTTGATGAATTTACCAGATATACTTGGGTGTTCTTTCTCAGGTACAAAAGTGATGCTACTGAAGAAATCATCAACTTTGTCAAGAAAAATGAAGTTCTCAATGGCCAGCTTGTCCGCTCGGTAAGAAGTGACAATGGCACTGAATTCAGAAATAGTGCTCTTGAAGACTTCTTCACCGAGAAAGGGATCTCTCAGAACTTCTCCGCTGTTCGTACTCCTCAGCAAAATGGAGTGGTGGAAAGGAAAAACAGAACACTGTGTGAGGCCGCTAGATCCATGCTGAGCGAATCAAATCTTCCCACCTATTTTTGGGCCGAAGCTGTGAATACTGCCTGCTTCACTCAAAACAGGTCAGTAATATCCAAAAGACATGATAAAACCCCGTATGAAGTTTTTCATGGTAGAAAACCAAATATTGGCTTTCTTCATGTCTTTGGGTGTATCTGCTTTATTCTTAATGATCGTGAAAATCTTGGGAAGTTTGATCCCAAGGCAGATGAGGGAATATTTGTTGGATACTCCTTATCCTCCAAAGCTTATAGGGTGTACAATCTCAGAAGAAAAAGCATTGATGAGTCCATCCATGTCAAGTTTGATGATCTCAGATGTTCCACACTTTCAAGTGATGAGGATGATTTACACAGATGGATTTCATCATGTATTGGTGATACTCCCTTAGTCACTTCCACCGATATCTCCTCTATTCCCTCAAATCCTTCCATCTCAAAAAACCCAGCTGGATCACTCTCTCCCACCGAAATTGATCAACCCATCTCTCACACCAAGCTCCCTATTTCCACCGAAACTCTACACCAAAGCCCTTCTTCCATCCCTAATCCCACCAAAAATCTCATGGCTTCCACTACCGAAAATCCCATTTTACACCAAACCTCTGATCCTACTACTCCATTTCACTCTACTCCTCATACCCCATCACCTTTACCCCCTGCTCTAAAATGGACCAAAGATCACCCCATAGATCAAATTATTGGTGATCAACAAGCAGGTGTCCAAACCCGCAGAGGAGTTGGGAATATCTGTCTCTATGTGAATTTCCTCTCTCTCTCTGAACCCAAGAAAGTGGATGAAGCTCTATCAGATCCTTGTTGGATCACTGCCATGCAAGAAGAACTTTCTCAGTTCCAGAGAAATAAAGTTTGGAGATTGGTTCCCAAACCCAGAAACAAGACAATCATTGGAACCAAGTGGGTATTCAGGAACAAAATGGATGAAGATGGTACTGTGATCAGGAACAAGGCCCGATTGGTAGCTCAAGGATACATACAGGAAGAAGGCATTGACTATGATGAAACATTTGCCCCTGTTGCAAGACTTGAAGCTATAAGGATCTTTCTGGCTCATGCTGCCTACCGAAATTTTAGGGTTTTTCAAATGGATGTTAAAAGTGCCTTTCTCAACGGGGAACTTGCAGAAGAAGTCTACGTGAAACAACCTCCTGGCTTTGAAGACCCAGCTCATCCAAACTTTGTGTACAGACTTGACAAAGCTTTGTATGGTCTCAAGCAAGCTCCACGTGCTTGGTATGACACTCTTGCCAACTTTCTTCTCAAGCATGGATATTCCAGAGGTAAAATTGACAATACTCTCTTCATCAAAGAAACCTCAGGTAATATTATTCTTGTTCAAATCTATGTTGATGACATCATTTTTGGTGCCACTGATGAATGCCTATGTGATGAGTTTGCCTCTCTCATGATGAGTGAATATGAGATGAGCATGATGGGAGAGCTTACATTTTTCTTAGGCCTCCAAGTCAAACAATCTTCAGAAGGAATTTTTATAAATCAAAGCAAATATATTCGTGACCTTCTGAAGAAATTTAACTTTCTAGATAGCTCTCCTATGAAAACTCCCATGGCACCTCCCTTGAAATTGTGTGCCGATCTAAAAGGTGAATCTGTGGATGTTACTCTTTACCGAGGTATGATAGGCTCTCTTCTTTACCTAACTGCTAGCAGACCGGATATTATGTTTGCTACCTGTCTATGTGCTCGTTATCAGGCCAATCCTAAAGTATCACATTTAAAGGCTGTAAAACGAATTTTTCGGTATCTTAAGGGCACACTGCACTTGGGTCTTTGGTATCCCAAAGACTCGAGTTTTGAACTAATTGGTTATTCAGATTCAGACTTTGCAGGTTCCCAGATTGATAGAAAGAGTACTACAGGAAGCTGTCAGCTCCTTGGGGGAAAATTAGTAAGTTGGTCCAGCAAGAAACAAAACTCTGTATCAACCTCTACTGCTGAGGCTGAATATGTAGCTGCTGGGAGCTGCTGTGCTCAGATTCTATGGATGAGAAATCAACTAAGGGACTATAATCAATTCTTTTCTAAAGTCCCAATTCTGTGTGATAATTCCAGTGCTATAGCTATAGCAAATAATCCTGTTCTTCATTCTAGATCTAAACACATCGATATCAGGTATCACTTCATCAGAGATCACATTTCCAAAGGTGACATTGAACTACACTTCATTCCCACCGATTTGCAGCTTGCTGATATTTTCACCAAACCTCTTGATGAAACCAGGTTCAACTTTCTCATCAGTGAACTTGGGATGTGCAATTTCCAAGAATAAATATGTGTTCATGCTCCACCGATCTCACATCGGTGGACACCTTCGTATCTACTTCTCTCTCTCCACCGATCTCTCATCGGTGGATAAACCTATGTGTCGAATCTTTTCTATCTCTTTTTCATTTCGGTAATAATATCGAGTATCGATGAAGCGTGCCTACCACCGAAGCACATTTCGGTGAAAATTCTCAGATCGGTGGAAATCTGTCCACCACCGAAATCTCATTTCGGTGGTCATCTCAAATCGGTGAAACTTGTCCACCACCGATGTCTCAAATCGGTGATCATCCCACCGAAGTCCCACCGAAGTCCCACCGAACTTCCACCGATCGTCCACCGAGCGAACACCGATTCCTCCACCGAAGCTCCACCGAGTCTACACCGATTCACACGGTTCCCAAAGCCCACTTGTGACCACTCAATTGCTTTTGCGTCAGACCCTTCGCCTATCCGCCGCTCCTTGTCCCGATTTCCAACAACCCTTTCACTTCAAGAGCCGCATGTCCCCTCTTCCCATACAAAATCATCATCACAGTGCCTTTTCATTTCCCTATATATACACATACCCCCCTTTCATTTCTTCCCCACTCCTCACAATTCAAACCTGCAACTCTCTCCTCTCCAAACATATCTCTCTCATGGCATCCTCTCGATATCAAATTCCTACACGTTTTGAAGACCTCCGCTTCAACCAATGCAATCACGTTGCCCGCCTTGAATCCGATCCCGCTCATCCCGAGTTCTCTACTATCGCTAAATTTCTGTCTCGCTCTCCTCTTCTTCATGCCTTCTCATGCAACCCCAGGATGAGCAAAATGCTCATTAGTCAATTCTGGCTATCCTCCGTGTACGATCCCTCCAATGAGGCCATTCACGCCTCCATCTTCACCAATGCCGAAGGTGATCACGACCTCACTTTTGGGGTCGATGATGTTCGTCTAGCTCTCAAGATCGATGCCTTTTCCGACTATGAAGACATGTATTTGGATACCATCCATGAAGACATTGTTCTTACCACCGGTTATGTGCTCGACGACTCCTCCAAAAGCTCCAAAGGCCCCGGTACTCTTCTTCGCAGCAAAATGGGAGGCATTTGGAATTTCTTCTTCGCTCACGTTATCCATTGCCTCTCACGCAAAACAAGTGGACATGACCAATCGCCCTCACACGTCAACAAACTCGCTCATGCCCTCATCTTCCAAAGGAAAGTTGACTTCGCCCAATATTTCTTCTCAGAGCTTGTCGAGGTCATCAAAACTCCCAAGAAGTGTTACGTTGCTTTTCCCCGCTTCATCTCCATGATTTTACAACACAAGCTTTCCAAAGCTTTGGAGACCGATCGCCGCTCTTCCTCGCCCCGGTTCTCGTATGAATGGTCATCTCCCGTTGTGGGCACCAAAACCCTCAACGTCAAGCCGCTCGCCACCGATCGCCCATTACGCCCAGGTATGATTTCCTTCGCTCTATCTCCCGAACTTCGTTGGGGTGACGCGGAAATTCCCGGGTTTCGCCACCTGGAAATTCCCGAGGTCACTCCAAATGTTGTGGTCCCCTCTCCCCGGTCCCGAGTGACGTCGGGTGGCACTCAAAAGAAACGACAAAAGGCCACCGGCACCTCCGCTCCCGCTTCTCGAACCACGTCACCGAGAGATCCCTCGGAGACTTCCCCGGTTCACACCCCTTCTCACAAGCGGAGGCACTCACCCTCCCCTTCGGGATCTCTTCCAAAGAGGTCTCGGAAACCATCGGCCCAACCGACTCATCCAACCGTCGATTCTCCAAAATCGCCGGTTGTTGAACTTCATCCCTCCGGGCCAAGGGTACCCGCTACACACCCCACCGTCTCCTCTGTTGCCTCTCGAAAGGCCTCAGTTACATTTCAGGAGAACCCCCCACATACCTCCCCACTCGACTCCTTGGGTGGTGGGGATGACCTCGAGATCTCTCCGCTCGAGGGTTCTGACTTCACACTACACAGCTTTACACCCGATCAGTTTTCGATCGAAGACATTGCACAACCCTCTAAGGGTTCCCCCCCAATTGCACCCTTTGATTTTTTTGATTTTCTTTTAGCGGACACTGGTTCTCCCCAAACCATCCCGTCCACCGAAGAACATCACACCGAGTCTCCCTCGTCCTCACACCAATCACCCCCCCGATCGCCTACTCCCCCCCGATCACCTGCTCCCCCCCGAATGCTACAAACCGACGACTTGGTGCCTTACCTCCTTATTCCCATTCCCGAACCTGACCCCCACCGACCTCTCTTCCAGTTTCCCGAAATCGGTGGCCACACTTCCCCGCACATTGACCGCACCTCTACCTTTCTTAAATCTACCATCACCTTAATCTCCCAAGCCAATTCCCGCATCTCTACCCTCGAGTCTCAGCTACCGCATCTTCTTCTTGATGCCATCACCGAAGCCCTACGGCCAATTCAAGAAAAATTATCTGCCCTTTCTACCACAGTGGAGTCCCTCTCCAAACCTTCCACCGACTCACCCAGTCCTGAACGTTCCCAGTGGGAAATGGATCTCGGTGATTTTGCCTTGGTTCCCCATACCACCGAAACGAGTCTGGCCTTCCTACACTCAAAGTTTGATAAGGCCTTCTATGAGTTAGGTTTCAAGTTGCCGGCTGTTCCTGAGGGGGAGAAAACCACGGCTCCACCGAAACTTCCATCCATAAAGAAACTTTCCAGTAACCAGCCTCCACCGAAACCCTCTCCACCGAAACCATCCTCACCACCGAAACCATCCTCATCACCGAAACCCTCTCCACTGAAACCATCCTCACCACCGAAACCATCCTCATCACCGAAACCTTTTTCTCCACCGAAACCCTCTTCTCCACCGAAACATGTCTCACTCTCACCGACCAATACTGGCTCCACCGAAGCTCTTGACCTTAATGCATCAGTTGAGGGGGAGCAGTCCAGCAATGCTTCCGAAGACAAAGGAAAAAGAATTCTTTCGGCCGAAGAATTGGCCAGAGAAGCAAAGAAGAAAAAGGATCTGACAAAATATGGGGCTCGACCGAAGGACGCTGAAACTCTCAAACTCAAACCTGCTTCTCAACCAATCACCACCGAACTTGGCCTCTCTGCTCAAGAAATTGAGGAAGCAAGAATAGCTCAAATCGACTTAGACAAATCCAGAGATCTTTCTCTCAAAGCTGCCACAGAAGAAGCTTCAAAAGTCAAGTCCACCGATGCCATCCAAACACAGAAATCGGTGCTCAGTGCCTTGGAACAACAAAAGAATGAAGAAATTAATTGGTACAAAAAGACCATGCACCACCGGAACTATAGGTCACAAATTTCTTCAGTAAAGATTGCCACCTCCAAAGCAAATCCTCAAGACATCAGATTGATTATTAACTGGGAAGATGGTTCTATGAAGAGTGTGAAAGAAAGCCATCTCCAACTCTTCGGTCTCTCGGAATGGTATGAAATCACTCAACACCTCGTCAGGAGTCCAAATCCAAGGAAAGACATCTTTGTCAAATACATTGATGGTCTAATGAATAAGATGAAGGAGATCAAAAGAAAACATAACATCATTCTCTCCACCGAAGAAAGAGCCAAACTGCTGTCTCTGAAAGAGAAGATCATCCTCCCCAAAGTCAAAAATCCTCCTGACTCAGTCTTCAAGGAAATGGCAAGAGAAGGTAAAATCCCAAATGTAAGCAATCTTAACCTTACCATTCCCACCTCTGTTCCCTATCCTACCACAACCTTGAGCCTCTCACCAATACCAGGATTATTCTTCAACGACGGTCTCGGTCGTCGGGCATTCTTCAGATTTGCCCAGATGTCCATAGCCGATACCATATTTCTGGAAGGCATTCACAACCTCTTTCCGAACATCCCCGAAGCTCAACCGTTCTATAGAAACTTACTGGATGAAATCAAGCGCCGCAAAACCTCAAAGAAGTAAGTTCTCTCCATTTAGTACTTGTAAAAGTTAATTTCTCTTTTTGTAAAAATTGTACGAGAACTTATCTTAATACAAGTATCTCTATTTGAATTTTATTTCCGTACATATTTTTTTTTTGTTACCTGTAAATACTGTACATAGTATACATACACATACAAAAGAAAAGGTCAAAAAGATCAAAAAGAATGGTCTATGTGAAAAGAACCCAAAAGAGTAAAAAGGGTCAAAAACGCACTTGCTTTTATTTACTCTTGAATATTCTAAGATAAGGAGCTCAAATTCAAATAGGGGGAGATTGTTGGGTCACCAAGGATTTGAAATTGACTCACCGATGTTTTCCCTAAAACTCCTACTTAGAATATTTTAGTTCAGTTCTCTGAATGACTTGTACAAGATAGCAAATGTTCGGTGAAGTCGAAGATCAACCGAAACCAAGCTTGAAGACTCTCTACTTGTGGAAAATAGAAGACTCTCGGCAACTTTCAAACAAGTCATCACCACCGAAATCCCTTGACATTTCGGTGGCCTTCTCTCCACCGAAGTTATAGAACATCTTTGGTGGCCTTCTCCCACCGATGACCCTTTCGGTGCTCCTCTCACCACCGAAATATGCTTGTAATTTCGGTGGTCCTCTCACCACCGAAATATACATGTAACTTCGGTGGTCCTCTCACCACCGAAATATACATGTAACTTCGGTGGTCCTCTCACCACCGAAATATGCTTGTAATTTCGGTGGTCCTCTCACCACTGAAATATGCTCGTAATTTCGGTGGACTAGTTACCACCGAATCCTACTTGCAACTTCGGTGGACTAGTATTTTTTCCACCGAAGACTTGTCAAATCTCGGTGGAAACCACTTCGGTGCTAAAGGCTCAAGACAGAAGATCATTTATTATGGGACAATATCCTCCAGCAGAGAAAAGTGACAGTTTGTCTTTTTATCCACCTTCAGCTAAGGTCCCTGTTATCTGCTCAAGCTACTCTGTCTGCACCTAGTGAAAAGTGACAAGGACTTCACAGTTCTCCTGAAGTCAACATTATCAGCATATGTGAAGATGACAAGTGTCCCAAGCATTTAATGCTTGGGCACTCCTTAGCACTATAAAAGGAGAAGTGCTCTTCTTGCAAATACTCACGCTTTAAAAAGAAATTCTCTCAGTGCAAGAAACCTTCTTTTAAGCCTTAAAACTCAATAGCTTTGCTCTTAGTGTTCTTAGTTGTTTTGTTGTATACTTTGTGTAAGATTGTTAGAATAGTTTATCTGTTCTTTTCCGCAACAATCTTAAGTTTTCTGTGTGTAATTCTTTTGAAAGTTTTTCAAATATAAGAATTAAAATTGTGAAATTTTTTGTGTATTGTATTCAACCCCCCCTTCTACAATACTTGTTAAGCCATCTGGGACTAACAAGTGGTATCAGAGCAGAAAGTTTAATTCCATAAACTTGATCTGCGATGGCTGCCTCTTCTTCCTCTACTGTTGAAAACTCTTTTCAAAATAACTTCTCTGAAAATGGCTCTATTTCAAAACCTCCTAAGTTCAATCCCAACAACTTCTCTTTGTGGAAAAGCCGCATGATGCTGTTCATGGAAGGAGTGGATACTAGATATCCAACCATTCTCCTCGAGGGACCCATTATCCCCAGAGTTTGGGCTCGCTATGACACGCAGAGGCCAGGCAAAGAGGCCTTTGAAAAGGAAATCTCAAGTGATTCTGATGAGGAAAAATCCAGTGCTACTGGTCGGTATATTCTCAAAAATCCTAAAAAGTATACTGATGAGGAGAAACGTTTAGTTACTCTTGACTCCAAGGTAAGAGCTATTATTGCTCTCTCTCTTCCTGATGAGGTCTACCACTCCTTGGTGAACTTTGAAACTGCCAAAGAAATGTGGACCACTCTATGTGTTCTGTACGAAGGTACAGAGGAAGTCAAGAAATGCAAAAAGATTGGTCTTATCAGAAAGTATGAACTATTTTCTTTTGAAAAAGGAGAATCTCTTCCTAGTTTCTATAACCGCTTCAACTCTCTTTTAAATGATCTTAAGTTGTTGGGCAGAGTCTATGATAATGAGGAAGTCTTGTGCAAGTTCATGGATTGTCTCCCAGATTTTTGGGAAAATATATGTACTTGCATCAAAACTACCAAGGACCTTGAGTTCATGCCCTTAACCGTATTATATGGTACTCTCTTCAACTTTGAGCAAACCAAGCTTCAACGGAAATCTTTCATCAAGGAAATAAAGAGCTCCTCTATAGCTCTTGTTAGTGAAAGTTCCAAGAATTCTCAAAATCTTCCTAGAATAACCTATCCTTCATCTGACTCTGACAATGACAGCCAAACAAATGTAACCCACCAAACGGAAGCATATCTTAGTGATGCTGATGATGAAGGTGAGGATATCATGGTTGAACAGTTGTCGGATGAGATGGCAATGATGGCCGGTTCCAAACACAAGTTTCGTCCCTTCAACAAATCTCGAAGTCTTAGAAAAACTTCATCTTTCAAAACTTCTTCTGACAGGTCCAATGAGGAATGCTACAACTGTGGCAAGAAAGGACATTTTGCATCTGAGTGTAGAAGCAAGCGTATCTCCAAGTCCAAATTTACTTCTTCTGACAATCCCTCTTCAAAAAGGGAAAAATCCAAACACATGCCTTTCAAATCAACCTTTCCCAAAAAGGAGTCCCCACCACCCTTCTTAAATCATCAGGAGCGTGCCGAGAAATATAAGGCCAAGTACAAGAAAGAGAAGGAAAGGAGTGAGGGTCTAGAGAGAAAAGGGAAGGGTCTCATGGCAGAAACCCACGATTGGGACGACGAAGACACCTCCGACAGTGATTCTCAGAATAGATGCTTCGTGGCCATCTCAGAAGAAATGGAAGTTTCCGAAAGTGCCACTTCACCTATGGCTCTAGTGGCAACTGGGTGCTCCACAGCCTACGCTCAGGTACATCCCTTCAATAATATGTCTGATATTGAAAAGATCAATGCTTATGAATCTTTAACTCAAGATTTTTATTCTGTTAAAGACAGTAAGAATAGAAAATCTGTTCAAGTGAAAGAGCTCAAAGCTGAACTTGAAATTTGCATGTCTAAGCTTAAAAGGTTTGAGGAAATAAAAATTGAGCTTGAGGACTTGAAAACAATAAATCATGTGATCTCAAAAGAAAAGAACTCTCTCTTTAAGAAACTAAAAAGGGAACAAGAAGTCATCAAAAAATGGTCAAGCTCTTCCAAAAATCTTGAACAAATCTTTCAAAGTCAAATCTGTAGTACAAACAAGTTCGGTCTAGGATTTGGAAAAACTGATGTTTGTGAGTCCACTTTTGCTCTTGTTCCCCCCACCAATGCTTGTAATGATCTCTCTGATTCCAGCTCTTGTGATTCCATCTCTTTGAACTCGTTAGATCTGTGTGAAGCCTTAAAGTATGGGATATCCTTAAAGGCCAAAGACTCCTCATTGCAAATTATTGAGAAGCAAGATTCAAATGACGTTTCCAAACCCATCCATGATCAGCTCAAATTTTCAGTCATGGATGAAGCCTCCTCCTCAAACTCTGCAAAAGCTAATCCTTCCAAAAGATCTAAACCCACCGATCTCATCTCCTTTGTGCCCACCGATCCCACAATCTATGACCCTCCAATTCCTCTTCATGAAATGTTGAAATCCATTCACATAGATACCTACACCGAACCGAAAACCTCAAAGATCCCCAAAAGAGAAACTCCGGTTCACTCAAAAAGGATTTCCTGTGCTGACAAAGGAAAATCGGTAGTCAACTGCATGGCAAGCTCTCATCCCAAAAGTTCTACCCCAAACATTCCCTCTCACAACACCTATGTACCTAGATCTGTGCTTTTAAGAAAATCAACTTCCAAAGATTTATCCAAAGGAATCCTTGGGTCCAAGCCCCCTGCTCTGTTCTCCTCTAACATGGTTATAAGAACAAATGATAAAAGCCAAAACATGAAAAATGCTAAAAAGGTTTTTATCTATAGAAAATGCTATAACTGTGGTGACACCTTTCATATGGCTAAGGACTGTCCCAAGGATAGGATTGATAGATCCAAGCTTAAGGAATCAAGCTCTTCTAACCCCAAAGGACCCATTACAAAATGGGTACCAAAGAACTAATATGTGTTTGCATGCAGGCTTTTGAGCACCATCAAATTTGGTATTTAGACAGCGGGTGCTCACGCCATATGACGGGAAACAAGTCTCTTCTCATCAACTATGTGCCGGGAAAAGGTCCATCTGTAACCTTTGGTGATAATTCTAAGGCTTACACCAAAGGATACGGGACCCTCTCTAACGGATCTGTAACCTTCAACAAAGTGGCTTTTGTGGACGGCCTCATGCATAACCTTCTCAGCATTAGCCAACTGTGTGATCTTGGATACAAAGTTATCTTTGAACTTTGTGTCTGCTCTGTGGTAGACAAACATTTCAATGTGGTATTATCGGGAAGACGGATGGAAAATGTCTACGTCATAGATATGGGGCAATCCAATTCTTCTTCAAATGTCTGCTTTGTGTCAAATGATGCATCCAAAAGAAACTGGTTGTGGCACAAACGTCTTTCTCATCTAAACTTCAAGACCTTGCATAAAATTTCCAACAAAGAGCTGGTGACGGGCATGCCAAAGTTGAACTTTGTCAAAGAGAAGCTGTGTGATGCATGTGAAAAGGGAAAGCTCACCAAAACATCCTTCAAGACGAAGCAATGCTCTTCCATCACTCTTCCTCTTCAATTGCTGCACATGGATCTATGTGGACCAGTCAGCACTCCAAGTCTTGGAGGCAAAAGGTATATTCTTGTTATTGTTGATGAATTTACCAGATATACTTGGGTGTTCTTTCTCAGGTACAAAAGTGATGCTACTGAAGAAATCATCAACTTTGTCAAGAAAAATGAAGTTCTCAATGGCCAGCTTGTCCGCTCGGTAAGAAGTGACAATGGCACTGAATTCAGAAATAGTGCTCTTGAAGACTTCTTCACCGAGAAAGGGATCTCTCAGAACTTCTCCGCTGTTCGTACTCCTCAGCAAAATGGAGTGGTGGAAAGGAAAAACAGAACACTGTGTGAGGCCGCTAGATCCATGCTGAGCGAATCAAATCTTCCCACCTATTTTTGGGCCGAAGCTGTGAATACTGCCTGCTTCACTCAAAACAGGTCAGTAATATCCAAAAGACATGATAAAACCCCGTATGAAGTTTTTCATGGTAGAAAACCAAATATTGGCTTTCTTCATGTCTTTGGGTGTATCTGCTTTATTCTTAATGATCGTGAAAATCTTGGGAAGTTTGATCCCAAGGCAGATGAGGGAATATTTGTTGGATACTCCTTATCCTCCAAAGCTTATAGGGTGTACAATCTCAGAAGAAAAAGCATTGATGAGTCCATCCATGTCAAGTTTGATGATCTCAGATGTTCCTCACTTTCAAGTGATGAGGATGATTTACACAGATGGATTTCATCATGTATTGGTGATACTCCCTTAGTCACTTCCACCGATATCTCCTCTATTCCCTCAAATCCTTCCATCTCAAAAAACCCAGCTGGATCACTCTCTCCCACCGAAATTGATCAACCCATCTCTCACACCAAGCTCCCTATTTCCACCGAAACTCTACACCAAAGCCCTTCTTCCATCCCTAATCCCACCGAAAATCTCATGGCTTCCACTACCGAAAATCCCATTTTACACCAAACCTCTGATCCTACTACTCCATTTCACTCTACTCCTCATACCCCATCACCTTTACCCCCTGCTCTAAAATGGACCAAAGATCACCCCATAGATCAAATTATTGGTGATCAACAAGCAGGTGTCCAAACCCGCAGAGGAGTTGGAAATATCTGTCTCTATGTGAATTTCCTCTCTCTCTCTCTGAACCCAAGAAAGTGGATGAAGCTCTATCAGATCCTTGTTGGATCACTGCCATGCAAGAAGAACTTTCTCAGTTCCAGAGAAATAAAGTTTGGAGATTGGTTCCCAAACCCAGAAACAAGACAATCATTGGAACCAAGTGGGTATTCAGGAACAAAATGGATGAAGATGGTACTGTGATCAGGAACAAGGCCCGATTGGTAGCTCAAGGATACATACAGGAAGAAGGCATTGACTATGATGAAACATTTGCCCCTGTTGCAAGACTTGAAGCTATAAGGATCTTTCTGGCTCATGCTGCCTACCGAAATTTTAGGGTTTTTCAAATGGATGTTAAAAGTGCCTTTCTCAACGGGGAACTTGCAGAAGAAGTCTACGTGAAACAACCTCCTGGCTTTGAAGACCCAGCTCATCCAAACTTTGTGTACAGACTTGACAAAGCTTTGTATGGTCTCAAGCAAGCTCCACGTGCTTGGTATGACACTCTTGCCAACTTTCTTCTCAAGCATGGATATTCCAGAGGTAAAATTGACAATACTCTCTTCATCAAAGAAACCTCAGGTAATATTATTCTTGTTCAAATCTATGTTGATGACATCATTTTTGGTGCCACTGATGAATGCCTATGTGATGAGTTTGCCTCTCTCATGATGAGTGAATATGAGATGAGCATGATGGGAGAGCTTACATTTTTCTTAGGCCTCCAAGTCAAACAATCTTCAGAAGGAATTTTTATAAATCAAAGCAAATATATTCGTGACCTTCTGAAGAAATTTAACTTTCTAGATAGCTCTCCTATGAAAACTCCCATGGCACCTCCCTTGAAATTGTGTGCCGATCTAAAAGGTGAATCTGTGGATGTTACTCTTTACCGAGGTATGATAGGCTCTCTTCTTTACCTAACTGCTAGCAGACCGGATATTATGTTTGCTACCTGTCTATGTGCTCGTTATCAGGCCAATCCTAAAGTATCACATTTAAAGGCTGTAAAACGAATTTTTCGGTATCTTAAGGGCACACTGCACTTGGGTCTTTGGTATCCCAAAGACTCGAGTTTTGAACTAATTGGTTATTCAGATTCAGACTTTGCAGGTTCCCAGATTGATAGAAAGAGTACTACAGGAAGCTGTCAGCTCCTTGGGGGAAAATTAGTAAGTTGGTCCAGCAAGAAACAAAACTCTGTATCAACCTCTACTGCTGAGGCTGAATATGTAGCTGCTGGGAGCTGCTGTGCTCAGATTCTATGGATGAGAAATCAACTAAGGGACTATAATCAATTCTTTTCTAAAGTCCCAATTCTGTGTGATAATTCCAGTGCTATAGCTATAGCAAATAATCCTGTTCTTCATTCTAGATCTAAACACATCGATATCAGGTATCACTTCATCAGAGATCACATTTCCAAAGGTGACATTGAACTACACTTCATTCCCACCGATTTGCAGCTTGCTGATATTTTCACCAAACCTCTTGATGAAACCAGGTTCAACTTTCTCATCAGTGAACTTGGGATGTGCAATTTCCAAGAATAAATATGTGTTCATGCTCCACCGATCTCACATCGGTGGACACCTTCGTATCTACTTCTCTCTCTCCACCGATCTCTCATCGGTGGATAAACCTATGTGTCGAATCTTTTCTATCTCTTTTTCATTTCGGTAATAATATCGAGTATCGATGAAGCGTGCCTACCACCGAAGCACATTTCGGTGAAAATTCTCAGATCGGTGGAAATCTGTCCACCACCGAAATCTCATTTCGGTGGTCATCTCAAATCGGTGAAACTTGTCCACCACCGATGTCTCAAATCGGTGATCATCCCACCGAAGTCCCACCGAAGTCCCACCGAACTTCCACCGATCGTCCACCGAGCGAACACCGATTCCTCCACCGAAGCTCCACCGAGTCTACACCGATTCACACGGTTCCCAAAGCCCACTTGTGACCACTCAATTGCTTTTGCGTCAGACCCTTCGCCTATCCGCCGCTCCTTGTCCCGATTTCCAACAACCCTTTCACTTCAAGAGCCGCATGTCCCCTCTTCCCATACAAAATCATCATCACAGTGCCTTTTCATTTCCCTATATATACACATACCCCCCTTTCATTTCTTCCCCACTCCTCACAATTCAAACCTGCAACTCTCTCCTCTCCAAACATATCTCTCTCATGGCATCCTCTCGATATCAAATTCCTACACGTTTTGAAGACCTCCGCTTCAACCAATGCAATCACGTTGCCCGCCTTGAATCCGATCCCGCTCATCCCGAGTTCTCTACTATCGCTAAATTTCTGTCTCGCTCTCCTCTTCTTCATGCCTTCTCATGCAACCCCAGGATGAGCAAAATGCTCATTAGTCAATTCTGGCTATCCTCCGTGTACGATCCCTCCAATGAGGCCATTCACGCCTCCATCTTCACCAATGCCGAAGGTGATCACGACCTCACTTTTGGGGTCGATGATGTTCGTCTAGCTCTCAAGATCGATGCCTTTTCCGACTATGAAGACATGTATTTGGATACCATCCATGAAGACATTGTTCTTACCACCGGTTATGTGCTCGACGACTCCTCCAAAAGCTCCAAAGGCCCCGGTACTCTTCTTCGCAGCAAAATGGGAGGCATTTGGAATTTCTTCTTCGCTCACGTTATCCATTGCCTCTCACGCAAAACAAGTGGACATGACCAATCGCCCTCACACGTCAACAAACTCGCTCATGCCCTCATCTTCCAAAGGAAAGTTGACTTCGCCCAATATTTCTTCTCAGAGCTTGTCGAGGTCATCAAAACTCCCAAGAAGTGTTACGTTGCTTTTCCCCGCTTCATCTCCATGATTTTACAACACAAGCTTTCCAAAGCTTTGGAGACCGATCGCCGCTCTTCCTCGCCCCGGTTCTCGTATGAATGGTCATCTCCCGTTGTGGGCACGAAAACCCTCAACGTCAAGCCGCTCGCCACCGATCGCCCATTACGCCCAGGTATGATTTCCTTCGCTCTATCTCCCGAACTTCGTTGGGGTGACGCGGAAATTCCCGGGTTTCGCCACCTGGAAATTCCCGAGGTCACTCCAAATGTTGTGGTCCCCTCTCCCCGGTCCCGAGTGACGTCGGGTGGCACTCAAAAGAAACGACAAAAGGCCACCGGCACCTCCGCTCCCGCTTCTCGAACCACGTCACCGAGAGATCCCTCGGAGACTTCCCCGGTTCACACCCCTTCTCACAAGCGGAGGCACTCACCCTCCCCTTCGGGATCTCTTCCAAAGAGGTCTCGGAAACCATCGGCCCAACCGACTCATCCAACCGTCGATTCTCCAAAATCGCCGGTTGTTGAACTTCATCCCTCCGGGCCAAGGGTACCCGCTACACACCCCACCGTCTCCTCTGTTGCCTCTCGAAAGGCCTCAGTTACATTTCAGGAGAACCCCCCACATACCTCCCCACTCGACTCCTTGGGTGGTGGGGATGACCTCGAGATCTATCCGCTCGAGGGTTCTGACTTCACACTACACAGTTTTACACCCGATCAGTTTTCGATCGAAGACATTGCACAACCCTCTAAGGGTTCCCCCCCAATTGCACCCTTTGATTTTTTTGATTTTCTTTTAGCGGACACTGGTTCTCCCCAAACCATCCCGTCCACCGAAGAACATCACACCGAGTCTCCCTCGTCCTCACACCAATCACCCCCCCCGATCGCCTACTCCCCCCCGATCACCTGCTCCCCCCCGAATGCTACAAACCGACGACTTGGTGCCTTACCTCCTTATTCCCATTCCCGAACCTGACCCCCACCGACCTCTCTTCCAGTTTCCCGAAATCGGTGGCCACACTTCCCCGCACATTGACCGCACCTCTACCTTTCTTAAATCTACCATCACCTTAATCTCCCAAGCCAATTCCCGCATCTCTACCCTCGAGTCTCAGCTACCGCATCTTCTTCTTGATGCCATCACCGAAGCCCTACGGCCAATTCAAGAAAAATTATCTGCCCTTTCTACCACAGTGGAGTCCCTCTCCAAACCTTCCACCGACTCACCCAGTCCTGAACGTTCCCAGTGGGAAATGGATCTCGGTGATTTTGCCTTGGTTCCCCATACCACCGAAACGAGTCTGGCCTTCCTACACTCAAAGTTTGATAAGGCCTTCTATGAGTTAGGTTTCAAGTTGCCGGCTGTTCCTGAGGGGGAGAAAACCACGGCTCCACCGAAACTTCCATCCATAAAGAAACTTTCCAGTAACCAGTCTCCACCGAAACCCTCTCCACCGAAACCATCCTCACCACCGAAACCATCCTCATCACCGAAACCCTCTCCACCGAAACCATCCTCACCACCGAAACCATCCTCATCACCGAAACCTTTTTCTCCACCGAAACATGTCTCACTCTCACCGACCAATACTGGCTCCACCGAAGCTCTTGACCTTAATGCATCAGTTGAGGGGGAGCAGTCCAGCAATGCTTCCGAAGACAAAGGAAAAAGAATTCTTTCGGCCGAAGAATTGGCCAGAGAAGCAAAGAAGAAAAAGGATCTGACAAAATATGGGGCTCGACCGAAGGACGCTGAAACTCTCAAACTCAAACCTGCTTCTCAACCAATCACCACCGAACTTGGCCTCTCTGCTCAAGAAATTGAGGAAGCAAGAATAGCTCAAATCGACTTAGACAAATCCAGAGATCTTTCTCTCAAAGCTGCCACAGAAGAAGCTTCAAAAGTCAAGTCCACCGATGCCATCCAAACACAGAAATCGGTGCTCAGTGCCTTGGAACAACAAAAGAATGAAGAAATTAATTGGTACAAAAAGACCATGCACCACCGGAACTATAGGTCACAAATTTCTTCAGTAAAGATTGCCACCTCCAAAGCAAATCCTCAAGACATCAGATTGATTATTAACTGGGAAGATGGTTCTATGAAGAGTGTGAAAGAAAGCCATCTCCAACTCTTCGGTCTCTCGGAATGGTATGAAATCACTCAACACCTCGTCAGGAGTCCAAATCCAAGGAAAGACATCTTTGTCAAATACATTGATGGTCTAATGAATAAGATGAAGGAGATCAAAAGAAAACATAACATCATTCTCTCCACCGAAGAAAGAGCCAAACTGCTGTCTCTGAAAGAGAAGATCATCCTCCCCAAAGTCAAAAATCCTCCTGACTCAGTCTTCAAGGAAATGGCAAGAGAAGGTAAAATCCCAAATGTAAGCAATCTTAACCTTACCATTCCCACCTCTGTTCCCTATCCTACCACAACCTTGAGCCTCTCACCAATACCAGGATTATTCTTCAACGACGGTCTCGGTCGTCGGGCATTCTTCAGATTTGCCCAGATGTCCATAGCCGATACCATATTTCTGGAAGGCATTCACAACCTCTTTCCGAACATCCCCGAAGCTCAACCGTTCTATAGAAACTTACTGGATGAAATCAAGCGCCGCAAAACCTCAAAGAAGTAAGTTCTCTCCATTTAGTACTTGTAAAAGTTAATTTCTCTTTTTGTAAAAATTGTACGAGAACTTATCTTAATACAAGTATCTCTATTTGAATTTTATTTCCGTACATATTTTTTTTTTGTTACCTGTAAATACTGTACATAGTATACATACACATACAAAAGAAAAGGTCAAAAAGATCAAAAAGAATGGTCTATGTGAAAAGAACCCAAAAGAGTAAAAAGGGTCAAAAACGCACTTGCTTTTATTTACTCTTGAATATTCTAAGATAAGGAGCTCAAATTCAAATAGGGGGAGATTGTTGGGTCACCAAGGATTTGAAATTGACTCACCGATGTTTTCCCTAAAACTCCTACTTAGAATATTTTAGTTCAGTTCTCTGAATGACTTGTACAAGATAGCAAATGTTCGGTGAAGTCGAAGATCAACCGAAACCAAGCTTGAAGACTCTCTACTTGTGGAAAATAGAAGACTCTCGGCAACTTTCAAACAAGTCATCACCACCGAAATCCCTTGACATTTCGGTGGCCTTCTCTCCACCGAAGTTATAGAACATCTTTGGTGGCCTTCTCCCACCGATGACCCTTTCGGTGCTCCTCTCACCACCGAAATATGCTTGTAATTTCGGTGGTCCTCTCACCACCGAAATATACATGTAACTTCGGTGGTCCTCTCACCACCGAAATATACATGTAACTTCGGTGGTCCTCTCACCACCGAAATATGCTTGTAATTTCGGTGGTCCTCTCACCACTGAAATATGCTCGTAATTTCGGTGGACTAGTTACCACCGAATCCTACTTGCAACTTCGGTGGACTAGTATTTTTTCCACCGAAGACTTGTCAAATCTCGGTGGAAACCACTTCGGTGCTAAAGGCTCAAGACAGAAGATCATTTATTATGGGACAATATCCTCCAGCAGAGAAAAGTGACAGTTTGTCTTTTTATCCACCTTCAGCTAAGGTCCCTGTTATCTGCTCAAGCTACTCTGTCTGCACCTAGTGAAAAGTGACAAGGACTTCACAGTTCTCCTGAAGTCAACATTATCAGCATATGTGAAGATGACAAGTGTCCCAAGCATTTAATGCTTGGGCACTCCTTAGCACTATAAAAGGAGAAGTGCTCTTCTTGCAAATACTCACGCTTTAAAAAGAAATTCTCTCAGTGCAAGAAACCTTCTTTTAAGCCTTAAAACTCAATAGCTTTGCTCTTAGTGTTCTTAGTTGTTTTGTTGTATACTTTGTGTAAGATTGTTAGAATAGTTTATCTGTTCTTTTCCGCAACAATCTTAAGTTTTCTGTGTGTAATTCTTTTGAAAGTTTTTCAAATATAAGAATTAAAATTGTGAAATTTTTTGTGTATTGTATTCAACCCCCCCCTTCTACAATACTTGTTAAGCCATCTGGGACTAACAAGTGGTATCAGAGCAGAAAGTTTAATTCCATAAACTTGATCTGCGATGGCTGCCTCTTCTTCCTCTACTGTTGAAAACTCTTTTCAAAATAACTTCTCTGAAAATGGCTCTATTTCAAAACCTCCTAAGTTCAATCCCAACAACTTCTCTTTGTGGAAAAGCCGCATGATGCTGTTCATGGAAGGAGTGGATACTAGATATCCAACCATTCTCCTCGAGGGACCCATTATCCCCAGAGTTTGGGCTCGCTATGACACGCAGAGGCCAGGCAAAGAGGCCTTTGAAAAGGAAATCTCAAGTGATTCTGATGAGGAAAAATCCAGTGCTACTGGTCGGTATATTCTCAAAAATCCTAAAAAGTATACTGATGAGGAGAAACGTTTAGTTACTCTTGACTCCAAGGTAAGAGCTATTATTGCTCTCTCTCTTCCTGATGAGGTCTACCACTCCTTGGTGAACTTTGAAACTGCCAAAGAAATGTGGACCACTCTATGTGTTCTGTACGAAGGTACAGAGGAAGTCAAGAAATGCAAAAAGATTGGTCTTATCAGAAAGTATGAACTATTTTCTTTTGAAAAAGGAGAATCTCTTCCTAGTTTCTATAACCGCTTCAACTCTCTTTTAAATGATCTTAAGTTGTTGGGCAGAGTCTATGATAATGAGGAAGTCTTGTGCAAGTTCATGGATTGTCTCCCAGATTTTTGGGAAAATATATGTACTTGCATCAAAACTACCAAGGACCTTGAGTTCATGCCCTTAACCGTATTATATGGTACTCTCTTCAACTTTGAGCAAACCAAGCTTCAACGGAAATCTTTCATCAAGGAAATAAAGAGCTCCTCTATAGCTCTTGTTAGTGAAAGTTCCAAGAATTCTCAAAATCTTCCTAGAATAACCTATCCTTCATCTGACTCTGACAATGACAGCCAAACAAATGTAACCCACCAAACGGAAGCATATCTTAGTGATGCTGATGATGAAGGTGAGGATATCATGGTTGAACAGTTGTCGGATGAGATGGCAATGATGGCCGGTTCCAAACACAAGTTTCGTCCCTTCAACAAATCTCGAAGTCTTAGAAAAACTTCATCTTTCAAAACTTCTTCTGACAGGTCCAATGAGGAATGCTACAACTGTGGCAAGAAAGGACATTTTGCATCTGAGTGTAGAAGCAAGCGTATCTCCAAGTCCAAATTTACTTCTTCTGACAATCCCTCTTCAAAAAGGGAAAAATCCAAACACATGCCTTTCAAATCAACCTTTCCCAAAAAGGAGTCCCCACCACCCTTCTTAAATCATCAGGAGCGTGCCGAGAAATATAAGGCCAAGTACAAGAAAGAGAAGGAAAGGAGTGAGGGTCTAGAGAGAAAAGGGAAGGGTCTCATGGCAGAAACCCACGATTGGGACGACGAAGACACCTCCGACAGTGATTCTCAGAATAGATGCTTCGTGGCCATCTCAGAAGAAATGGAAGTTTCCGAAAGTGCCACTTCACCTATGGCTCTAGTGGCAACTGGGTGCTCCACAGCCTACGCTCAGGTACATCCCTTCAATAATATGTCTGATATTGAAAAGATCAATGCTTATGAATCTTTAACTCAAGATTTTTATTCTGTTAAAGACAGTAAGAATAGAAAATCTGTTCAAGTGAAAGAGCTCAAAGCTGAACTTGAAATTTGCATGTCTAAGCTTAAAAGGTTTGAGGAAATAAAAATTGAGCTTGAGGACTTGAAAACAATAAATCATGTGATCTCAAAAGAAAAGAACTCTCTCTTTAAGAAACTAAAAAGGGAACAAGAAGTCATCAAAAAATGGTCAAGCTCTTCCAAAAATCTTGAACAAATCTTTCAAAGTCAAATCTGTAGTACAAACAAGTTCGGTCTAGGATTTGGAAAAACTGATGTTTGTGAGTCCACTTTTGCTCTTGTTCCCCCCACCAATGCTTGTAATGATCTCTCTGATTCCAGCTCTTGTGATTCCATCTCTTTGAACTCGTTAGATCTGTGTGAAGCCTTAAAGTATGGGATATCCTTAAAGGCCAAAGACTCCTCATTGCAAATTATTGAGAAGCAAGATTCAAATGACGTTTCCAAACCCATCCATGATCAGCTCAAATTTTCAGTCATGGATGAAGCCTCCTCCTCAAACTCTGCAAAAGCTAATCCTTCCAAAAGATCTAAACCCACCGATCTCATCTCCTTTGTGCCCACCGATCCCACAATCTATGACCCTCCAATTCCTCTTCATGAAATGTTGAAATCCATTCACATAGATACCTACACCGAACCGAAAACCTCAAAGATCCCCAAAAGAGAAACTCCGGTTCACTCAAAAAGGATTTCCTGTGCTGACAAAGGAAAATCGGTAGTCAACTGCATGGCAAGCTCTCATCCCAAAAGTTCTACCCCAAACATTCCCTCTCACAACACCTATGTACCTAGATCTGTGCTTTTAAGAAAATCAACTTCCAAAGATTTATCCAAAGGAATCCTTGGGTCCAAGCCCCCTGCTCTGTTCTCCTCTAACATGGTTATAAGAACAAATGATAAAAGCCAAAACATGAAAAATGCTAAAAAGGTTTTTATCTATAGAAAATGCTATAACTGTGGTGACACCTTTCATATGGCTAAGGACTGTCCCAAGGATAGGATTGATAGATCCAAGCTTAAGGAATCAAGCTCTTCTAACCCCAAAGGACCCATTACAAAATGGGTACCAAAGAACTAATATGTGTTTGCATGCAGGCTTTTGAGCACCATCAAATTTGGTATTTAGACAGCGGGTGCTCACGCCATATGACGGGAAACAAGTCTCTTCTCATCAACTATGTGCCGGGAAAAGGTCCATCTGTAACCTTTGGTGATAATTCTAAGGCTTACACCAAAGGATACGGGACCCTCTCTAACGGATCTGTAACCTTCAACAAAGTGGCTTTTGTGGACGGCCTCATGCATAACCTTCTCAGCATTAGCCAACTGTGTGATCTTGGATACAAAGTTATCTTTGAACTTTGTGTCTGCTCTGTGGTAGACAAACATTTCAATGTGGTATTATCGGGAAGACGGATGGAAAATGTCTACGTCATAGATATGGGGCAATCCAATTCTTCTTCAAATGTCTGCTTTGTGTCAAATGATGCATCCAAAAGAAACTGGTTGTGGCACAAACGTCTTTCTCATCTAAACTTCAAGACCTTGCATAAAATTTCCAACAAAGAGCTGGTGACGGGCATGCCAAAGTTGAACTTTGTCAAAGAGAAGCTGTGTGATGCATGTGAAAAGGGAAAGCTCACCAAAACATCCTTCAAGACGAAGCAATGCTCTTCCATCACTCTTCCTCTTCAATTGCTGCACATGGATCTATGTGGACCAGTCAGCACTCCAAGTCTTGGAGGCAAAAGGTATATTCTTGTTATTGTTGATGAATTTACCAGATATACTTGGGTGTTCTTTCTCAGGTACAAAAGTGATGCTACTGAAGAAATCATCAACTTTGTCAAGAAAAATGAAGTTCTCAATGGCCAGCTTGTCCGCTCGGTAAGAAGTGACAATGGCACTGAATTCAGAAATAGTGCTCTTGAAGACTTCTTCACCGAGAAAGGGATCTCTCAGAACTTCTCCGCTGTTCGTACTCCTCAGCAAAATGGAGTGGTGGAAAGGAAAAACAGAACACTGTGTGAGGCCGCTAGATCCATGCTGAGCGAATCAAATCTTCCCACCTATTTTTGGGCCGAAGCTGTGAATACTGCCTGCTTCACTCAAAACAGGTCAGTAATATCCAAAAGACATGATAAAACCCCGTATGAAGTTTTTCATGGTAGAAAACCAAATATTGGCTTTCTTCATGTCTTTGGGTGTATCTGCTTTATTCTTAATGATCGTGAAAATCTTGGGAAGTTTGATCCCAAGGCAGATGAGGGAATATTTGTTGGATACTCCTTATCCTCCAAAGCTTATAGGGTGTACAATCTCAGAAGAAAAAGCATTGATGAGTCCATCCATGTCAAGTTTGATGATCTCAGATGTTCCTCACTTTCAAGTGATGAGGATGATTTACACAGATGGATTTCATCATGTATTGGTGATACTCCCTTAGTCACTTCCACCGATATCTCCTCTATTCCCTCAAATCCTTCCATCTCAAAAAACCCAGCTGGATCACTCTCTCCCACCGAAATTGATCAACCCATCTCTCACACCAAGCTCCCTATTTCCACCGAAACTCTACACCAAAGCCCTTCTTCCATCCCTAATCCCACCGAAAATCTCATGGCTTCCACTACCGAAAATCCCATTTTACACCAAACCTCTGATCCTACTACTCCATTTCACTCTACTCCTCATACCCCATCACCTTTACCCCCTGCTCTAAAATGGACCAAAGATCACCCCATAGATCAAATTATTGGTGATCAACAAGCAGGTGTCCAAACCCGCAGAGGAGTTGGAAATATCTGTCTCTATGTGAATTTCCTCTCTCTCTCTGAACCCAAGAAAGTGGATGAAGCTCTATCAGATCCTTGTTGGATCACTGCCATGCAAGAAGAACTTTCTCAGTTCCAGAGAAATAAAGTTTGGAGATTGGTTCCCAAACCCAGAAACAAGACAATCATTGGAACCAAGTGGGTATTCAGGAACAAAATGGATGAAGATGGTACTGTGATCAGGAACAAGGCCCGATTGGTAGCTCAAGGATACATACAGGAAGAAGGCATTGACTATGATGAAACATTTGCCCCTGTTGCAAGACTTGAAGCTATAAGGATCTTTCTGGCTCATGCTGCCTACCGAAATTTTAGGGTTTTTCAAATGGATGTTAAAAGTGCCTTTCTCAACGGGGAACTTGCAGAAGAAGTCTACGTGAAACAACCTCCTGGCTTTGAAGACCCAGCTCATCCAAACTTTGTGTACAGACTTGACAAAGCTTTGTATGGTCTCAAGCAAGCTCCACGTGCTTGGTATGACACTCTTGCCAACTTTCTTCTCAAGCATGGATATTCCAGAGGTAAAATTGACAATACTCTCTTCATCAAAGAAACCTCAGGTAATATTATTCTTGTTCAAATCTATGTTGATGACATCATTTTTGGTGCCACTGATGAATGCCTATGTGATGAGTTTGCCTCTCTCATGATGAGTGAATATGAGATGAGCATGATGGGAGAGCTTACATTTTTCTTAGGCCTCCAAGTCAAACAATCTTCAGAAGGAATTTTTATAAATCAAAGCAAATATATTCGTGACCTTCTGAAGAAATTTAACTTTCTAGATAGCTCTCCTATGAAAACTCCCATGGCACCTCCCTTGAAATTGTGTGCCGATCTAAAAGGTGAATCTGTGGATGTTACTCTTTACCGAGGTATGATAGGCTCTCTTCTTTACCTAACTGCTAGCAGACCGGATATTATGTTTGCTACCTGTCTATGTGCTCGTTATCAGGCCAATCCTAAAGTATCACATTTAAAGGCTGTAAAACGAATTTTTCGGTATCTTAAGGGCACACTGCACTTGGGTCTTTGGTATCCCAAAGACTCGAGTTTTGAACTAATTGGTTATTCAGATTCAGACTTTGCAGGTTCCCAGATTGATAGAAAGAGTACTACAGGAAGCTGTCAGCTCCTTGGGGGAAAATTAGTAAGTTGGTCCAGCAAGAAACAAAACTCTGTATCAACCTCTACTGCTGAGGCTGAATATGTAGCTGCTGGGAGCTGCTGTGCTCAGATTCTATGGATGAGAAATCAACTAAGGGACTATAATCAATTCTTTTCTAAAGTCCCAATTCTGTGTGATAATTCCAGTGCTATAGCTATAGCAAATAATCCTGTTCTTCATTCTAGATCTAAACACATCGATATCAGGTATCACTTCATCAGAGATCACATTTCCAAAGGTGACATTGAACTACACTTCATTCCCACCGATTTGCAGCTTGCTGATATTTTCACCAAACCTCTTGATGAAACCAGGTTCAACTTTCTCATCAGTGAACTTGGGATGTGCAATTTCCAAGAATAAATATGTGTTCATGCTCCACCGATCTCACATCGGTGGACACCTTCGTATCTACTTCTCTCTCTCCACCGATCTCTCATCGGTGGATAAACCTATGTGTCGAATCTTTTCTATCTCTTTTTCATTTCGGTAATAATATCGAGTATCGATGAAGCGTGCCTACCACCGAAGCACATTTCGGTGAAAATTCTCAGATCGGTGGAAATCTGTCCACCACCGAAATCTCATTTCGGTGGTCATCTCAAATCGGTGAAACTTGTCCACCACCGATGTCTCAAATCGGTGATCATCCCACCGAAGTCCCACCGAAGTCCCACCGAACTTCCACCGATCGTCCACCGAGCGAACACCGATTCCTCCACCGAAGCTCCACCGAGTCTACACCGATTCACACGGTTCCCAAAGCCCACTTGTGACCACTCAATTGCTTTTGCGTCAGACCCTTCGCCTATCCGCCGCTCCTTGTCCCGATTTCCAACAACCCTTTCACTTCAAGAGCCGCATGTCCCCTCTTCCCATACAAAATCATCATCACAGTGCCTTTTCATTTCCCTATATATACACATACCCCCCTTTCATTTCTTCCCCACTCCTCACAATTCAAACCTGCAACTCTCTCCTCTCCAAACATATCTCTCTCATGGCATCCTCTCGATATCAAATTCCTACACGTTTTGAAGACCTCCGCTTCAACCAATGCAATCACGTTGCCCGCCTTGAATCCGATCCCGCTCATCCCGAGTTCTCTACTATCGCTAAATTTCTGTCTCGCTCTCCTCTTCTTCATGCCTTCTCATGCAACCCCAGGATGAGCAAAATGCTCATTAGTCAATTCTGGCTATCCTCCGTGTACGATCCCTCCAATGAGGCCATTCACGCCTCCATCTTCACCAATGCCGAAGGTGATCACGACCTCACTTTTGGGGTCGATGATGTTCGTCTAGCTCTCAAGATCGATGCCTTTTCCGACTATGAAGACATGTATTTGGATACCATCCATGAAGACATTGTTCTTACCACCGGTTATGTGCTCGACGACTCCTCCAAAAGCTCCAAAGGCCCCGGTACTCTTCTTCGCAGCAAAATGGGAGGCATTTGGAATTTCTTCTTCGCTCACGTTATCCATTGCCTCTCACGCAAAACAAGTGGACATGACCAATCGCCCTCACACGTCAACAAACTCGCTCATGCCCTCATCTTCCAAAGGAAAGTTGACTTCGCCCAATATTTCTTCTCAGAGCTTGTCGAGGTCATCAAAACTCCCAAGAAGTGTTACGTTGCTTTTCCCCGCTTCATCTCCATGATTTTACAACACAAGCTTTCCAAAGCTTTGGAGACCGATCGCCGCTCTTCCTCGCCCCGGTTCTCGTATGAATGGTCATCTCCCGTTGTGGGCACGAAAACCCTCAACGTCAAGCCGCTCGCCACCGATCGCCCATTACGCCCAGGTATGATTTCCTTCGCTCTATCTCCCGAACTTCGTTGGGGTGACGCGGAAATTCCCGGGTTTCGCCACCTGGAAATTCCCGAGGTCACTCCAAATGTTGTGGTCCCCTCTCCCCGGTCCCGAGTGACGTCGGGTGGCACTCAAAAGAAACGACAAAAGGCCACCGGCACCTCCGCTCCCGCTTCTCGAACCACGTCACCGAGAGATCCCTCGGAGACTTCCCCGGTTCACACCCCTTCTCACAAGCGGAGGCACTCACCCTCCCCTTCGGGATCTCTTCCAAAGAGGTCTCGGAAACCATCGGCCCAACCGACTCATCCAACCGTCGATTCTCCAAAATCGCCGGTTGTTGAACTTCATCCCTCCGGGCCAAGGGTACCCGCTACACACCCCACCGTCTCCTCTGTTGCCTCTCGAAAGGCCTCAGTTACATTTCAGGAGAACCCCCCACATACCTCCCCACTCGACTCCTTGGGTGGTGGGGATGACCTCGAGATCTCTCCGCTCGAGGGTTCTGACTTCACACTACACAGTTTTACACCCGATCAGTTTTCGATCGAAGACATTGCACAACCCTCTAAGGGTTCCCCCCCAATTGCACCCTTTGATTTTTTTGATTTTCTTTTAGCGGACACTGGTTCTCCCCAAACCATCCCGTCCACCGAAGAACATCACACCGAGTCTCCCTCGTCCTCACACCAATCACCCCCCCGATCGCCTACTCCCCCCCGATCACCTGCTCCCCCCCGAATGCTACAAACCGACGACTTGGTGCCTTACCTCCTTATTCCCATTCCCGAACCTGACCCCCACCGACCTCTCTTCCAGTTTCCCGAAATCGGTGGCCACACTTCCCCGCACATTGACCGCACCTCTACCTTTCTTAAATCTACCATCACCTTAATCTCCCAAGCCAATTCCCGCATCTCTACCCTCGAGTCTCAGCTACCGCATCTTCTTCTTGATGCCATCACCGAAGCCCTACGGCCAATTCAAGAAAAATTATCTGCCCTTTCTACCACAGTGGAGTCCCTCTCCAAACCTTCCACCGACTCACCCAGTCCTGAACGTTCCCAGTGGGAAATGGATCTCGGTGATTTTGCCTTGGTTCCCCATACCACCGAAACGAGTCTGGCCTTCCTACACTCAAAGTTTGATAAGGCCTTCTATGAGTTAGGTTTCAAGTTGCCGGCTGTTCCTGAGGGGGAGAAAACCACGGCTCCACCGAAACTTCCATCCATAAAGAAACTTTCCAGTAACCAGTCTCCACCGAAACCCTCTCCACCGAAACCATCCTCACCACCGAAACCATCCTCATCACCGAAACCCTCTCCACCGAAACCATCCTCACCACCGAAACCATCCTCATCACCGAAACCTTTTTCTCCACCGAAACCCTCTTCTCCACCGAAACATGTCTCACTCTCACCGACCAATACTGGCTCCACCGAAGCTCTTGACCTTAATGCATCAGTTGAGGGGGAGCAGTCCAGCAATGCTTCCGAAGACAAAGGAAAAAGAATTCTTTCGGCCGAAGAATTGGCCAGAGAAGCAAAGAAGAAAAAGGATCTGACAAAATATGGGGCTCGACCGAAGGACGCTGAAACTCTCAAACTCAAACCTGCTTCTCAACCAATCACCACCGAACTTGGCCTCTCTGCTCAAGAAATTGAGGAAGCAAGAATAGCTCAAATCGACTTAGACAAATCCAGAGATCTTTCTCTCAAAGCTGCCACAGAAGAAGCTTCAAAAGTCAAGTCCACCGATGCCATCCAAACACAGAAATCGGTGCTCAGTGCCTTGGAACAACAAAAGAATGAAGAAATTAATTGGTACAAAAAGACCATGCACCACCGGAACTATAGGTCACAAATTTCTTCAGTAAAGATTGCCACCTCCAAAGCAAATCCTCAAGACATCAGATTGATTATTAACTGGGAAGATGGTTCTATGAAGAGTGTGAAAGAAAGCCATCTCCAACTCTTCGGTCTCTCGGAATGGTATGAAATCACTCAACACCTCGTCAGGAGTCCAAATCCAAGGAAAGACATCTTTGTCAAATACATTGATGGTCTAATGAATAAGATGAAGGAGATCAAAAGAAAACATAACATCATTCTCTCCACCGAAGAAAGAGCCAAACTGCTGTCTCTGAAAGAGAAGATCATCCTCCCCAAAGTCAAAAATCCTCCTGACTCAGTCTTCAAGGAAATGGCAAGAGAAGGTAAAATCCCAAATGTAAGCAATCTTAACCTTACCATTCCCACCTCTGTTCCCTATCCTACCACAACCTTGAGCCTCTCACCAATACCAGGATTATTCTTCAACGACGGTCTCGGTCGTCGGGCATTCTTCAGATTTGCCCAGATGTCCATAGCCGATACCATATTTCTGGAAGGCATTCACAACCTCTTTCCGAACATCCCCGAAGCTCAACCGTTCTATAGAAACTTACTGGATGAAATCAAGCGCCGCAAAACCTCAAAGAAGTAAGTTCTCTCCATTTAGTACTTGTAAAAGTTAATTTCTCTTTTTGTAAAAATTGTACGAGAACTTATCTTAATACAAGTATCTCTATTTGAATTTTATTTCCGTACATATTTTTTTTTTGTTACCTGTAAATACTGTACATAGTATACATACACATACAAAAGAAAAGGTCAAAAAGATCAAAAAGAATGGTCTATGTGAAAAGAACCCAAAAGAGTAAAAAGGGTCAAAAACGCACTTGCTTTTATTTACTCTTGAATATTCTAAGATAAGGAGCTCAAATTCAAATAGGGGGAGATTGTTGGGTCACCAAGGATTTGAAATTGACTCACCGATGTTTTCCCTAAAACTCCTACTTAGAATATTTTAGTTCAGTTCTCTGAATGACTTGTACAAGATAGCAAATGTTCGGTGAAGTCGAAGATCAACCGAAACCAAGCTTGAAGACTCTCTACTTGTGGAAAATAGAAGACTCTCGGCAACTTTCAAACAAGTCATCACCACCGAAATCCCTTGACATTTCGGTGGCCTTCTCTCCACCGAAGTTATAGAACATCTTTGGTGGCCTTCTCCCACCGATGACCCTTTCGGTGCTCCTCTCACCACCGAAATATGCTTGTAATTTCGGTGGTCCTCTCACCACCGAAATATACATGTAACTTCGGTGGTCCTCTCACCACCGAAATATACATGTAACTTCGGTGGTCCTCTCACCACCGAAATATGCTTGTAATTTCGGTGGTCCTCTCACCACTGAAATATGCTCGTAATTTCGGTGGACTAGTTACCACCGAATCCTACTTGCAACTTCGGTGGACTAGTATTTTTTCCACCGAAGACTTGTCAAATCTCGGTGGAAACCACTTCGGTGCTAAAGGCTCAAGACAGAAGATCATTTATTATGGGACAATATCCTCCAGCAGAGAAAAGTGACAGTTTGTCTTTTTATCCACCTTCAGCTAAGGTCCCTGTTATCTGCTCAAGCTACTCTGTCTGCACCTAGTGAAAAGTGACAAGGACTTCACAGTTCTCCTGAAGTCAACATTATCAGCATATGTGAAGATGACAAGTGTCCCAAGCATTTAATGCTTGGGCACTCCTTAGCACTATAAAAGGAGAAGTGCTCTTCTTGCAAATACTCACGCTTTAAAAAGAAATTCTCTCAGTGCAAGAAACCTTCTTTTAAGCCTTAAAACTCAATAGCTTTGCTCTTAGTGTTCTTAGTTGTTTTGTTGTATACTTTGTGTAAGATTGTTAGAATAGTTTATCTGTTCTTTTCCGCAACAATCTTAAGTTTTCTGTGTGTAATTCTTTTGAAAGTTTTTCAAATATAAGAATTAAAATTGTGAAATTTTTTGTGTATTGTATTCAACCCCCCCCTTCTACAATACTTGTTAAGCCATCTGGGACTAACACTAACCATATACAAATATAGATTTCGACTTTAAACACAAACAGGTTTAAAATTTCGACTTTGAATCTGTTTACGAACCTGGATTTGGTCTTCGTTTCATGGTGTTCTGATATGAATTTGGCCCTTGTTTTTTGGGTAGTTCAGCCGTGGATTTGGTTTTCGTCTTGTGGGTGCTTCAAATCCTGGAGGTGTTCATAATATGGAGTTTTTTTTAATGATATTGGGGTCTTGATGAAGAAGACAGCGGGTCGGTGGTGTAAACGACAACGAAAGGTGGTGGATGGTGGCATGGTAGAAAGGATGAACAATGATGGGTTTAGTGATGTGTTGGACAACCAAGGGGGGGGGGTTAGGTTGTATTATAAAAAATCTTACTTTCAAAAATTCTTTTGTAAATAAATACAGAGTAAATATAGTACAATACAGAAGAGTATAAATACAAACAGATACACAGAGATTGTATAAATAAATATAAATGCAAAGCAGTTTATATAAACAGATATAATAAAGCACAGCGGAAAAAATAAAGAGATAAAGGAAAGAGAATACTTGACACCGAAATTTTAAAGTGGTTCACCAATCACGCGGTTGGCTAGTCCACCTCGAGAAAACACTTCTCGGAGATCCAATAAGAAAACGTGTTCTTTACGGTAGAACACAAACCTTAGTACAACAAACGCGAATCACTCTTCTTTGAGAGAATTATGTGGATCACTCACTCTATTCAAACACTTACAAGAGGGTATAATTTTAATATGAATAATCACTCTTGTATAAGGTTTATCACTTGGATATTTTTAGAGAGTTTGATCACTTGAGTTGTGTTGCTGATTCAACTAATCGAGAGATTTTAATCTGCTATCAACTCAAGATTTCTTACTCAAAAACGTGTTTTATAATTTTAACAGTTTAATTATCAAGAGAAGAGGCTGCAGAGTCTTTATCAAATGCAGAGAGGAGTTATTGTAAATTGGTAGCTTTGAATGCTGGAGGTTGCATGTATATATACTGGATGAGCAACAGTCCACGAGCTTTCGCGGTATACCGGCAATCCTTCGCGGTATACCGGCAATCCTTTCGCGGTATACCGGCAATCCTTCGCGGTATACCGTGCAGAAGAAAAGTACACTGGTGAAGAGAAGGTCAACCCTGCAAAACAGAACGTAAACTTGTACCAGCGGTATACCGGCTATTCTTCGCGGTATACCGTGAACTTGTACCAGCGGTATACCGGCTATTCTTCGCGGTATACCGTGCAGACAAAAGTTGCTTCCAACCAATCAGAGATATACACCATGCCTGCCGCGGTATACCGCCTGTACCTTCGCGGTATACCGGCCAGAAAAATGTTGAGGAAACAGTACGCAGCGCAGATTCTTCTAGAAACAAATCCAGCAAGATGATAAGATGTTGAGGAGAGCTGACTTGGTTTATTTAAAAAGACAGTATTAGAAAAATCCAAGTGGTATATTATTTTAGGGTGATTTATCATTTTAAAATTAAAACGACGAAAATCTTCAGTCTTGGATTCTTCAGATAAAATTATCGAGATTATTTAAAAGCTGCACACTCAGATAAAATATTAGATAACAAAGAATGCGGTGTGTTTTGTAATCATCAAAATAAATATGGAGATGTGATTTTATGTGTACCAAAAATATATCTTAATATTAAAGTTGGGTACACTTGCACCAACAATCTCCCCCTTTTTGATGATGACAAACACACGCTAAACAGGAGAGCATACTCGGTTTCTCTCCCCCTTTTGTCGAAGCAAAAAGGGTTAGGAAAGACGCTATGCTCCCCCTTGAAAGATGCTCCCCCTCAAGATATGAAATATTTGAGAGTTAGCATTTTCTCAAGGGTTATACTCAAGCATGCCTAAACCAAGTCTTAATTTAAAGAAAGCCTTTTTGTTAAGAGCTTTAGTAAAAATATCGGCCAGATTATCTTCCGAATCAACCTTTTCAAGTACGATTTGGCCTTTTTGAACATTATCTCGTAAAAAGTGATGTCTCAATTCAATATGTTTTGTACGAGAATGTAAAACAGGATTTTTACTTAAGTTTATAGCACTTGAGTTATCACACATAATAGGAATTTTGGTTAGATGTACCTCAAAGTCGGTAAGGGTGTGTTTCATCCAAAGGACTTGAGCACACGCTCTTGCGGCGGCTACATATTCCGCTTCGGTAGTAGACAACGCTACGGATTGTTGTTTCTTGGAGAACCAAGACACAAGTGAGAGACCTATAAAGGCACATACCCCACTAGTACTTTTTCGGTCAACAATAGATCCACCAAGATCGGAATCGGTGAAACACGTTACTTCTAACTCGGGTTTCTTTGCATACCATAAGCCAAGATTAGTAGTACCTCGTAAATATCGAAAAATACGCTTGACAGCTTCATAGTGAGTTTGTTTAGGTGAAGATTGAAAACGAGCACATAAACATACACTAAACATAATATCAGGTCTACTAGCAGTTAAATATAATAAACTACCAATCATACCACGATAAATCTTTTCATTAAAATCGTTTCCCTCCTCGTCACGAGATAATTGTAAGTTTGTGGTCATTGGAGTTTCAACGGGTTTGACATTTTCAAAGTTAAACTTTTTCAACATATCTTTACAATATTTAGATTGACTAATAAAAATACCAGTTTCACATTGTTTGATTTGCAATCCTAAGAAGTATTTTAACTCTCCCATCATGCTCATTTCAAACTCGCTTGTCATTTTCGCAGAAAATTCATTACACAGTTTTTCATTAGTGGAACCAAAAATAATATCATCAACATATACTTGCACAACTACAATATCATTTTGATCATATTTCACAAATAAAGTATTATCTATTTTACCCATAATATAACCACTAACAATTAGAAAGGTTTTTAATCTATCATACCACGCACGCGGAGCTTGCTTTAAACCATAAAGTGCATTTTTCAATTTATAAACATGTGTCGGATTTTCAAAATTTTCAAAACCGGGAGGTTGAGAAACGTATACCTCCTCATTTATAATACCATTTAAGAAAGCACTTTTAACATCCATTTGAAATAATTTAAAATCTTTAGCATTTGCAAAAGCGAGAAGCATTCGAATAGACTCCAACCTTGCAACCGGTGCAAAGGTTTCATCGTAATCTATACCTTCTTGTTGATTGTACCCCTTGGCAACTAAACGTGCCTTGTTTCGTGTGACTCCACCGTTCTCGTCTATCTTGTTACGGAAGACCCATCTTGTGCCAATAATGGTTTGACTACTAGGGCAAGGAACTAAGTCCCACACATCATTCCTAGTAAATTGGTTTAACTCTTCTTGCATGGCCATTATCCAATCCTCATCACCTAAAGCTTCATCTATGGTTTTAGGTTCTATGGTTGAGATAAAGGCATGGAAAGCACAATGGGTATGGATTTGTGATCTAGTTGTCCTTTGGTTTAGGTCACCTATAATTTGATCTACGGGATGGCCTCGAGCGGTTCTAAGGTTAGGATCATCTATACCTTGTGGAATAAAGCAAGGAGGGGCATTACTAGATTCAATATTATTTGTGGAAGGTTGGGTACCTAAATCCAAGTTGCTAAGTTGTTGTGCTAAGACGTCTCCCTCACGGATATTGTCATTTGCTAAGGGTGCACTCGGTTTGGGAGGACTCTCGTCAAAGCTAACATTTAGGGATTCTTCTACAACCATGGTCTCCTTATTTAGAATTCTATAGGCTTTGCTATTCCAAGAGTAACCTAGGAACACTCCCTCATAGGCTTTGGCATCGAATTTGGTTAAGTAGGATTTGGTGTTTAAAATGAAGCATTTACAACCAAAAACTTTCAGGTGAGCTAAGGAAGGTTTTCTACCACGGTAAAGTTCATAGGGTGTCTTATTTAGGATATTTCTAACTAGGACACGGTTTAGCACATAGGTTGCGGTAGCAACGACATCACACCAAAACTTTTGGGGAACTTGATGTTCGTTTAGCATGGTTCTACTCATTTCTTGCAACGTTCGATTTTTCCTTTCAACAACCCCATTTGACTGAGGAGTTCGAGGAGCCGAAAAGTTATGAGTTATACCATGTTTATCACAAAAGGCACCAAATTGGATATCATTATCGAATTCTCGTCCATGGTCCGTACGTATGGAAACAATCGTACAACCTTGTTGGTTTTGAATTCGTTTTCCCAAAATTTTAAACTTTTCAAAAGCCTCATTTTTATGTCTCAAAAATAAAGTCCAAGTATAACGGGAATAATCATCCACAATAACCAAAGTGTAAAAATTTCCTCCAAAACTTTGAATCGCCATAGGGCCAAAAAGATCCATATGAAGAAGTTCTAAAACTCTTTGAGTAGAAATAACATTTTTAGATTTATGAGAAACGTGATGTTGTTTGCCGACACGACAAGCATCACAAAAATGATTATCAAACTTTAATTTTGGAAGATCACTCACAAGCTCCTTATTTTTTAAGTTTTGCATTAATCTTAGATTAGCGTGACCTAAACGTCTATGCCATAAAGTAGAAACATCATAAATAGAAGATAAGCATACATTTTCAGATACAACAGTTTTGCAAATATATAAATTTCCTTTCACAGAACCAGTTAAAAGAACTTTGCCATTTTTCAAGATTTTGCACGAGTCTTCTTCGAAGACGACAGTTATACCATTTTTACACAATTGGCGAACACTTAACAGATTAAAATGCAAATTATCAACATGATTCACATCAAGAAATTTAACATTATTGCAAGAAACTGTACCTCTCCCAATTATATTTCCTTTGGAGTTTCCTCCAAAAATTACCTGTCCACCATCACATGACTTATATGATGAAAAAAGATTGCTGTTTCCGGTCATGTGACGTGTGCAACCACTATCGAGTATCCAGTCCATATCAAGGTTTATCTACATTAATAAAGATGTAACTTTTATGGTCCCCATTTCTCGTGGGTCCTTGTAAATTAGTTTCAAGTTAACAACCAACATATATATAAAGTTAAGCAAAATATATATATATATATAATAGATCAAAAAGAATATATATATATGTAGTACGTATGTATATATATATATATAAACAGAAGTACATATAACAATATATTACTTATATATACAAGAAAATATATCATATTTAAACTATATATATATATATATAATATATAACACATTTAAAACCATAAACGCATACCACCGGGATTATCATTACTAAACATTCCTTTTGGAATCCATTTATTTATCATTTTAATTTTGCGATTGTATTTATCATACACATAAAAACAAGCATTTATATTCGCATTATTTTTAGGTTTAGAATACTTATCGTTATACATGCGAGCATACGGTTTTCTCGTATTATAATTTACATTATGCATTTTTGGTACATACGGAGGTTTTTGCATATACGGCTTTCGTGTATTAAACTTAGGTGGTTCATAACATCTTTTAATAGGCATGCAATTACATTTTTCAACACATGTATTTGAACCTATACCTTTTCTACAATTTATACGGTTCGACATATTAAGCATGTTAAGAACTTTTTCATTACTACTTTCAAAAGCTTTAGCTAACATGTTATCTTTTTCATATGAAGCACATTTAGTCTTTAAACATGCAATTTCATTTTCAAGAATATCACATTTTGTACAAATAATATTTTCATGTGACTTTTTATTTAAGCATGCAATTTCTTTCTTTAGAGCATCACAAGATTTACAAAAATCCTTTTCTCCTAATTTAGTTTCTAATTTAGCAATTATATTCATATCATTTGCAGATTTTTGATTAACATTATTTATTTCTTTTTTACATGCATTTACAGTTTCTTTTAACATAGCAATTTCGTCTTTATAATTATTTGCAAGATTAGCCATTTTATGAAACGATTCATGCAATAATTCAAGATTGTTTTCGCTATCGCTATCATAATCACTATCGTAATTTGAATAAGAAGTGTTTACCTCGTTGTCGCTTTCAGCCATAAGACAAATGGCTTGATAGTCATCTTCTTCTTCACTCGCGCTCCACGCGCCTCCAATGAAGGCTTTATCCTTCTTGTTTTGGTACTTGTTCTTTTTCGGACATTCATTGGCGTAATGATCTTTGTCGCCACACGAGTAGCAAAATCCTCTCTTTGGCTTAGCTTTATCGTCACCACTTGAGTCGTCATTTTTCTTTACTTTTTCGTCTTGTTTATGGAACTTACGACTTCGGTTTTCACCACCACGACGGTAGTTGCCGTTTCTTTGAAATCTGCCATTGTTAGAAAATTTATTATTATTAAAAAACTTGGAAAAGTTTCTTACCAACATGGCGACTTCATCGAGAGTTTCGGAAGGATCTTTTGAGGAGCTAGCTTTCTCCTTTTTCTTCTCGACTTTTGGTGTTGAGACATTGAGAGCGATTGACTTCTTTTTAACTTGCTCCCTTTCTTTATTTCTTTTAAGTGCAATTTCGTGCACCTTGAGATTTCCGATTAAGTCATCTATCTTCATTAGGGAAAGGTCACGGGAGTCTTCCAAAGATGTTATCTTTTGCATCCACTCCGAAGGAAGGGCTCGTAGGATTTTCCTTATATAGTCCTCGTTAGGATAAGTGCGATCCAAACCTTTCAAAGTAGTCATAACAAGGTTAAATCTTTTAAACATTGAGTCAATTGACTCATCTTGTTTCATTTCGAATAGTTCATAATCGTGAACTAGAATATTTACTTTACTTGATTTAACTTCCGTGTTTCCACGATGAGTATTATTTAAACTTTCCCATATTTGATTAGCGGTTTTATATGTATATACTCTTTCAATTTCATCAGTTGTTAAAGCAGCATATAATATATTTTTAGCTTCAAAGTTTAAACAAAAATGAGATTCATCAGCAGTAGTCCATTCATCTAAAGGTTTATCATTAAAAACATCATCTTTAACAATTCTGGGTTTAAAGTTCCCATTTTCAATTATGTTCCAAATCTTTTGATTTTTGCCACGCACGTGACATTCAAATAGCTCGGCCCAAATGCCAAACTTTTCAGTATCTATCAAAGGAGGTTTTGAAAACACAATATTAGTTTGTTGAGTCATTTTAGAAAAAAAAATTAAGCAGAAAAATTTTGAAAGCCCTGCTCTGATACCAATTGTTGGACAACCAAGGGGGGGTTAGGTTGTATTATAAAAAATCTTACTTTCAAAAATTCTTTTGTAAATAAATACAGAGTAAATATAGTACAATACAGAAGAGTATAAATACAAACAGATACACAGAGATTGTATAAATAAATATAAATGCAAAGCAGTTTATATAAACAGATATAATAAAGCACAGCGGAAAAAATAAAGAGATAAAGGAAAGAGAATACTTGACACCGAAATTTTAAAGTGGTTCACCAATCACGCGGTTGGCTAGTCCACCTCGAGAAAACACTTCTCGGAGATCCAATAAGAAAACGTGTTCTTTACGGTAGAACACAAACCTTAGTACAACAAACGCGAATCACTCTTCTTTGAGAGAATTATGTGGATCACTCACTCTATTCAAACACTTACAAGAGGGTATAATTTTAATATGAATAATCACTCTTGTATAAGGTTTATCACTTGGATATTTTTAGAGAGTTTGATCACTTGAGTTGTGTTGCTGATTCAACTAATCGAGAGATTTTAATCTGCTATCAACTCAAGATTTCTTACTCAAAAACGTGTTTTATAATTTTAACAGTTTAATTATCAAGAGAAGAGGCTGCAGAGTCTTTATCAAATGCAGAGAGGAGTTATTGTAAATTGGTAGCTTTGAATGCTGGAGGTTGCATGTATATATACTGGATGAGCAACAGTCCACGAGCTTTCGCGGTATACCGGCAATCCTTCGCGGTATACCGGCAATCCTTTCGCGGTATACCGGCAATCCTTCGCGGTATACCGTGCAGAAGAAAAGTACACTGGTGAAGAGAAGGTCAACCCTGCAAAACAGAACGTAAACTTGTACCAGCGGTATACCGGCTATTCTTCGCGGTATACCGTGAACTTGTACCAGCGGTATACCGGCTATTCTTCGCGGTATACCGTGCAGACAAAAGTTGCTTCCAACCAATCAGAGATATACACCATGCCTGCCGCGGTATACCGCCTGTACCTTCGCGGTATACCGGCCAGAAAAATGTTGAGGAAACAGTACGCAGCGCAGATTCTTCTAGAAACAAATCCAGCAAGATGATAAGATGTTGAGGAGAGCTGACTTGGTTTATTTAAAAAGACAGTATTAGAAAAATCCAAGTGGTATATTATTTTAGGGTGATTTATCATTTTAAAATTAAAACGACGAAAATCTTCAGTCTTGGATTCTTCAGATAAAATTATCGAGATTATTTAAAAGCTGCACACTCAGATAAAATATTAGATAACAAAGAATGCGGTGTGTTTTGTAATCATCAAAATAAATATGGAGATGTGATTTTATGTGTACCAAAAATATATCTTAATATTAAAGCTGGGTACACTTGCACCAACAATCTCCCCCTTTTTGATGATGACAAACACACGCTAAACAGGAGAGCATACTCGGTTTCTCTCCCCCTTTTGTCGAAGCAAAAAGGGTTAGGAAAGACGCTATGCTCCCCCTTGAAAGATGCTCCCCCTCAAGATATGAAATATTTGAGAGTTAGCATTTTCTCAAGGGTTATACTCAAGCATGCCTAAACCAAGTCTTAATTTAAAGAAAGCCTTTTTGTTAAGAGCTTTAGTAAAAATATCGGCCAGATTATCTTCCGAATCAACCTTTTCAAGTACGATTTGGCCTTTTTGAACATTATCTCGTAAAAAGTGATGTCTCAATTCAATATGTTTTGTACGAGAATGTAAAACAGGATTTTTACTTAAGTTTATAGCACTTGAGTTATCACACATAATAGGAATTTTGGTTAGATGTACCTCAAAGTCGGTAAGGGTGTGTTTCATCCAAAGGACTTGAGCACACGCTCTTGCGGCGGCTACATATTCCGCTTCGGTAGTAGACAACGCTACGGATTGTTGTTTCTTGGAGAACCAAGACACAAGTGAGAGACCTATAAAGGCACATACCCCACTAGTACTTTTTCGGTCAACAATAGATCCACCAAGATCGGAATCGGTGAAACACGTTACTTCTAACTCGGGTTTCTTTGCATACCATAAGCCAAGATTAGTAGTACCTCGTAAATATCGAAAAATACGCTTGACAGCTTCATAGTGAGTTTGTTTAGGTGAAGATTGAAAACGAGCACATAAACATACACTAAACATAATATCAGGTCTACTAGCAGTTAAATATAATAAACTACCAATCATACCACGATAAATCTTTTCATTAAAATCGTTTCCCTCCTCGTCACGAGATAATTGTAAGTTTGTGGTCATTGGAGTTTCAACGGGTTTGACATTTTCAAAGTTAAACTTTTTCAACATATCTTTACAATATTTAGATTGACTAATAAAAATACCAGTTTCACATTGTTTGATTTGCAATCCTAAGAAGTATTTTAACTCTCCCATCATGCTCATTTCAAACTCGCTTGTCATTTTCGCAGAAAATTCATTACACAGTTTTTCATTAGTGGAACCAAAAATAATATCATCAACATATACTTGCACAACTACAATATCATTTTGATCATATTTCACAAATAAAGTATTATCTATTTTACCCATAATATAACCACTAACAATTAGAAAGGTTTTTAATCTATCATACCACGCACGCGGAGCTTGCTTTAAACCATAAAGCGCCTTTTTCAATTTATAAACATGTGTCGGATTTTCAAAATTTTCAAAACCGGGAGGTTGAGAAACGTATACCTCCTCATTTATAATACCATTTAAGAAAGCACTTTTAACATCCATTTGAAATAATTTAAAATCTTTAGCATTTGCAAAAGCGAGAAGCATTCGAATAGACTCCAACCTTGCAACCGGTGCAAAGGTTTCATCGTAATCTATACCTTCTTGTTGATTGTACCCCTTGGCAACTAAACGTGCCTTGTTTCGTGTGACTCCACCGTTCTCGTCTATCTTGTTACGGAAGACCCATCTTGTGCCAATAATGGTTTGACTACTAGGGCAAGGAACTAAGTCCCACACATCATTCCTAGTAAATTGGTTTAACGGTCGATCAGATATTTTTTAGTTTTTCATATATTTGAGGTTTTCTTCTGAACCTCCATGTATATTTCGCCTTAATTTGAGAACACCACGTAAACCACCATAATTTTCTTAATTTCATTTCAATTATAATTCCTTAAATTAAAAAATAAATAAATGTTTTTGAATTATTTATTAGATAGTTTGGTAAGCACCTGATTTTTAAAGAAAATAAAGTATATTGGAAGGACCAAAAATAAATAATTCCAATTGCTAAAATATAAAATTTCCCGGAGAGAATATGAAAAAAAATATATTTATTTTTAAATCCGTTGCTAAAATAACCAAAATAAACTTTAAAAATAATTTGTAATGTATGATAATAGGGATGGCAAAAAAAACCGAAACCGACGGTGAAAACCGAAACCCGAAATTTTCGGGTTGGGTTCGGGGACGTCTTAACGGGGACGGGACGGGGATCGGGGATAGTTTCGGGGATTTTAACGGGGGCGGGGACGGGGACCATTCTCACCGGCCCAGCCCGGCCCGATATTATATACATATATATATATATATATATTTGTTGTTTTAGGGCCTAATCCATTAAGAAATGTAAGTAAGCCCAAAGGCCAAAGTCCAAACCTACCCACAAAAAACCCTAAACAGCTATTCAGCTAATCGTCTCAGTGTCTCACACTCTCACTCTCAATCACTCTCATGCTCATCGATTCGTCCCTGCTCTCAGCGGCTCAGCCAGTCAGCCTCTAGTCGATTCCGAGTAGGTGTTGTCCGACCAGCAGGGTGTCGAGTTCTTCTGCCATCTAGTCGCCGGCGACGGTAGGGGTTTAAAGTTTACTAGTTTCCGTTCATCTTTTATCGAACGATCCTCAATGATTTTATGCGATTTACGTCTCTCGTTTGTGGTATCTGATTTTCAATTGGTTCAGAGATTACAGCAACCTATCATCAACATTTTTTATTAATATTTTTTACTCCGATTGTTACATACCGAGACTGATTCTATATGGCACTTGATTTTTTATGCGTTTTTGTTAGATTCTAGTCGTACTTGTTACCTTGTTGGTGTATTCGATTTGTGTTTCTGCGATACTGTTAAAACTTAAAATCAGTGTAGATGGGTGAATTTTACCCTTAACGGGGATCGGGGAAACCGCGGGGATCCCCGATAACATCCCCGACGGGGATCGGCACGGTTATGGGGACGGGGATGCTTATCGGTTTCGGGGACGGGGACCCTGAAAACCGGCCCGTTGCCATTCCTATATGATAAGAAGTAGGCAAACGTGGTTTAACCTAAAAACAAAAGTCAGCCGCCACACACTCTCATCTCCCTTGTATTTCTTCTTCAGTCTTCAGATCTGTATAAGATCGATCGATCGATTATTTCAATCTCAACCCCACCATTTTAAGCCTTCAATTGGACCAAATCCCTTATATTTCTTCATTCATTCTTCAGATTTCCGTTCTTCATGTCCACTTATTTAAATATCAAGTGTTTGCGAAGATTTTGTCTGCCTGCATTGTTGGAATCGGTGGTCTCGGAATTAAAGGTAAAATCTGATTTTGTTTTTTAATTTCTTTCAGATTCACAACTAGAATTCATGTTAAACTTTAATATTAAGATTGATATCACCCGGAACGAAACAGGTTTTGTTATCATGATAATTTTATCTATATTCCTTTTCTTTAACGGGTATCACATTAATTCAAATCTTTTATATGATTCAAGTGTCTTAATGATCCATGTTGATGAATGGCATGGAAGCTTGAATCTGGTGGATCTCGCCGGAAGCGAGAGAGCATCAGCAGATGAATCTAAGGAGAGGAGAAATGAAACAAAACACATCAATAAATCCCTCCTAGCACTTCAAAATGTGATTCGTGGCCTTTCACTAAAAACAAGCCATGTGCCATACATAGACAGTAAATTAACAGAGCTTCTTCAAAGCTCGCTAGGTACTCAAAATGTTCAACTTATATCCGTTGCTGGCTAAAATTGGTTGATTATATTAATACTTATATTATTATAGGGGGTAAAGCAAAAACGTTGATGCTTGTACAACTAAGAGATGATGTGGAGTCTTTGAAGGAAACAATCCAAACCTTGAGGTTTGCTGAGTGTGCGGCAGCAGTGGAGCTAGGTCCTGCACATAGCAACAAAGCAGGCAAGGGGTGAATGATTTTGATTAAAAATGCTTTTATTACTTAATACCTTTAATCAAACATTTTTATTTTATTTTATTAAAAACGGTCAAGGTTTACTATTTTCTTTTTTAAAAATGGTGTTAAGTTTCTTCAGAATCTTGAGTTGGAAAACAAAATACTTTGGTCAGTCTCTTTGTCTCCAAGTCCCCCTTAGCTTCCATACTTGCAAGCCAATTATCATTTGAATCAAAAGTTTTCATGCTCATATTCACATTTGGACCATCCATGAGCTTATAAAAGTTATATTCCTCATTGAATGGGTGGATTTCCTCTTCCCCCTCACTATCACTTTCTAGGACTACTTCCTCTTCTATATCGTGAGCACTGATTCAATTAGAGGAACGTAGGGTGAACTCTACATCGTACTTGATATCTTTAAGCCATTGTATGAAGCACATCACAGTAGAATCTGTAGAATTTGGTTCAATTAGAGGAGCTCTTGCATCCTCCTGAAATTGGGTGGAAGCTTGAATCCCGGATTAGCATCTTCCATGGATCGATGATGTGTGCGCAGATGAGAGGATCGTCTAGGACTCTCGATTTCATGTTTTAGGGGAATGGAGAGGTAGCAAATATCAGGGATCGTGGGGAGGGGAAGTAAGGAAGATGTTGAAAATAACTGAAAGTTTAGAAAACCACCTGTTGAAAAACCGCCCCTTATTCGTTTTTATAAGTAGAATAGCTAGATATTAGTTTACTTTAATGCACACTATTACATCATTAATAACTATTTCAAAGTTTGAACAACCTAAGGGTACAAAATTAATTAAATATTTTAAAACAGTACATTTTTTGATCAGGTATTTATAAAAAGATGTATACGAGCTTATAATGTTAATCTTAAAATTAAAATAAGTAAAAAAGCTAAAAGGTAATCTATACGTTAACTTTTAAGTGAGCCGTTGTATACCTACCTACGTGATACTAAAGTGGAAACCTTGAATTTTCTAAAAATGTTCTATTTTCCTTTGTTATCGATTTATTATTTTTGCAATTCTGTTTGATTATCACTTGCAATTATTTTTATAATCATATTCTACAAAGCATACAAAAACGTGAATTAGGATGTCATGATGTGGCAAATCATATTTTGCGTTTATAACATAAAACATAGTAGTAGGATGATGCTTATAATTTGTAACATATACTAATAGAAAATCAGGTCTTGATGAGATCATCATATTTATTCATAGCATAATATAGTGAAGTTCTAAAGTTGAAATACATAAAAGTTACCTCAAATATCCATGTTTAGCTTGATTTCACGATTTCGTTCCATGGAACGTACGTGCCGATAACGTGTTAAAGAACAACGAAATAGGGAGAATCAAAAAGCTGTAAATTTTCATTAATCATAAGTCCTATAAATAGTTGAGGGAGAACACGATAAGCATGGGAAACAATATTTACTCCATAAATAACTCTAATATCTTATAATTATCTCCATCTTTATATTTATTTCTATCGTCATATCCTTTACACGATGACACATTTATCCTACAACATAAATTACTTTTTATATGTTTAATTTTATTAATGGCCGCTTAATACTTCTAACTAAACACCTACTAAAAATTGGTTTTGTTGCTTAATACTTCTCAGTGATGGTATGAACACAAAGATTCATATATGAACACAAAGGTTCATATATGAATTGGTTAAAAAAAGTTCATATATGAATCACAAAGGTTCATATATGAACACAAAGATTCATATATGAATCAATTAATTGGTTCAATTGATTCATATGTGAACCTACAGTTAATTAGTTTCATATATGAAACACAAAAGTTCATATATGAATCACAAGATTCATATATGAATTAGTTGTAAAGAGTTCATATGAGAATCACACAGATTCATATATGAATTCAGCCCGTGTTTTTGTAAAAGTTACGAAATTGTCCTTCTATTTTTGGAACAACCGCAACTTTTGACCGGTCAAAGCCGCAACTTTTGACCAATTATAACCAATGTTCTAAAAGGCTCGCCACGACAGCCGCCATGGCGCGCCGTGGCTGAAGGGAGAAAGCCAATCGGACACACCCATTAACATTAATGATAATGGGGAATTGACTGTTGTTACAAAGTCCGCAAGAGAAACCCGCCAAACGTTCAAATTCAGTAAAGTCTTTCCCCGTACAGCAACACAAGGTCTTTCTTCTACCATCAATGAACCACATACATCAAAAGGTATCAACCATTTGTGTCAAAATATATATGATTATTTTTATAAAATTATGTGTTTTCAGAGGACGTGTTTCTTGAAATTCAACCACTGATACGGTCCGTGCTGGATGGGTATAACGTGTGCATATTTGCATACGGTCAAACAGGCTCTGGGAAGACTTATACCATGGTAAGTTTTGTAGCTCACACAAGTATGTTAATGTATGATGAATATTTGATCTACGATTTTTTGACTTGTTTTGTGCTTTTCTTTTAGATGGGGCCTGAGAAAATATCATCATCATCTCCTGAGGACCAGGGGGTCAACTACCGAGCCCTAAAAGATCTGTTTGATTTATCCCAATCAAAGAAAAGTTGTTGTCGATATGAAATTTGTGTCCAAATGGTCGAGATTTATAATGAACAAGTTCGTGATTTGTTATTGAAGAAGGATGGTACTCAACGCAAATATCCTTCACCTGTACCTTTAGCTTCCTAGTGTGACTTTATTTCATTTCTCATATATTCATATACATACATACATATATATATATAGAGAGAGAGAGAGAGACCATTATATCTTTTTTCCCCTTTGTTCCCCTGCTCACAACGGAAAACGGGTTTGCAACTGCACTACTCTCTATATGTTGTGCATTATATGTATATCTTAGAAGACCATATGTGAAAATATATCGTGCATTATATTGTCGTTGTTTAGATGGATACCTTGACTTTCACACCCTCAGGATATTGAGTTCCCCCCAAAAAAGTGGGTCAGCTCACTTAGCTGTCCCCACTACTAGCATGCACCCTGTTTCATCAGCAGCAGATGTCCTGAAATTGATGCAGAGAGGGTTAAAGAGTCGGGCTACCGGTGCCACCACCTGGAACGAAAGGAGCAGCCGCTCCCGCTCCCACAGGTTTTGTTATCATGATAATTTTATCTATATTCCTTTTCTTTAACGGGTATGACATTAATTCAAATCTTTTATATGATTGAAGTGTCTTAATGATCCATGTTGATGGAAATGATCTTGAGACAAATGCCGAATGGCATGGAAGCTTGAATCTGGTGGATCTCGCCGCAAGCGAGAGAGCATCAGCAGATGAATCTAAGGAGAGGAGAAATGAAACAAAACACATCAATAAATCCCTCCTAGCACTTCAAAATGTGATTCGTGGCCTTGCACTAAAAACAAGCCATGTGCCATACAGAGACAGTAAATTAACAGAGCTTCTTCAAAGCTCGCTAGGTACTCAAAATGTTCAACTTATATCCGTTGCTGGCTAAAATTGGTTGATTATATTAATACTTATATTATCTGCTGCATATTATAGGGGGTAAAGCAAAAACGTTGATGCTTGTACAACTAAGAGATGATGTGGAGTCTTTGAAGGAAACAATCCAAACCTTGAGGTTTGCTGAGTGTGCGGCAGCAGTGGAGCTAGGTCCTGCACATAGCAACAAAGCAGGCAAGGGGTGAATGATTTTGATTAAAAATGCTTTTATTACTTAATACCTTTAATCAAACATTTTTATTTTATTTTATTAAAAACGGTCAAGGTTTTCTATTTTCTTTTTTAAAAATGGTGTTAAGTTTTCTTCAGAATCTTGAGTTGGAAAACAAAATACTCTGGCCAGTCTCTTTGTCTCCAAGTCCCCCTTAGCTTCCATACTTGCAAGCCAATTATCATTTGAATCAAAAGTTTTCATGCTCATATTCACATTTGGACCATCCATGAGCTTATCAAAGTTATATTCCTCATTGAATGGGTGGATTTCCTCTTCCCCCTCACTATCACTTTCTAGGACTACTTCCTCTTCTATATCGTGAGCACTGATTCAATTGGAGGAACGAAGGGTGAACTCTACATCGTACTTGATATCTTTAAGCCATTGTATGAAGCACATCACAGTAGAATCTGTAGAATTTGGTTCAATTAGAGGAGCTCTTGCATCCTCCTGAAATTGGGTGGAAGCTTGAATCCCGGATTAGCATCTTCCATGGATCGATGATGTGTGCGCAGATGAGAGGATCGTCTAGGACTCTCGATTTCATGTTTTAGGGGAATGGAGAGGTAGCAAATATCAGGGATCGTGGGGAGGGGAAGTAAAGTAGATGTTGAAAATAACTGAAAGTTTAGAAAACCACCTGTTGAAAAACCGCCCCTTATTCGTTTTTATAAGTAGAATAGCTAGATATTAGTTTACTTTAATGCACACTATTACATCATTAATAACTATTTCAAAGTTTGAACAACCTAAGGGTACAAAATTAATTAAATATTTTAAAACAGTACATTTTTTGATCAGGTATTTATAAAAAGATGTATACGAGCTTATAATGTTAATCTTAAAATTAAAATAAGTAAAAAAGCTAAAAGGTAATCTATACGTTAACTTTTAAGTGAGCCGTTGTATACCTACCTACGTGATACTAAAGTGGAAACCTTGAATTTTCTAAAAATGTTCTATTTTCCTTTGTTATGGATTTATTATTTTTGCAATTCTGTTTGATTATCACTTGCAATTATTTTTATAATCATATTCTACAAAGCATACAAAAACGTGAATTAGGATGTCATGATGTGGCAAATCATATTTTGCGTTTATAACATAAACATAGTAGTAGGATGATGCTTATAATTTGTAACATATACTAATAGAAAAGCAGGTCTTGATGAGATCATCATATTTATTCATAGCATAATATAGTGAAGTTCTAAAGTTGAAATACATAAAAGTTACCTCAAATATCCATGTTTAGCTTGATTTCACGATTTCGTTCCATGGAACGTACGTGCCGATAACGTGTTAAAGAACAACGAAATAGAGAGAATCAAAAAGCTGTAAATTTTCATTAATCATAAATCCTATAAATAGTTGAGGGAGAACACGATAAGCATGGGAAACAATATTTACTCCATAAATAACTCTAATATCTTATAATTATCTCCATCTTTATATTTATTTCTATCGTCATATCTTTTACACGATGACACATTTATCCTACAACATAAATTACTTTTTATATGTTTAATTTTATTAATGGCTACTTAATACTTCTAACTAAACACCTCCTAAAAATTGGTTTTGTTGCTTCATTGGCTAGAATAGCCTCCACGACTTCTACATTTAAGAGAATTATTTTATCGCTTTAAGTATATTTTAAGAGATTAAAAAGACATTAGTCACAAGACATTAAAAGGTTTGTATTTTTTGTATGGTTCTAAATCCCTTTGTGGCTCTAAATCTCTTTGGGGCTATAAACCCCTTTGTGGCTCTAAATCCCTTTTAGGCAGATGACCTTTGTGTCCTATTTCTGTGATACCATGGTAGTTCTCCCGGCCTTCACCAACAAAATCCAAGACTTGTTCGTAGAAGCCCATGGTGATTTTGTTAAAGGCGCTGGGGAGTACTTGGTATCGTTAACGGTAGAAAGAATGTGGAAATATCGGAAACGCCGAAAACAACGGTTCCGTTACGATCTCTGTATTTTTATTTTATTCACTGTATCTAGGTATAAGCAGCAATTAGGAAAACACAACCAAGTAAATTGGATCATACTCACTTTCATTAGGGAGAAAAGCTACAAAGTGGCACATTCTCACTTTTTCTCTTACCTTTCGGCTATGCTTATGCAAGAAAGTCAAGGAATCAATACTTTGATTGCCTTCAGTTGGAACTGTCGGGGCCTTGTTCTTGCGGTGGATAGACAAGCTTACGAAGCGGGTTACTTAACTCCGAGTCACTTTCGTTTTTATCTTGTCCTTAAGTTTATGATGTATTTCAGTCCTTTCATTTCGCTTTGTATTATTATGTTATGTAACGTTCTAATTTTAATGTTAGGATTGTTCCGTTCGGGTGATGGCTAGGCCGTTACACATTCGTGACGCAAACATTTCCCTTAAAAAAAATAGGGCGCCTTTGTCACATTGATAAAAGGTAAACTACACAAATAGTCCCTTTGATGTTGGTTAATGCCAATTAAGCCTTGTTGTTGATACAAAATATCATCCCAATCAAGAATATGATTCAAACATACAGAAATCGAATTAGCATGTGAATTTGATGTTGGAAATATTGTGGCCACATGATGGCTAATCCGATTATCAAAATGATCATCATCAGCATCAATCTCGCTACTCCTAACCAAAGTGAAAATCACTTTATATTTATTTTGAATATAACTTTTATTCAGTCTGAATAAAACTAAATATTCAAATTGAATAAATAGTAAATATTCAAATTCAAAAACACTTCACTTTGAATATAAGGTGATATTCTTTGAATAAAGTAAAATATTCAAAATGAAATTCATATCATAATAAATATTGATATTTATTAGAGTAAATTACATTTTTCGTCCCTATGGTTTGTTGAAAATTTCTATTTTCGTCCGTGGTCTTCATTTATTACACTGATGGTCATTATGGTTTGCATTTTATTTCTTTTTTCGTCCTTAGTCCTACCAGCAATTAAATAAGTCTCCTTACTCAGGGGCATAATAGTCTTTTTATCATTTCTTTTACTTTTTAGTTAAAATAAAATAAATACAAATGCATTATTGATTTTTTGTTGTTTTGATTTCGAGAGAATTTTTCGATTTTTTATTGATTACAAGAGATCTTTTAAAGTTTTTTCGTTGATTTCAAAATTCTTTTTTAACTGATTTCGATGGAATATTTCGGCTCCTTAGTACTAAATTAATAAATACGATGTAAACATAATTGTGCAACATTATAACGAGTCAATTTAGACCAACGGCTAGGGTTGGCAATGGGTAAGGGTAACCCGTTATCCGTTATGTTTTAACCCGTTGGATAACGATATAAATAAAAAAAATTATTCATTTATGTACTTATATATTATCCGTTTACCCGAAATTTTAGTGGATAGGGTATGGATAAACGGTTTTCGTTATCCATTATCCGTTACAATATAATATATACATGCAGAGGCTCCGTAAAATGCAAACCTTGCATTTGTTGCATCCCTTACAAACCACAGTCTGCATATGTGCAGACTGGATCTGCACATATGCAGATGAATAAGTTAAAGAATATATGTAACACCCCATAATTCCAAGTCTTGTGGGGTTAGTGCTGAAATAGGAAATTTTGGGGTCTTTTTGTAAAAAAACTCAAAGTTTGGTGGCTGGATTGTGAAAAGGAAAAGTTTTATAAGATAAAACCCTTCCAAAACCCTATTCATCTTCCTCATTTTCGGCTGGAGGAGTGCAAGAGAGAAGGAGAGCTCAAGGTTTCCTCCATTGAAGGTTTGGGAAGGTGTTGGAGCTAGATATTGAAGGAATTTGCTGTTAAGGTATACATTCATCTTTATCTCTTTGTCTTGTCTTGGAAATGAAGCTTAGATGTATGAATCTGATTTCAATCTCTCCTTCTTTAAGTGTTTTGAAGGTAAAATCAATTGGAGGGGTGTTGGATGAATCACTTGAGGAGTTTATGTACTCATGGTGATATTCCACCCTTCCAATGGAGATTCTTAGTTGGTTCATTTTATAAGGGGGATTGTGTTTCAAAAGAGTTTTTACTTGATGATTTGAATGAGGAATTGATGGATTTAAGTATTTGGAAATCTTTGAGTCTTAGGAAGAATTTTCGTGCAGAAAAGAAAACCTGTCCAGAGGTCCGCGCCAATGGACCGGCGTCGATGGATCGGCGCCAACCAATCGGCGCCAGACTCTGTTCCATTTTTGCTCGTTTTTGCTTCGTTGGTCGTTTGGGCTTGGGTTCGAGGCTTGGTTTAGGGGATTGTCTCAGGACATTGTAGGGAATGTTTTAGAACATAATTGGGGAGTCTAATACCTCATTTGTTAAACCCAATTCAGGTGATCGTTTGGTGATTAAGTGAGCTTTGAGTAGGGTGTCTTTTAACCGAGTACCAGGTGAGTTCCCTTATGCTTAACTCTTATTTGAAATGATTTGCAAGATTGATATGACTGAATTTGGTTTACATAAGCTTTATGAACATATGTTTCCTTGACATGAAAAGTATCGTTTTGCAAATGAAGGAGGGTTGCCCTCAAGTATGTATAACTGTATGTTTTGTGGAAATATCCATTTGTGGAGTCGGTTGCACAGTAGAGGGGACTAATTGGTTTGCCGTGCCCGGCTTTGTAGGGTGTTTGCCGTGCCCGGCTTTGTAGGGTGTTTGCCGTGCCCGGCTTCGTAGGGTGTTTGTCGTGCCCGGCTTTGTAGGGTGTTTGCCGTGCCCGGCTTTGTAGGGTGTCTGCCATGGTCACCTCCGTTGTGCATACCATTGTTGAGTACATGATTTGTTACGTTACTATTTTGAAATGAAACGTTTTGTATTAAATGATGTGTGAACGTGTTTTAGGGGGAATTCACTAGACCTCATGGTCTAACCCTCGCTTTCAAAATCTTTAAAACCATTTTCAGGTATTGGAGGTTTAGGTGCTAGCTCTAAAGGAAAGGAGAAGGCTTGAAACTCGTGGGATGGGAGTAGAGACCGTTACTACTCATTTTATGCTAGTTTAACATCTCGGTTGTAATCGTATGAGAACCGTAACTATGAGAATGTTGCAAGCTTTTGTGTTGTAATTTGGGACCCTTATGGGCGTTTGACTTATATTCTATGTTAAGTATTTTTGGGTTGTTACAAATGGTATCAGAGCCTTAGTTTAAGGGATTTAGGTGACCGGATGGGCCTAGACTTAAACTTTTGTGTAGGGACACAACCGAGATATAGGATGACTATAGGAGGAGACCTAAGGGGAATGAGTGGAATGGGGTGTCGAGAATCGTCATGTGAGGTAAATTGGGAATTATACCTGGCCAATATAATTTCGAATTTACAGGCACGTGGGGATGCTTAATTTACCTCATGGGGGGAAGTGGTATTGGTATTGGTATTAAACGTTTGTGTATGTGTTTTGTATCAGTTCCGTCATGTCTGGAAGAGCGTCAAGGAGCCGGTCGGTGCCCAGTGTAAGGATGGCCACGTTTGAGGAGGTTCAAGTGGACGAACCTGTGGTTCCTCCAAGGGCGCCGGCTGCCCGGGGAAGAGGAAGAGGTCGTGGTAGGGGACGCGGGACCATTCCACGTAAGGCTACTACCACTGTGGGAGGTACTCGCCCAAAGAAGAAGACTCCGGCTGCTCGCCGAACGAAAAGTGTTGAGGCACCGTCGGAGCGGGAAAAGTCTCCCCAAGAGGGCTCGACATCGGGGGGTCATGCTTTTGTGACTCAAGAGGCCTTCGCCACCGAAATGGTGAAGCTGCAGGAAAAGTTGGATCGATGGATGAATCGTCATGATACGTCAGCGTCGGGGGGGGGTAGGGAGAAGAGTGAGAGTAAGGCGGCCACATAGTTGTCTAGCCCATCCCCGACAGTGGTCAGTAGTCACAAGCAATCCACTACGTTAGTGGTGAATGAGTCGGCTGCTAGAGGATGTAGTCACAAAGCATTCTCATCTTGCAAACCTCCTACCTTCAAGGGGGAATGCGACCCGGTGTTAGCAATAAGGTGGATTCGGGAAATGGAGCTGGTTTTTGACATTTGTAAGTGTGCCGCGGAGGATAAAGTGATTTATGCCCTGTCTATGTTGAAATCGGAGGCCATCTTTTGGTGGGATGCCGAAACTGGAGGGATGGGGTCATCAGTGGCTAAATCTATGAAATGGGAAGAATTTGTGAGGAGGTTCAAGGCTCAGTTTTGCCCCCTGGCGGCAATTAAGAAATTGGAAGAGGAGTTTTTGAACTTAGCACAAGGGGACATGACAGTGAGGGAGTACACTTCTAAGTTCATAGAAAAAGCTCGCTTTGCAGAAGTGTATGTCCCAACCGAAGAGCGCCGAGTCGAGAGGTACCTTTTTGGATTGAAGAGTAGCATTCGGGAGTTAGTGATGGCAAGAAACCCTACCACTTTTCAAGCGGCTATAAATGCGGCCGAGTTAACAGAAAAAGAGAAAGATCGTCAACAAACTGAGAGGGTCGGGGAAAAGAGGAAATGGGAAGGACCGGGAAATGATACTCGGAAAGGGAAAGTTTCGAGGCCGGAGTCACGTGGAAATCGGGGATATGGCGACAAGCCGTGCGGGAAGTGTCACCGAATGCATAAAGGGGAATGTAGGGCAGACTCGGGGTTGTGCTACCGCTGTGGATTGCCGGGGCACATGTCAAGGGATTGCCCGAGGAAGCAGGGTTGTTTTCAGTGTGGGTCGCCGAACCACCAACGGCTTGATTGTCCTATGTTCAAGAGAGGGGGATCGGGTCAATTCGGAAATCGTCAGGTGGATCAGAGAGTTGAGAAAAAGGAGGAGCCAGCACGTGCTAAGGGGCGTGCATTTCGTATGACTGCGGATGAAGCGGAGGAGACTCCGGATGTCGTGACAGGTACCTTTTTGGTGAACTCTCTATGTGCCAGTGTGTTATTTGATTCGGGGGCGAATCGCTCCTTTGTATCTCCTGTTTTCGTGAAACGTTTGGGGGTGAGGCCTAAGCGTTTGAGTAGTGCTCTAGAAGTGGAGACCGCCGATGATAATGTGGTTCTTGTTAGTAGTGTGGTGGAGGGGTGTGGTATAGACATAGAGGGGAGTTTGATACCGATACGTTTATACCCCATGCCGATGGGAGAATTTGACGTAGTGTTGGGGATGGACTGGTTAGCGAAAAATAATGCTACCATCGTCTGCAACAAGAAGTTAATTCGTGTGCAATTACCGGATAAGGGAATGGTAGTGATTTATGGGAACCGTCGGAATAGAAAGTCTAGTCTTATTTCTTTGATTAAGGCCACTAAATGTCTAAGGAAGGGATGTCAGAGTTATCTAGCGTATGTTGTGGATGCGAAGAAAGAAAAGCGCGGGATAGAGGAAGTACCAATAGTGGGTGAATACCCGTAAGTGTTTCCGGATGATTTGAAGGATCTACCGCCGGACCGTCAAATCGAGTTTCGAATCGATTTAGTGCCGGGAGCAGCTCCAATAGCTCGTGCACCATATCGATTGGCACCCTCCGAGATGAAGGAGATGATGACCCAACTTCAAGAGTTGCTAGACAAGGGGTTTGTGAGACCGAGTACCTCGCCGTGGGGTGCGCCGGTGCTTTTTGTGAAGAAGAAAGATGGGTCAATGAGAATGTGCATCGACTATCGCGAGCTTAACAAGGTCACGGTCAAGAACAAGTATCCACTTCCCAGGATTGACGACTTATTCGATCAGTTACAAGGGGCTAGCTTCTTCTCGAAAATAGATTTGAGATCGGGATACCACCAACTCAAAGTACGAGAAGAAGATGTTCCAAAAACAGCTTTCCGAACCCGTTACGGTCATTATGAATTCCTAGTAATGCCGTTCGGATTAACAAATGCTCCCGCCGCGTTTATGGATTTGATGAATAGGGTATGTCAACCCTATTTAGATAAATTCGTAATCGTCTTCATAGACGATATTCTCATCTACTCGAAGTCGGAGAAAGAGCATGGAGAGCATTTGAAGGCGGTGTTGGAGCTGTTGAAACGGGAAAGGCTTTATGCCAAGTTCTCGAAATGTGAATTTTGGCTTCGAGAAGTGCAGTTTTTGGGGCATGTAGTGGCCCATAATGGAATCAAAGTTGACCCGGCGAAAGTGGAAGCTATCAGGAACTGGGAACCGCCTAAGACGCCGTCCGAAGTCCGTAGTTTCCTTGGGTTAGCGGGGTATTACCGGAAGTTCATCAAAGACTTCTCAAAGGTTGCCACTCCGTTGACTTCTTTGACCAAGAAGAACGTCAAGTTTGGTTGGACCGAAGGGCAAGAAGAAGCCTTCCAAAAGTTAAAAGAATTGTTGAGTGAGGCTCCAATTCTAACCTTACTCGAGGGAACGGAAGACTTCGTGGTGTACAGCGACGCATCTAAATTGGGTTTGGGATGTGTCTTGATGCAACGTGGTAAAGTGATTGCTTATGCGTCCCGTCAATTGAAGGAGCATGAGAAGCGGTACCCCACCCATGATTTAGAGCTGGCGGCCGTTGTTTTCGCCTTAAAGATTTGGAGGCATTATTTGTATGGGACGAAGTGTAAGATCTTCACCGATCACAAAAGCCTTCGTCACATCTTCGATCAGAAGGAGTTAAACATGAGACAGCGCAGGTGGATGGAATTGTTGTCCGACTATGACTGTGAGATTGAGTACCATCCCGGGAAAGCTAATGTAGTGGCTGACGCCTTGAGCCGTAAAGAAAGGGGAGAAGCTTCGAAGATCATAGCCTTAAGGGCTGAGGTCACGTTTAATCTGCTGGGTGAGATAAAGAAATGGCAAGTAGAAGCGTCTGCGGTTGAGAACCTCAAGAAAGAGCGGATGGTGGGGAACGTGAACTCCCTAGTAGAAGACAGCCGAGGATTGAAGTGCCTCAATGGTAGAATATGGGTTCCGAAGTTGGGAAATGTGCGGAAGTTGATACTAGAGGAGGCTCACAAGTCAAGATACTCCATCCATCCAGGCACGAACAAAATGTTTGGTGATTTGCGACAAGACTATTGGTGGCCGGGTATGAAGAAGGATATAGCTTATTTCGTTGAAAGGTGTGATACTTGTCTGAGGGTGAAAGTAGAGCACCAACGACCGTACGGAAAACTTCAACCCTTGGATATTCCGGTATGGAAGTGGGATCAAATTGCGATGGACTTCGTGACAAAGTTGCCTAGAACTCCAAAGGGCTTCGATGCCATTTGGGTGATTGTGGATCGACTCACCAAGTCGGCGCATTTCCTTCCAATAAAGGAATCATACCCGATGGAGAAATTGGCAAAGTTGTATATCGACGAGATAGTGACCCGTCATGGGGTGCCGTCGTCAATAGTCTCGGATCGCGATAGTCGATTCACGTCGACATTTTGGAGAAGCTTTCAGCGAGAAATGGGGTCTCAAATCAAGATGAGCACCGCATACCATCCTCAGACTGATGGTCAGAGCGAGCGGACCATCCAGACCTTGGAAGACATGCTGAGAGCTTGCGCGTTAGATTTTCAGGGTTCGTGGGAGAACCACCTACCGCTGATCGAGTTTGCGTATAACAATAGTTACCACGCAAGCATAAAAGCCGCTCCTTACGAGATACTCTACGGTAGAAAGTGTCGGACACCTCTCTGTTGGAACGAAGTCGGGGAGAAACAACTGGCTGGACCCGAAATAGTACAGTTGACCGCCGACAAAATCGATCAGGTGAGGGAAAGACTGAAAGTTGCTCGCGACCGACAAAAGAGTTATGCCGACAAGAGGCGTAAGGATATCGAATTTCAGGTTGGGGATAAGGTGATGCTGAAAGTATCCCCTTGGAAAGGGGTAATCAGATTCGGGAAGAGGGGAAAGTTGAGCCCTCGCTATATAGGACCGTTCGAGATCATTGAGCGCGTCGGAGAAGTAGCTTATAAGTTGGAATTGCCTGTGGAATTGCAAAGAATTCATAATACCTTTCACGTGTCGAATCTGAGGAAATGCTTGGCGGAAGCCGAAATGGCAATACCTCTGCACGAAGTCCAAATTGATGAGAAATTGAGCTTTGTGGAGGAGCCCGAAGCTATCACCGACCGTAAGGTTCGGAGAACAAGGAACAAAGAGATTAACCTTGTGAAAGTGTTGTGGCGTTTCCACAAGGGGAGTGAGGCGACGTGGGAAACTGAGGCCGATATGAGGGCAAAGTACCCACACCTTTTCAGTGATGAGATTCCGGGGACGGAATCCTGTTAAGGGGGAGGTGATGTAACACCCCATAATTCCAAGTCTTGTGGGGTTAGTGCTGAAATAGGAAATTTTGGGGTCTTTTTGTAAAAAAACTCAAAGTTTGGTGGCTGGATTGTGAAAAGGAAAAGTTTTATAAGATAAAACCCTTCCAAAACCCTATTCATCTTCCTCATTTTCGGCTGGAGGAGTGCAAGAGAGAAGGAGAGCTCAAGGTTTCCTCCATTGAAGGTTTGGGAAGGTGTTGGAGCTAGATATTGAAGGAATTTGCTGTTAAGGTATACATTCATCTTTATCTCTTTGTCTTGTCTTGGAAATGAAGCTTAGATGTATGAATCTGATTTCAATCTCTCCTTCTTTAAGTGTTTTGAAGGTAAAATCAATTGGAGGGGTGTTGGATGAATCACTTGAGGAGTTTATGTACTCATGGTGATATTCCACCCTTCCAATGGAGATTCTTAGTTGGTTCATTTTATAAGGGGGATTGTGTTTCAAAAGAGTTTTTACTTGATGATTTGAATGAGGAATTGATGGATTTAAGTATTTGGAAATCTTTGAGTCTTAGGAAGAATTTTCGTGCAGAAAAGAAAACCTGTCCAGAGGTCCGCGCCAATGGACCGGCGCCGATGGATCGGCGCCAACCAATCGGCGCCAGACTCTGTTCCATTTTTGCTCGTTTTTGCTTCGTTGGTCGTTTGGGCTTGGGTTCGAGGCTTGGTTTAGGGGATTGTCTCAGGACATTGTAGGGAATGTTTTAGAACATAATTGGGGAGTCTAATACCTCATTTGTTAAACCCAATTCAGGTGATCGTTTGGTGATTAAGTGAGCTTTGAGTAGGGTGTCTTTTAACCGAGTACCAGGTGAGTTCCCTTATGCTTAACTCTTATTTGAAATGATTTGCAAGATTGATATGACTGAATTTGGTTTACATAAGCTTTATGAACATATGTTTCCTTGACATGAAAAGTATCGTTTTGCAAATGAAGGAGGGTTGCCCTCAAGTATGTATAACTGTATGTTTTGTGGAAATATCCATTTGTGGAGTCGGTTGCACAGTAGAGGGGACTAATTGGTTTGCCGTGCCCGGCTTTGTAGGGTGTTTGCCGTGCCCGGCTTTGTAGGGTGTTTGCCGTGCCCGGCTTCGTAGGGTGTTTGTCGTGCCCGGCTTTGTAGGGTGTTTGCCGTGCCCGGCTTTGTAGGGTGTCTGCCATGGTCACCTCCGTTGTGCATACCATTGTTGAGTACATGATTTGTTACGTTACTATTTTGAAATGAAACGTTTTGTATTAAATGATGTGTGAACGTGTTTTAGGGGGAATTCACTAGACCTCATGGTCTAACCCTCGCTTTCAAAATCTTTAAAACCATTTTCAGGTATTGGAGGTTTAGGTGCTAGCTCTAAAGGAAAGGAGAAGGCTTGAAACTCGTGGGATGGGAGTAGAGACCGTCACTACTCATTTTATGCTAGTTTAACATCTCGGTTGTAATCGTATGAGAACCGTAACTATGAGAATGTTGCAAGCTTTTGTGTTGTAATTTGGGACCCTTATGGGCGTTTGACTTATATTCTATGTTAAGTATTTTTGGGTTGTTACAATATACATATAATAAACATACATTCATATGGGACAAATGCACGTATGCAGAACCAGTCTGCACATATGCAGACTGTGGTTTGTAAGGGGTGCAACAAATGCAAGGTTTGCATTTGATTTGTACCCTATACATGTATATAGTTAAATATTAGTGTGTGTACATACATAATTATATATTACTAATATTCTTTATAATGTTGACGTATATTCTTTTATTATTTCTTTTTAATATGTACTTTAACTTATTTTTTATATTTATCGAATAAAGATTTCATGATGATTAAACGAAAACAAGACGGGTTCAAGAAAATAAATTCAATAAAAAATGTTGAGCCTTATAATTTTTATATTTTTTTTTAAATATTACACTATGATTGTTCTTTGGAAGTAATAAATTGTTTAGTACATATTAGATAAAAAATAGTAACTATATTTATAAACTTATGTTTTACTTATATATTTGATAATTTAACAATATCAATTGTAGTTCAAAATGAAAATTTATTTTACCATTTATCACATTGATAAAAGGTAAACTACACAAATAGTCCCTTTGATGTTGGTTAATGCCAATTAAGCCTTGTTGTTGATACAAAATATCATCCCAATCAAGAATATGATTCAAACATACAGAAATCGAATTAGCATGTGAATTTGATGTTGGAAATATTGTGGCCACATGATGGCTAATCCGATTATCAAAATGATCATCATCAGCATCAATCTCGCTACTCCTAACCAAAGTGAAAATCACTTTATATTTATCTTGAATATAACTTTTATTCAGTCTGAATAAAACTAAATATTCAAATTGAATAAATAGTAAATATTCAAATTCAAAAACACTTTATATTCACTTTGAATATAAGGTGATATTCACTTTGAATAAAGTAAAATATTCAAAATGAAATTCATATCATAATAAATATTGATATTTATTAGAGTAAATTACATTTTTCGTCCCTATGGTTTGTTGAAAATTTCTATTTTCGTCCGTGGTTTTCATTTATTACACTGATGGTCATTATGGTTTGCATTTTATTTCTTTTTTCATCCTTAGTCCTACCAGCAATTAAATAAGTCTCCTTACTCAGGGGCATAATAGTCTTTTTATCATTTCTTTTACTTTTTAGTTAAAATAAAATAAATACAAATGCATTATTGATTTTTTGTTGTTTTGATTTCGAGAGAATTTTTCGATTTTTTATTGATTACAAGAGATCTTTTAAAGTTTTTTCGTTGATTTCAAAATTCTTTTTTAACTGATTTCGATGGAATATTTCGGCTCCTTAGTACTAAATTAATAAATACGATGTAAACATAATTGTGCAACATTATAACGAGTCAATTTAGACCAACGGCTAGGGTTGGCAATGGGTAAGGGTAACCCGTTATCCGTTATGTTTTAACCCGTTGGATAACGATATAAATAAAAAAATTATTCATTTATGCACTTATATATTATCCGTTTACCCGAAATTTTAGTGGATAGGGTATGGATAAACGGTTTTCGTTATCCATTATCCGTTACAATATAATATATACATGCAGAGACTCCGCAAAATGCAAACCTTGCATTTGTTGCATCCCTTACAAACCACAGTCTGCATATGTGCAGACTGGTTCTGCACATATGCAGATGAATAAGTTAAAGAATATACATATAATAAACATACATTCATATGGGACAAATGCACGTATGCAGAACCAGTCTGCACATATGCAGACTGTGGTTTGTAAGGGGTGCAACAAATGCAAGGTTTGCATTTGATTTGTACCCTATACATGTATATAGTTAAATATTAGTGTGTGTATATACATAATTATATATTATTAATATTCTTTATAATGTTGACGTATATTCTTTTATTATTTCTTTTTAATATGTACTTTAACTTATTTTTTATATTTATCGAATAAATATTTCATGATGATTAAACGAAAACAAGACGGGTTCAAGAAAATAAATTCAATAAAAAATGTTAAGCCTTATAATTTTTATATTTTTTTTTAAATATTACACTATGATTGTTCTTTGGAAGTAATAAATTGTTTAGTACATATTAGATAAAAAATAGTAACTATATTTATAAACTTATGTTTTACTTATATATTTGATAATTTAACAATATCAATTGTAGTTCAAAATGAAAATTTATTTTACCATTTATCCATTACCCACTACTTTTAATGAGTAGGGTAGGATATGGATAAGGGTTTTATGAGATGGATAATTACCCACTATTTTAAATGGATAGGATAATGGAGTAACCCTATCCATTGTCAGCCCTACCAAAGACTAATATAAAATTTAGGGCAAATGACTAATATCAAACTTAGGGCTAATGTCTAATATCATCTTAGGGTGTTACACGAATATCATGAAAATACATGGTTTTTGGAAACCAGATATATTATGACATTTTTATATAAATGTAAAATTACAATGATATATTCATATTTGCACAAAGGGCTATATATTAAAAGTTACGTTAGTAAAATGGGAGATGCAAATTGTTATTATCCCATTTGAACAAGCAACAATTCAGTTAATCATGAGATAGAGTAACAAGATGAGATATAAAGAAATATGGTGTATTATTCACATGTAACAGAACTTCTTAGAGAGAGAATGGTTCTCTTTCTAGAACACACACACACTACACCATGGATTACGTTGTAATATGATTTCTTACCCTACCTACACACATAAATCCTATATATACTCCGTTATTACACACTCAAGTCCAAGTCTATATTTCCCTACTAAATTGTAACCGCTAAATGTGTGTAACCGTTGTAACCCGTCGATTTCATAAGTTTTTTTGATGGATTTTTTTTATGGACTTGTTTATTTTGATGAAATTGTTTCATATCATTCATTTCTTGATGAATTTTTTTTATGAAATTTGTAGTTTCATAGGTTTTTTTTTATTTTTATGAAACTTTTCATATATTTTCGTTTTCACCTATGAAACTACAAATTTCATAAAAAAATTATCAAGAAATGAATGATATGAAATAATTTCATCAAAATAAACAATTTTATAAAAAAATTAATCAAAAAAACCTATAAAATCGATGGGTTACAACGGTTACACATATTTAACGGTTACATTTTATTATATGTCTACACTGATAAACCTTTACAAACAAATTTTATACGTGGCTTAAAGTCACCTCAAAATATTGCCACCATATCACAATGAATGAATCAAATACCACCGTTTATGCAAAGGCGTTGCCACCTCGAATGATAGTCCAATCTTACTAAAAAGTTTATATAAAAATATTTTAATATTAAAAACAAGTTGTAAACCCCCCTCAAACTTCATACGTACCCATTGCACGTAGTATCGTGTTTATGGGTTGGGTTGGGTTGGGTTGGTCAGGTTAAAGCATTTTAACAATCCAATTCAATCATTATGATTTGAAAAATCTCAATCCAATTCAACTCAATCAAAAAGTGTAACCTAACCCAACCCGTTCGGGTTGGGTTGGGTTGGTCGGGTTGAAACTTTTATTGATCATTTAACCATTTAACTAAGTTATCGTGTCTAAACAAATTACTAAATGTTTCTAAATAAATTACCTTTTTTCACGGAAAGTGCAAAGGAAGAGAGACGGTAAATAAATTGGAGTATAGGATTTGGTAGGGGTGAGCAAACCCGATCCGGTCCGAAAACCCGATCCGCCCCGAACCCGAACAACACCAAAAAATGGAAAACCCGAAATACCCGATCCCCGAAATCCGAAATCCGAAATCTTCCCGGGTTAGTAGGATCGGGTTGGGGTCAGGTCCACCCACCCGATCCGATCCGAAAACCCGAAATTATTTAAAATATTTTTTTTAAATATATATATTGCTGCTACTTAAGTGAACTTAACCCAAATATATTTAAAATTTGATCTTTTTCTTGAGCCCAACCCGATCTAGAGCCCAATTACATTTCCTTTTGTAAACCTAATTTCCTATTTTGACCTGACCTCACCTCACCTCAGTTCTAATTTCTAACCTAATTTCACATTTTCACTCATGCCTCAGAACTCCTCACGCTCACGCCCTCATCTCTCATCGGCGGAAGAGGTACTACGACCACCGCCGTTGTCCACCACGGCACCACCAGTCCACCACCGCTACCACCATTCCACCCCACCATCGCTGTCCAATGTCCACCACGGCAGCACCACCGCACCATTTGTGTTTCTTCATTTGTTTTCTAGTTTTCTTCATTTGTTTGGCTTATGATAAATTGATAATTGCTACTGGAATATCAATTGCTACTGGAAATCTGGAATATTAATGGGTAATGGTTTTTCTTCATTTCTTCAATTGTTGTTCTGTTCCAACTTCCAACCCGTGTTACCCGACCGACCCGACCCGGCCCCGAACGCCCCGAAATCCGATATCCGAGGATAGTATTGGACGGGTTTCGGGTGCTCTAACATCACCCCGAAATCCGATCGGGTGGTTGGATTTCGGCCCCGACCCGACCGACCCGACCGTTTGCACACCCCTAGGATTTGGACTATTGGAATTTGGAGCGCCTTTTTTTTCACGGGTTGTCGGGTTGGGTCGATTTGTTTTGAACCTAACCCGTTTTCAACCCAACATATACGGGTTGGTAAAAAAAAAGTATCGATAATACATCGAGTTGGCTCGGTTTGAGTTTTTTTGCCTCAGGTTGGATTGGTTTGGCCGGGTTAGTCGGATTTGTCGGAAATTTGAGCACCCCTAATATGTACGTTGTAATATCCACCGTATATACTCTTTATACATACTTTATGATACTTTAAGATACATGAACGATAGATTTTTAGAAGTTAAGTGTAATTTTTTAAGGGTTTTCAATGTGAAATCATAAGTTTTTATAGATGAAATCATAAAGATTAAAATATTTAAGGTTTTATATGAAAATTTAAGAAATAAAAACATCATATACCATTTAAAGTATGGTGATTGGAGGTAAGTTCCGTTTTTTATCTTCCAATGTTTTGAATTTAATTCCTTTTCTTTTCATTTTCCGATTTATATATTTACCAGATAATTAATTATCAGCTAAAATACATTAAAAATATATAATTTTTTACAAATTACATCATTAGACATGTCCGATAATATCATTGAAATTAACTCAATATTGAATATTTTAAAATTATTTATTTATATTTAAATCTTAACATAAATAAAAATAACATATTTTTAACGTTAATGGCATGCATGTATGATAAATGCAATGTTTACACATTTTAACGTTAGGCTTCCTAAGCCTAAGAAAGTGGCGTTGTGGGATAACATTGTAACTCAGTCGTTCTTTTGGGTTACAAATAGGAGTAGAAAGTGTAATATTAATTGGATGAGTTGGTTACAAAACCCTCTTCTGTCTATCTCTTACTTGTAATAGTTTTTTCTAGCTTCTTGCTAGTTTTTTTTATAATATATTTCTGCCGTTAAAAAAACACATTCTTTTCGATGTTTGTCGTTGATCTTTCTTGAGTTTAATTTTTCTTATTAGAGTTTGTTGGGTTAGTATTAATTTGTTTAAACTGATGTAATAGTGTTAACATACTGTTAGGACCAAAATCTGCTAATTATATGATAGTTTTGTAAAAGGTTAATGATTATAATATGGGCTTGAGTATAAGAATTATGGGTTTGGGCTTAAATGACTAACAAAGAAGTATATAAAGATTAGTGTGTAATTAGTGTTAAGAAAATCATTTTTCACAATGTAGCTCATGGTGTAGTGTGTGTGTTCTAGAGAGAGAACCATTCTCTCTCTAGGTAGCTTCCTTCATGAATAATACACCACATTCTCCTACATCTTATCTTATTACTCAATCTTCATGATTCTTGAATTGTTGCTTGTTTTAATGGGACTAACACGTACTCAGGGGCGGGTCTATAAGGTTGGTAGTGGGGGGAAGGGCCCCCATGAGAAAGAATTTTTTTTGAAAATTTTAGGGTAAAAAATAGGATTTTTTAGTTTTATACATCAACGTCCCCCCAGTAATTTTTCGTTCGGGACCCCATAAACCAAAAAAAGTGTCTCGAAATCAACTGAAAAACCAAAATTAACTTTTGAAATCGACTAAAAACCCACAAAAGTCACTCGTAATCGACAAAAATACTTAAAAATCCATTAAAATCAACTAAAAATACTTTAAAAAGCCCTCAAAACGTTATATTTAGGCTAAAATAGATCAAAAAAAATTACGGACATTTAAGTTACCTTAAAGGTGCCCCCATGAGAAAAAAATCTTGGATCCGCCACTGCACGTACTAATACTTTAATCAATTCTTCAGGATTATTTTTTGTATATTTGATCATAACTCTATAGGCTTTAAGGTTAACTGTTTAGAGGTAAATTGGGGTTAACTTTTAGACTTTATGGTTAATTTCTTAAATGGAGACCAATTTTGTAGGGTTTTTTTTTAGGTTAACTCCTTAGACTTTAAGGCTAATTTGTTTACAAGCTAAATGCATGATATCATAACAGCGGTGAATGATGCTGCCTTTTAGCGTCGGATTGATTGATCGATTGCTTGTTGTAGTGGCAATGTAAAAGGAGATCAAATACCCAACATACCATATTCCCAAAATACCCAAGAAGGTTTGCTAACCCTATTCCCAAAATACCCAAAATTTATGCAAAGAATTTTCTCTGCGTAAGTTTATTTTTCCTCCCAAAAAATAAAAATAAATGGTTTTTAAAAATATTTACGCAGAGAAAACTCTCTGCGTAAGTTTCTCATCCTACATGTCTGCGTAAACTCCACATATGCACCACGTAGGCTTCACGTTGGAAAAAAAAGTTTACGCGGAAAGTCTAAAAAACTTACGCAGAGAGAAGTCTCTGCGTAAGTTTTGAATTTTTTTTTATTTTTTTTCCTGATTTTTTGGTAAAAGGAATCAGATTCTAATTTCAGTGATTTGACGCCAAAAAAACACTGAAGGAATAAAAACAGAGATGTTACAGTCGATTTGATTTTTAGAAAGAAATAAATATTTTTTTAAAATAAATAAATAAATCTTTTGTACAAGTTTAAAACAAATAAACATATAACAAATTGTATAAAAATGTAAACATATAACAATTTTATAAAAATCATCATGCAAATCATATATATTTTATAAATCAATATTTTTAACATCTTTTGAAAAAAATTGTTTTGTTTTATTTTTAAAGAATCTTTTACATAAATACTTTTCTAAATTATTTATATAAAATTAGATAGATAAATTTTATTTTAAAAATATTTTTGCAACTAATTAGACAATACCCTAAAAATTTTAAAAATATTTTTACAACTAATTAGACTATAGTTTTGTTTTCTAAAAATAATAAAAACTTAGAATATATTGTTATGTAAATTATTATAAACGTACGCAAAAAGTCTAAAAACTTCAATTGAAATGTGGATTAATAAAACTTCAATTGAAATGTGGATTAGGAGCGGACGTGAAAGGTGCTTTATAAAATGGATTTATGAACAAGAAAACAAAGCTAAACTTAGACCTGGCAAAAAATGACACGACATACTAACTCGACACGAACCCGACACGAATTAAACGGGTTTGGGTAATAAATTTCAACCCGTTTAAGTAAACGGGTTGACACGACACGACACAAAAATTAAACGGGTAAGGTTAGGGTCAACCATTTCAACTCGAAAATGACCCGAGTAACCCGTTTATATATATAAGTTAAAAATTAAATATTTGTTTAAGAAAAAATAACTAATTATTATTATTATAATTATAATTATAATTAAAAGTAATTGGTTTATGGAAAAATAAAACAAACCAGAGGAACTAGTTTGGCTTCACTTATATACATGGTTTCAAGATTAATTTTGCTATAAAACTTTCGATGTGGGATACCTCAAGTGAACCAACTCATTTTTCTCATCATATTTCATTCCACATCGTCCAAATTTCAAACCACAACCCTTACTCTCAACTATAAATACCCCTCATCCCTTCCACATTTTGAATTGTCATCCTCCTTTGTTTGAGTGAAACAATTGGCTTGAGCTGGTTTGCTTGCCGGTTGGCTTGAACTGAGTTAAAATTTTGATTGGAGCACCCTTTTAAATTCAGTGTACCTTTAAGTTTATTTTGCGATTTTTTTGTGTTTGTGCGAACGTAAATGAACACATATACAAATATAGATTTCGACTTTAAACACAAACAGGTTTACAACTCTTTCTAAGCCATATTTAACTTTACCACTCTAATTTCTGATAATAGTATCACATTTTCTTCATGACCAAAACACTTACGCAAATAACCGAAACCGGGTACCAGGGCCGGGGAAACCCACTTCCAAAAAACCGGGGCTGGGACTGGGGCCGGGAAGACCATCCCCCGACCCGATGTGTATATATAATAAAAAAATATTTATTTTATATATAATATATTAATTAAATATTTTTTAAGTTAATTATTTTGTATCAGCATTCACTCGTGTAAGTCCCAAACCCATAGTCCCACACCCACAGTCCCAAACCCACTAACCCTAGCCTCCACCGCCCACCGCCACCAACCCACCGTTCGGCGTTCACTTCGGCACCCCCCGACCCGCGACCACCGGCGACGAATCTGCTCCGGTCTGCTCGACGACCGTCGGCGACTCTGCTCCACGCACACCTCTGCTCCAGCAGTCCAGCTCCACGCCTCCAAGTCCATGGTAATCTTTTATGTTTCTTTCTTCTCTAAAATCCATCAGTTTGATTTCTTATTTTGATTGAATATTGATTCCTTAATCCTTATTTCTGCTTCAATTTTAGTCTAAAAAAGTTTGTTGTTTGCTTCAATTTCAATCCTTATTTCTAAAATCCATCAGTTTGTTGTTTGCTTCAATTTTAGTCTTAAAAAGTTTGTTGTTTGCATTATGTATCAATTTAAGTTTGTTGTTTGCTTCAGTTTTAGTCTAAAAAAGTTTGTTGTTTACATTAATTGTATCAATTTAAGTTTGTTGTTTGCATTAATCACATTTGAGAATTGAGATTCTGCCATTTAAGTTTGCATTAATCACATTTGACTGGGTATTGACCGAAAGTTGACCGGGGTCGGGGTTGGTATCCCCGTACCTAGGGGTGAGCATTCGGGAGGGTCGGTCCGAAAAAGGGCCAACCCGATCGGGTTTTGGGTGGGGGATACAGGCCCCGAAACCCGCCCAAAAGTTTAATTCGGGTTTCGGGTCAATTCGGGGTCGGGTTGGGCGGGTTGGGCCAGATCCAAAAAGAGGAGGAAGGGTGTTTACCATGTGCATTGCAGGCTTCTAGAGTAGAACTTCCTGCATTCTGGGATATGGAAGAAGACCTTGATGTTGACCATGTCTATTCCAACAACATATACACCATGCTTAACACTTATGGAGTAGAAGTTGCAAGAACCAGCATCATATTGGAAATGAAGAACGTTTTTGGGAGTTATGGTGTCGAGATTGATTATAGACATTTGAGTCTTATTGCCGATCACATGACTCATTGTGGTGGTACAGACCCATGAGTAGATTTGGAAGCATATCGGAATCAATATCTCCTTTTCTTAAGATGTCGTTTGAGACTGCATCCAAGTTTATAAATAATATTTAAGAAAATATATGTATATATATATATATATATGTAGTTCGGGTTTCGGGCGGGTTCGGCCTGAAATTGTAGCCACCCGCCCCGATCCGGTTTACCCCATCGGACCATTCGGGTTTATTAGCATTCCATAGTCTTGTGGGAGAAGGGCATTTGGCCTACTATAAAAGGAAACTTATATATGATGCTGATGCTTATAAACCCAATATTGAATCTTGCTAAATAAACAAATTAAATTATTTAGTAACCTGCCATTCTTGAAAGCCTTGAACACTTTCATGATTTAATTTCTTGATGATGGCGACCATGGATCCAGTACCCTGCTTGAAGGGCAACATTGTCTTTTCGTCCACCCAACCCTTGCAAACAGTCCCAAAACCTCCGACACCCAAAAACCATATCGGACTTGAAATTTCTAGTGGCAATCTTCAAATCTGAATAAGTATAAACTTTCAAATCCGCTGCCGGCAACACCTCACCGTTGCCGCTGGGAGATGAACAAATATCATCATCCCCAAACCGGCTATGGCTATGGCTTTGGGTACTAGTGGTGCCTGAAATCCCAACACCATTTCTTGTATTATTGGTTGATATCCCTTCATAATGATATGATATAATATAATCATCACACCATACAAACAAAAACCATTAATTAAATTATATATATATATATATATATATATAGGGTCAGGTTCAGAGGAAAACCTCAAATAACCGAAAAACTAAAGAACACCCTTACAGACATTGATTAAACGCAATCCAAATGATATTAATAATCAACCATTAAATTAATTAAAATTAATGAAAAGGGTAGTAAAGTAATTTGACCACTATACCCTACCGCCAAAACAAAACAAATCCACCCCAACTAATCACTACTCTCGGTCACAAATCCACCTCCATGAGTTTTCCGGCGAAAACTTGCAGATTCCGACGAGTTCATGGTTTTCCGGCGATGCTTGCCGTCGACTGCCAAACTTCAAGAAATCACATATTACTTAGTGGTTTTCAATTCTAAAACTTGCAATATGATCCAAACTGAAAAACAAACAAGTATGTAAACGAAAAACGATAAATAACAAGTCGACATGCACAAATGAATATATATGCACTTGTGCATAGCATTTGTGGTGGTTGTTTCCAAAGAGGAAGAAGAAGGTGGAGAAGACAGAATCAAAGGTGGAGAACAATTTTAGATCTAAACAATCGGTACATCAAAATCGAATTATAGATATGCACAAATGCATATATATATGCACTTGCTCTGCATCATCAAAAACACCTTCGTCAAACCGTACAAATCCACTTATGAAATCAAAAGACTAAACAAACTTATACAATACACATTTATACATGAAATCAAAACTTCAAATTAGATTCAAACCAAAAATTCAGAACCCTACACAAATTTATACAAATCCGGACATGAAATCAAAAGGCGAAACTAATATCTAACCATATACAAATATAGATTTCGACTTTAAACACAAACAGGTTTAAAATTTCGACTTTGACTCTGTTTACGAACCTGGATTTGGTCTTCGTTTCATGGTGTTCTGATATGAATTTGGCCCTTGTTTTTTGGGTAGTTCAGCAGTGGATTTGGTTTTCGTCTTGTGGGTGCTTCAAATCCTGGAGGTGTTCATAATATGGAGTTTTTTTTAATGATATTGGGGTCTTGATGAAGAAGACAGCGGGTCGATGGTGTAAACGACAACGAAAGGTGGTGGATGGTGGCATGGTAGAAAGGATGAACAATGATGGGTTTAGTGATGCTTGATGCTGTTGTCACTATCCCCAACCGGATCATCTCCATTTTTATCCGCTTTGATGTGGAGATCGCGATAAGAGCTGCTAATCCGACTTCTGTTGCTGTCTGATCGGTAAGAGTGCTCATAAGATGATTGATCTCGTTTGGATCTAGGAAAGGAAAGGAAAGGAATGGAGAAGAGAGAGAAATGAAGGTGGTGGCGGTCGACGGTGGTGGCGGGAGAGAAGAGAGAAGAGAGGGTAGGGTTTTCTTAAATCTGAGCCTTTAATTTTTTTTGCCAACTTTACCCCCGTTGCAGCTTAAGTAATATATTCATATACCCTTTAACTTTGATTTATTTACAAAATTACCATTGAAATATTAACCTTTGATTTGTCTTATCCTATGTCTATAAAGGTGTTCCTAGGTTTTTCAATTATTTGAGGTTTTCCCTTAAATCTTTCTCTCTCTCTCTCTCTTTATATATATATAGAGAGAGAGAGAGAAAGAGGGTGATTTTTTTAATTTAATTAATATTGTTTAACCGTTTGTTTAATCACATCCATCATATCATCTAATCTAACGGTCGATCAGATATTTTTTAGTTTTTCATATATTTGAGGTTTTCTTCTGAACCTCCATGTATATTTCGCCTTAATTTGAGAACACCACGTAAACCACCATAATTTTCTTAATTTCATTTCAATTATAATTCCTTAAATTAAAAAATAAATAAATGTTTTTGAATTATTTATTAGATAGTTTGGTAAGCACCTGATTTTTAAAGAAATTAAAGTATATTGGAAGGACCAAAAATAAATAATTCCAATTGCTAAAATATAAAATTTCCCGGAGAGAATATGAAAAAAAAAATCTATTTATTTTTAAATCCGTTGCTAAAATAACCAAAATAAAACTTTAAAAATAATTTGTAATGTATGATAATAGGGATGGCAAAAAAAACCGAAACCGACGGTGAAAACCGAAACCCGAAATTTTCGGGTTGGGTTCGGGGACGTCTTAACGGGGACGGGACGGGGATCGGGGATATTTTCGGGGATTTTAACGGGGGCGGGGACGGGGACCATTCTCACCGGCCCGGCCCGGCCCGATATTATATACATATATATATATATATGTATATTTGTTGTTTTAGGGCCTAATCCATTAAGAAATGTAAGTAAGCCCAAAGGCCAAAGTCCAAACCTACCCACAAAAAACCCTAAACAGCTATTCAGCTAATCGTCTCAGTGTCTCACACTCTCACTCTCAATCACTCTCATGCTCATCGATTCGTCCCTGCTCTCAGCGGCTCAGCCAGTCAGCCTCTAGTCGATTCCGAGTAGGTGTTGTCCGACCAGCAGGGTGTCGAGTTCTTCTGCCATCTAGTCGCCGGCGACGGTAGGGGTTTAAAGTTTACTAGTTTCCGTTCATCTTTTATCGAGCGATCCTCAATGATTTTATGCGATTTACGTCTCTCGTTTGTGGTATCTGATTTTCAATTGGTTCAGAGATTACAGCAACCTATCATCAACATTTTTTATTAATATTTTTTACTCCGATTGTTACATACCGAGACTGATTCTATATGGCACTTGATTTTTTATGCGTTTTTGTTAGATTCTAGTCGTACTTGTTACCTTGTTGGTGTATTCGATTTGTGTTTCTGCGATACTGTTAAAACTTAAAATCAGTGTAGATGGGTGAATTTTACCCTTAACGGGGATCGGGGAAACCGCGGGGATCCCCGATAACATCCCCGACGGGGATCGGTACGGTTATGGGGACGGGGATGCTTATCGGTTTCGGGGACGGGGACCCTGAAAACCGGCCCGTTGCCATTCCTATATGATAAGAAGTAGGCAAACGTGGTTTAACCTAAAAACAAAAGTCAGCCGCCACACACTCTCATCTCCCTTGTATTTCTTCTTCAGTCTTCAGATCTGTATAAGATCGATCGATCGATTATTTCAATCTCAACCCCACCATTTTAAGCCTTCAATTGGACCAAATCCCTTATATTTCTTCATTCATTCTTCAGATTTCCGTTCTTCATGTCCACTTATTTAAATATCAAGTGTTTGCGAAGATTTTGTCTGCCTACATTGTTGGAATCGGTGGTCTCGGAATTAAAGGTAAAATCTGATTTTGTTTTTTAATTTCTTTCAGATTCACAACTAGAATTCATGTTAAACTTTAATATTAAGATTGATATCACCTGGAACGAAACAGGTTTTGTTATCATGATAATTTTATCTATATTCCTTTTCTTTAACGGGTATCACATTAATTCAAATCTTTTATATGATTCAAGTGTCTTAATGATCCATGTTGATGAATGGCATGGAAGCTTGAATCTGGTGGATCTCGCCGGAAGCGAGAGAGCATCAGCAGATGAATCTAAGGAGAGGAGAAATGAAACAAAACACATCAATAAATCCCTCCTAGCACTTCAAAATGTGATTCGTGGCCTTGCACTAAAAACAAGCCATGTGCCATACAGAGACAGTAAATTAACAGAGCTTCTTCAAAGCTCGCTAGGTACTCAAAATGTTCAACTTATATCCGTTGCTGGCTAAAATTGGTTGATTATATTAATACTTATATTATCTGCTGCATATTATAGGGGGTAAAGCAAAAACGTTGATGCTTGTACAACTAAGAGATGATGTGGAGTCTTTGAAGGAAACAATCCAAACCTTGAGGTTTGCTGAGTGTGCGGCAGCAGTGGAGCTAGGTCCTGCACATAGCAACAAAGCAGGCAAGGGGTGAATGATTTTGATTAAAAATGCTTTTATTACTTAATACCTTTAATCAAACATTTTTTTTAATTAAAAACAGTCAAGGTTTTCTATTTTCTTTTTTAAAAATGGTGTTAAGTTTTCTTCAGAATCTTGAGTTGGAAAACAAAATACTCTGACCAGTCTCTTTGTCTCCAAGTCCCCCTTAGCTTCCATACTTGCAAGCCAATTATCATTTGAATCAAAAGTTTTCATGCTCATATTCACATTTGGACCATCCATGAGCTTATCAAAGTTATATTCCTCATTGAATGGGTGGATTTCCTCTTCCCCCTCACTATCACTTTCTAGGACTACTTCCTCTTCTATATCGTGAGCACTGATTCAATTAGAGGAACGAAGGGTGAACTCTACATCGTACTTGATATCTTTAAGCCATTGTATGAAGCACATCACAGTAGAATCTGTAGAATTTGGTTCAATTAGAGGAGCTCTTGCATCCTCCTGAAATTGGGTGGAAGCTTGAATCCCGGATTAGCATCTTTCATGGATCGATGATGTGTGCGCAGATGAGAGGATCGTCTAGGACTCTCGATTTCATGTTTTAGGGGAATGGAGAGGTAGCAAATATCAGGGATCGTGGGGAGGGGAAGTAAGGAAGATGTTGAAAATAACTGAAAGTTTAGAAAACCACCTGTTGAAAAACCGCCCCTTATTCGTTTTTATAAGTAGAATAGCTAGATATTAGTTTACTTTAATGCACACTATTACATCATTAATAACTATTTCAAAGTTTGAACAACCTAAGGGTACAAAATTAATTAAATATTTTAAAACAATACATTTTTTGATCAGGTATTTATAAAAAGATGTATACGAGCTTATAATGTTAATCTTAAAATTAAAATAAGTAAAAAAGCTAAAAGGTAATCTATACGTTAACTTTTAAGTGAGTAGTTGTATACCTACCTACGTGATACTAAAGTGGAAACCTTGAATTTTCTAAAAATGTTCTATTTTCCTTTGTTATCGATTTATTATATTTGCAATTCTGTTTGATTATCACTTGCAATTATTTTTATAATCATATTCTACAAAGCATACAAAAACGTGAATTAGGATGTCATGATGTGGCAAATCATATTTTGCGTTTATAACATAAAACATAGTAGTAGGATGATGCTTATAATTTGTAACATATACTAATAGAAAATCAGGTCTTGATGAGATCATCATATTTATTCATAGCATAAAGCAGCATAATATAGTGAAGTTCTAAAGTTGAAATACATAAAAGTTACCTCAAATATCCATGTTTAGCTTGATTTCATGATTTCGTTCCATGGAACGTACGTGCCGATAACGTGTTAAAGAACAACGAAATAGAGAGAATCAAAAAGCTGTAAATTTTCATTAATCATAAGTCCTATAAATAGTTGAGGGAGAACACGATAAGCATGGGAAACAACATTTACTCCATAAATAACTCTAATATCTTATAATTATCTCCATCTTTATATTTATTTCTATCGTCATATCTTTTATACGATGACACATTTATCCTACAACATAAATTACTTTTTATATGTTTAATTTTATTAATGGCCGCTTAATACTTCTAACTAAACACCTCCTAAAAAATGGTTTTGTTGCTTAATACTTCTCAGTGATGGTATGAACACAAAGATTCATATATGAACACAAAGGTTCATATATGAATTGGTTAAAAAAAAATTCATATATGAATCACAAAGGTTCATATATGAACACAAAGATTCATATATGAATCAATTAATTGGTTCAATTGATTCATATGTGAACCTACAGTTAATTAGTTTCATATATGAAACACAAAAGTTCATATATGAATCACAAGATTCATATATGAATTAGTTATAAAGAGTTCATATGTGAATTACACAGATTCATATATGAATTCAGCCCGTGTTTTTGTAAAAGTTACGAAATTGTCCTTCTATTTTTGGAACAACCGCAACTTTTGACCGGGCAAAGCCGCAACTTTTGACCAATTATAACCAATGTTCTAAAAGGCTCGCCACGACAGCCGCCATGGCGCGCCGTGGCTGAAGGGAGAAAGCCAATCGGACACACCCATTAACATTAATGATAATGGGGAATTGACTGTTGTTACAAAGTCCGCAAGAGAAACCCGCCAAACGTTCAAATTCAGTAAAGTCTTTCCCCGTACAACAACACAAGGTCTTTCTTCTACCATCAATGAACCAAATACATCAAAAGGTATCAACCATTTGTGTCAAAATATATATGATTATTTTTATAAAATTATGTGTTTTCAGAGGACGTGTTTCTTGAAATTCAACCACTGATACGGTCCGTGCTGGATGGGTATAACGTGTGCATATTTGCATACGGTCAAACAGGCTCTGGAAAGACTTATACCATGGTAAGTTTTGTAGCTCACACAAGTATGTTAATGTATGATGAATATTTGATCTACGATTTTTTGACTTGTTTTGTGCTTTTCTTTTAGATGGGGCCTGAGAAAATATCATCATCATCTCCTGAGGACCAGGGGGTCAACTACCGAGCCCTAAAAGATCTGTTTGATTTATCCCAATCCAAGAAAAGTTGTTGTCGATATGAAATTTGTGTCCAAATGGGCGAGATTTATAATGAACAAGTTCGTGATTTGTTATTGAAGAAGGATGGTACTCAACGCAAATATCCTTCACTTGTAGCTTTAGCTTCCTAGTGTGACTTTATTTCATTTCTCATATATTCATATACATACATACATACATACATACATACATACATATATATATATATAGAGAGAGAGAGACCATTATATCTTTTTTCCCCTTTGTTCCCCTGCTCACAACGGAAAACGGGTTTGCAACTGCACTACTCTCTATATGTTGTGCATTATATGTATATCTTAGAAGACCATATGTGAAAATATATCGTGCATTATATTGTCGTTGTTTAGACGGATACCTTGACTTTCACACCCTCAGGATATTGAGTTCCCCCCAAAAAAGTGGGTCAGCTCACTTAGCTGTCCCCACTACTAGCATGCACCCTGTTTCATCAACAGCATATGTCCTGAAATTGATGCAGAGAGGGTTAAAGAGTCGGGCTACCGGTGCCACCATCTGGAACGAAAGGAGCAGCCGCTGCCGCTGCCGCTCCCACAGGTTTTGTTATCATGATAATTTTATCTATATTCCTTTTCTTTAACGGGTATGACATTAATTCAAATCTTTTATATGATTGAAGTGTCTTAATGATCCATGTTGATGGAAAGGATCTTGAGACAAATGCCGAATGGCATGGAAGCTTGAATCTGGTGGATCTCGCCGGAAGCGAGAGAGCATCAGCAGATGAATCTAAGGAGAGGAGAAATGAAACAAAACACATCAATAAATCCCTCCTAGCACTTCAAAATGTGATTCGTGGCCTTGCACTAAAAACAAGCCATGTGCCATACAGAGACAGTAAATTAACAGAGCTTCTTCAAAGCTCGCTAGGTACTCAAAATGTTCAACTTATATCCGTTGCTGGCTAAAATTGGTTGATTATATTAATACTTATATTATCTGCTGCATATTATAGGGGGTAAAGCAAAAACGTTGATGCTTGTACAACTAAGAGATGATGTGGAGTCTTTGAAGGAAACAATCCAAACCTTGAGGTTTGCTGAGTGTGCGGCAGCAGTGGAGCTAGGTCCTGCACATAGCAACAAAGCAGGCAAGGGGTGAATGATTTTGATTAAAAATGCTTTATTACTTAATACCTTTAATCAAACATTTTTTTTATTAAAAACGGTCAAGGTTTTCTATTTTCTTTTTTAAAAATGGTGTTAAGTTTTCTTCAGAATCTTGAGTTGGAAAACAAAATACTCTGGCCAGTCTCTTTGTCTCCAAGTCCCCCTTAGCTTCCATACTTGCAAGCCAATTATCATTTGAATCAAAAGTTTTCATGCTCATATTCACATTTGGACCATCCATGAGCTTATCAAAGTTATATTCCTCATTGAATGGGTGGGTTTCCTCTTCCCCCTCACTATCACTTTCTAGGACTACTTCCTCTTCTATATCGTGAGCACTGATTCAATTAGAGGAACGAAGGGTGAACTCTACATCGTACTTGATATCTTTAAGCCATTGTATGAAGCACATCACAGTAGAATCTGTAGAATTTGGTTCAATTAGAGGAGCTCTTGCATCCTCCTGAAATTGGGTGGAAGCTTGAATCCCGGATTAGCATCTTCCATGGATCGATGATGTGTGCGCAGATGAGAGGATCGTCTAGGACTCTCGATTTCATGTTTTAGGGGAATGGAGAGGTAGCAAATATCAGGGATCGTGGGGAGGGGAAGTAAGGAAGATGTTGAAAATAACTGAAAGTTTAGAAAACCACTTGTTGAAAAACCGCTCCTTATTCGTTTTTATAAGTAGAATAGCTAGATATTAGTTTACTTTAATGCACACTATTACATCATTAATAACTATTTCAAAGTTTGAACAACCTAAGGGTACAAAATTAATTAAATATTTTAAAAAAGTACATTTTTTGATCAGGTATTTATAAAAAGATGTATACGAGCTTATAATGTTAATCTTAAAATTAAAATAAGTAAAAAAGCTAAAAGGTAATCTATACGTTAACTTTTAAGTGAGCAGTTGTATACCTACCTACGTGATACTAAAGTGGAAACCTTGAATTTTCTAAAAATGTTCTATTTTCCTTTGTTATCGATTTATTATTTTTGCAATTCTGTTTGATTATCACTTGCAATTATTTTTATAATCATATTCTACAAAGCATACAAAAACGTGAATTAGGATGTCATGATGTGGCAAATCATATTTTGCGTTTATAACATAAAACATAGTAGTAGGATGATGCTTATAATTTGTAACATATACTAATAGAAAATCAGGTCTTGATGAGATCATCATATTTATTCATAGCATAAAGCAGCATAATATAGTGAAGTTCTAAAGTTGAAATACATAAAAGTTACCTCAAATATCCATGTTTAGCTTGATTTCACGATTTCGTTCCATGGAACGTACGTGCCAATAACGTGTTAAAGAACAACGAAATAGAGAGAATCAAAAAGCTGTAAATTTTCATTAATCATAAGTCCTATAAATAGTTGAGGGAGAACACGATAAGCATGGGAAACAACATTTACTCCATAAATAACTCTAATATCTTATAATTATCTCCATCTTTATATTTATTTCTATCGTCATATCTTTTACACGATGACACATTTAACCTACAACATAAATTACTTTTTATATGTTTAATTTTATTAATGGCCACTTAATACTTCTAACTAAACACCTCCTAAAAATTGGTTTTGTTGCTTCATTGGCTAGAATAGCCTCCACGACTTCTACATTTAAGAGAATTATTTTATCGCTTTAAGTATATTTTAAGAGATTAAAAAGACATTAGTCACAAGACATTAAAGGTTTGTATTTTTTTTATGGTTCTAAATCCCTTTGTGGCTCTAAATCCCTTTTAGGCAGATGACCTTTGTGTCCTATTTCTGTGATACCATGGTAGTTCTCCCGGCCTTTACCAACAAAATCCAAGACTTGTTCGTAGAAGCCCATGGTGATTTTGTTAAAGGCGCTGGGGAGTACTTGGTATCGTTAACGGTAGAAAGAATGTGGAAATATCGGAAACGCCGAAAACAACGGTTCCGTTACGATCTCTGTATTTTTATTTTATTCACTGTATCTAGGTATAAGCAGCAATTAGGAAAACACAACCAAGTAAATTGGATCATACTCACTTTCATTAGGGAGAAAAGCTACAAAGTGGCACATTCCCACTTTTTCTCTTACCTTCCGGCTATGCTTATGCAAGAAAGTCAAGGAATCAATACTTTGATTGCCTTCAGTTGGAACTGTCGGGGCCTTGTTCTTGCGGTGGATAGACAAGCTTACGAAGCGGGTTACTTAACTCCGAGTCACTTTCGTTTTTATCTTGTCCTTAAGTTTATGATGTATTTCAGTCCTTTCATTTCGCTTTGTATTATTATGTTATGTAACGTTCTAATTTTAATGTTAGGATTGTTCCGTTCGGGTGATGGCTAGGCCGTTACACATTCGTGACGCAAACATTTCCCTTAAAAAAAATAGGGCGCCTTTGTCACATTGATAAAAGGTAAACTACACAAATAGTCCCTTTGATGTTGGTTAATGCCAATTAAGCCTTGTTGTTGATACAAAATATCATCCCAATCAAGAATATGATTCAAACATACAGAAATCGAATTAGCATGTGAATTTGATGTTGGAAATATTGTGGCCACATGATGGCTAATCCGATTATCAAAATGATCATCATCAGCATCAATCTCGCTACTCCTAACCAAAGTGAAAATCACTTTATATTTATCTTGAATATAACTTTTATTTAGTCTGAATAAAACTAAATATTCAAATTGAATAAATAGTAAATATTCAAATTCAAAAACACTTTATATTCACTTTGAATATAAGGTGATATTCACTTTGAATAAAGTAAAATATTCAAAATGAAATTCATATCATAATAAATATTGATATTTATTAGAGTACATTACATTTTTCGTCCCTATGGTTTGTTGAAAATTTCTATTTTCGTCTGTGGTTTTCATTTATTACACTGATGGTCATTATGGTTTGCATTTTATTTCTTTTTTCATCCTTAGTCCTACCAGCAATTAAATAAGTCTCCTTACTCAGGGGCATAATAGTCTTTTTATCATTTCTTTTACTTTTTAGTTAAAATAAAATAAATACAAATGCATTATTGATTTTTTGTTGTTTTGATTTCGAGAGAATTTTTCGATTTTTTATTGATTACAAGAGATCTTTTAAAGTTTTTTCGTTGATTTCAAAATTCTTTTTTAACTGATTTCGATGGAATATTTCGGCTCCTTAGTACTAAATTAATAAATACGATGTAAACATAATTGTGCAACATTATAACGAGTCAATTTAGACCAACGGCTAGGGTTGGCAATGGGTAAGGGTAACCCGTTATCCGTTATGTTTTAACCCGTTGGATAACGATATAAATAAAAAAATTATTCATTTATGCACTTATATATTATCCGTTTACCCGAAATTTTAGTGGATATGGTATGGATAAACGGTTTTCGTTATCCATTATCCGTTACAATATAATATATACATGCAGAGACTCCGCAAAATGCAAACTTTGCATTTGTTGCATCCCTTACAAACCACAGTCTGCATATGTGCAGACTGGTTCTGCACATATGCAGATGAATAAGTTAAAGAATATACATATAATAAACATACATTCATATGGGACAAATGCACGTATGCAGAACCAGTCTGCACATATGCAGACTGTGGTTTGTAAGGGGTGCAACAAATGCAAGGTTTGCATTTGATTTGTACCCTATACATGTATATAGTTAAATATTAGTGTGTGTATATACATAATTATATATTATTAATATTCTTTATAATGTTGACGTATATTCTTTTATTATTTCTTTTTAATATGTACTTTAACTTATTTTTTATATTTATCGAATAAATATTTCATGATGATTAAACGAAAACAAGACGGGTTCAAGAAAATAAATTCAATAAAAAATGTTAAGCCTTATAATTTTTATATTTTTTTTTAAATATTACACTATGATTGTTCTTTGGAAGTAATAAATTGTTTAGTACATATTAGATAAAAAATAGTAACTATATTTATAAACTTATGTTTTACTTATATATTTGATAATTTAACAATATCAATTGTAGTTCAAAATGAAAATTTATTTTACCATTTATCCATTACCCACTACTTTTAATGAGTAGGGTAGGATATGGATAAGGGTTTTATGAGATGGATAATTACCCACTATTTTAAATGGATAGGATAATGGAGTAACCCTATCCATTGTCAGCCCTACCAAAGACTAATATAAAATTTAGGGCAAATGACTAATATCAAACTTAGGGCTAATGTCTAATATCATCTTAGGGTGTTACACGAATATCATGAAAATACATGGTTTTTGGAAACCAGATATATTATGACATTTTTATATAAATGTAAAATTACAATGATATATTCATATTTTCACAAAGGGCTATATATTAAAAGTTACGTTAGTAAAATGGGAGATGCAAATTGTTATTATCCCATTTGAACAAGCAACAATTCAGTTAATCATGAGATAGAGTAACAAGATGAGATATAAAGAAATATGGTGTATTATTCATATGTAACAGAACTTCTTAGAGAGAGAATGGTTCTCTTTCTAGAACACACACACACTACACCATGGATTACGTTGTAATATGATTTCTTACCCTACCTACACACATAAATCCTATATATACTCCGTTATTACACACTCAAGTCCAAGTCTATATTTCCCTACTAAATTGTAACCGCTAAATGTGTGTAACCGTTGTAACCCGTCGATTTCATAAGTTTTTTTGATGAATTTTTTTTATGGACTTGTTTATTTTGATGAAATTGTTTCATATCATTCATTTCTTGATGAATTTTTTTTATGAAATTTGTAGTTTCATAGGTTTTTTTTTATTTTTATGAAACTTTTCATATATTTTCGTTTTCACCTATGAAACTACAAATTTCATAAAAAAATTATCAAGAAATGAATGATATGAAATAATTTCATCAAAATAAACAATTTTATAAAAAAATTAATCAAAAAACCTATAAAATCGATGGGTTACAACGGTTACACATATTTAACGGTTACACACATTTAGTCACCTCAAAATATTGATAAACCTTTACAAACAAATTTTATACGTGGCTTAAAGTCACCTCAAAATATTGCCACCATATCACAATGAATGAATCAAATACCACCGTTTATGCAAAGGCGTTGCCACCTCGAATGATAGTCCAATCTTACTAAAAAGTTTATATAAAAATATTTTAATATTAAAAACAAGTTGTAAACCCCCTCAAACTTCATACGTACCCATTGCACGTAGTATCGTGTTCATGGGTTGGGTTGGCCAGGTTAAAGCATTTTAACAACCCAATTCAATCATCACGGTTTGAAAAATCCCAACCCAATCCAACTCAATCAAAAAGTGTAACCCAACCCAACCCAACCCATTCGGGTTGGGTTGGTCGGGTTAAAACTTTTATTGATCATTTCACCATTTAACTAAGTTATCGTGTCTAAACAAATTACTAAATGTTTCTAAATAAATTGCCTTTTTTTCACGGAAAGTGCAAAGGAAGAGAGACGGTAAATAAATTGGAGTATAGGATTTGGACTATTGGAATTTGGAGCGCCTTTTTTCACGGGTTGTCGGGTTGGGTCGGTTTGTTTTGAGTCTAACCCGTTTTCAACCCAACATATGCGGATTGGTAAAAAAATAGTATCGATAATACATCGGGTTGGCTCGGTTTGAGTTTTTTTCCTTCGGGTTGAGTTGGGTTAGCCGGGTTAGTCGAAAATTTGAGCAACCCCTAATACATACGTTGTAATATCCACCGTGTATACTCTTTATACATACTTTATGATACTTTAAGATACAATGAACGATAGATTTTTAGAAGTTAAGTGTAATTTTTTAAGGGTTTTATATGTGAAATCATGTTTTTATAGATGAAATCATAAAGATTAAAACTTTTAAGGTTTTAAATGAAAAATTAAGAAATAAAAACTACATCTCATACCATTAAAATTTAATTTTAATTTAATTCCTTTTCTTTTGGTTTTTCGATTTATATATTTACCAGTTAATTAGTTATCAGCTAAAATACATTAAAAATATATATTTTTTCACAAATTATATCATTAGGCATGTCTCATAATATCATTGAATATAGCTCAATATTGAATATTTTAAACTTAATTATTTATATTTAAATCATAACATGAATAAAAAATAACATATTTTTAACGTTAATGGCATGCATGTATGATAAATGCAATGTTTAATCTTTATTAAATAGGGAAAAGTACACTAAAACCCAATGTACTTTCACATTAGGAATGATTAAGTTCTTGGACAATTTTTTGGAACAAAGAAATCATTGCACATTTCAGAACCTGTTAAATAAACCACTGGACTTTCTAAAATCTGTTACATACATCCTTATGACATACATACGTCCGTTGGGTTTTATTGTACTTTTCCCTATTAAATACGCATTCTTCTCGATGTTTGTGGTTGATCCTTCTTGAGTTTAATTTTTCTTCTTAGAGTTTGTTTGGTTAGTATTAATTTGTTTAAACCTAGTGTATCAATTTTTAGTTAATTAAATATCTAATTTATATATAATTGACCCAAAATAATTAAAAATGAAATTCATGTAATATTTAATTTAATAACTAATTTTTAAATATTTTGTATTATGATAATTATTTTGTGATATCAGAGTCAAAATATTATGGTCCATCTTTATTCGGCATAGGGGAGACTTGTTATAAGAACTTAAGAAGAGTGTCAAAAATGTTACTTTATGGTAGTTTCTCCATTTTCTTGTTTAGACATCTTGTAATCCTTTTCTCGCTAGCTTTTAATACATTGTCGTTTCAAACAAAATTCTTATGTATGTATGTGTGTATATCTTATAAATATTATATAACAAGTTATAAAAACTAATGTATCATATATTATATAATATAACTTTTTTATAAAAAATATATATTTAAGATATTGATTAATAGGGTTGGATTCACGTGAGACCAACATGTTTTCGTGAGACCACAAAATTAACACTAACCTTTACAGTGATTCATTGTGAAGGTAATAAAAATAGCGAACCTTTACAGCAAAAACACTGTGAAGGTTTATCATCATAGTACCTTCACAGTCTTTTGCTGTGAATATTTAGTGTTAATTTTTTAATCTCACGGTCTGACGAAAATAGTCTGATTTCACATGATCTCATTCTTGATTAATATATATATATATATATATATATATATATATTAACATATCACATTAAAGCTTTCATAATATCAATTGACAGGTATATGAAAGAAAATACACGTAAAATGAAACAAGTATATGCTACATACTCAACCTTGCAAATTACAATACCTTAAAGGTATCGAAACCATAAAGATAATATCTTAAAAGCATCGAAACCATAAAGATGACATCTTAAAAGTTATCAAATTAATTTTGTAAATAAATAGTATATCAACGATTGTTCTTTTATCCGTTACGTGGCTTGAAAACTGATGAATCAAGATCTTACCACCTCAAAATATTGCCACCTTAACCCAATATGTTAAAGTTAAATGCCCACCCTTTATCTCTCTATATATACATACATATATTATATATATATATGGGTTAAATCAAATAAGAACCACAAATTAATATGTTATAAACCCGTGAGAAAACGATATAAAAATATTTTTTTACATGATATTTTTCATCAAATGCTAGGATTTAAGATATTTTGTTTCTCATATATTTGTTTCATAATATGATAGTTTCGCATTGATTTGTTTCACCATGTGAATAATTTTAACGTGTATTTTTCATTTCACTAGGTGAATCAAAAATGTATTTCCACATGTAATCTTTTCACAAGGTGAACACGAACACGTGAAACAATATCTTAAATCATAGGTTTTGATGAAAAAAATCATGTAAAAGAATATTTCTATTTTGATTCTCACGGGTTTTAACGTTATTTGTAGTTCTCATTTGATTATCGTCCTCTATATATATATATATATATATATATATATATATATATATATATATATATATATATACTTGGAGAGTTAGGATTTTTGGTTAATCATAAATATGGTATTAACATGGCCGTTCCTGAAGTTTTTGATGCCCATGGCGAAAACCAAAAAAATGCCATTTTATCGCATATGAAAAAACAAAGCAAAATAGGCGACTCAATCCCACATTAAATCTCTATTAAATAAAACAAAAGTGACACAACGGGGGACATAAACCAAACCCCGTATAACAAAACATAAAATAAATTATCTAAAACGATGTCTTCGTGTGTTTTTTGAAACAAAAATATCAATCACCTTATCATAGTCAATATTTGCTAAAAACTTACTCTCAATACTCAAAATTGCTAATCCGTTCAATCTTTCTTGATTCATGGTAGACCGCAGATATGACTTCAACAACTTTAATTTTGAAAAGCTTCTTTCTGCCGATGCTATGGTGACTGTTACAGTCAGCAAAATCCTATAAGCAAGCAAGACATGTGGAAACATGACCATCTTCTTTGCAAACTCCATAATTTGTATCGATGTCCAAGGATTTTCTCTCGCGGATGCCTCTTCCGGTAACATTTTCTACAAAACTTGTAACTCCATAAACAAATACTGCCCATCGATACCAGAATCATCACCATTAGTTAAAACAAGTTCAAGATTAAAACAACAATTTTTCAACTCATCATCATGTAAACAAACTAGCTTCCGTCCATCAAACAAGAAGCCAAAAATAAAGTCAAATTCTTTCATTTGTTCAAATCTCGTTCATAACTGAGAAAGAGTCATGTCAACTAAAACAAGAAAATAATCAGTTCTAAATGTCTCTTGAGCAGATTGTTGTTCTCTCTCAGTATTTGGAATATCATCAAATTGTTTTTCCTGGAAAAAGAACGTTTTACAGCAAACTCGGGCTCAACTCCAATAGTATTCTCGATTTCTTTAGCTTCATTAATAGCACAAGAAAACCCATTTTCCATGTATTTTTCAAAAAAAAAACCAATCCCTCTAGATTCTGCACTGCAATATCAAGAAGCATATCCTTGGACTGTAATTTCTTACTTACCAAATTAATTTTCATGCCAAATAACCAAACTTGCAAGAAATTCAAAACTTGAAAACTCACCATTTACCAAAGTTCGACATCCCTACAAACTTTTCCATCCTCACTTACTTGAGCCAATTGTATTAAATCATCTTTAATTTGGCCAACTTGAGTTTTAATAGCTTTAACACTTTCAACGTGACTTTCCCAATGAGTAGTAGATAAAGATTTCAAAGTCAAATCATCAATATGTTCTAATAAAACAGTCCATATCTTCGTAGAATAAGAGAACACATTGTATATAGTCTTACAAGTACCAAAAAAGGTTTTTGCATTATGACAAGAATTTGCCATATCACATAAAACTAAGTTAAGACTATGGCAACCACATGATATAAAAAGGCTCTAGGATTTATATCAAGTAATCTTTTTTGCACATCTTTCCCTTTCATATTAGACCCTTTGTCATACCCTTGTCCCCGTACACACTTGATATCTAAATTGTAATAACCGAGATTATTATTTGAACAAAATAAGTTTTGGGAAGGAAGTTTCATGATTTTAAAGTCTAGGGGCTGTTTTGGAATTTGATAAGAGGGTATAAAAACTCTCATATTGAGCTCAAAACCCTAAAAACAAATCTTCTGAGTGTGATTGTGTGTGTGTGCGCGACTGTATAGAGAAAGAGCAGACTAAGGGGAGAAAGCTTTGGTCTCAAGAGCAAAATTTAAGAAGAAAAGTTCACCAACCATCACTTTGGATGAGGAAAGAGAACTGGAATCTATTGCTACATTGATTTCACCAGGTAACCTTTACTCTCAATTCTTATTTTAGAGTTGTTGTTGGGTTTGATTGGGTTGTTGAGGGTTTCCTTATTTAAGGGTACGGTTCACGGCTTAATAATCTCAAATAAGGGGATTTATAGAGTTAGATTAATCATCTTGTTGGAAGAAACTTTGTAATCGGTCATATTTGGATAATCCTCGGCCCTAATTTTATCCAGTATCGCATCCCCATTAGAGGGATCCGGTATTGTATTTAGAGGATCCGGAGTTAGGACTAGATAATAATTCCGGAAGTTGGGCTTAATTTGTAAAAGAACCAGAAGTCATTTATTGGACCGGTGTTCCGGAATTTAAACAAGGAACCGGAACTTATTTATTTGGGTCGTGATCCCGGAGTGTAATTCAATTGAAATCCAAAAATTTGTTTATTGTATGAGAGATCCGGTATTTTAATTAGTAGAACCGGAGTGGGGCCTCGTCAACTAAGATCCGGAATTGAAAGCAATTGAACCCGGAATTTGGGCCAAGCCAAGGATCCGGAAATCTACATGTGGAACCGGAATTGGACCAATTTAAATTGGATCCGGTATTAGGTCAATGAAGAGAACCGGAATTTTTGTAGCAGTACCGGAAGTGGGCTTTGCCATTTAAGATCCAGAGTTCCTTTATTGGGCCTAGAAACCGAATTTTATTGTGCACTGGAAATGAGTTCATTTGAATCCAGAATTTATTTTTAAGTGGGCCTTAAATCCGAAATTTACAAATTTGGATTCAAACAAATTTCATTTGGAAGTAGATGTGGACTTAATCCTTTGGGCCGATAGTGCGGTATTAAAATTAAGGGAATCCGGAATTAATGTCTTAGGCCGGTAAGTAAAGTCCAGAACCCAAATTTCTATTTTTTTAAGTGTAACTTACCAATTGGATAATTTTGGATAAGTTCGGAAGCAAGCTTGAGTAACAATTTAAAGATTCGTGACCTATGTTCCTAAAATTTTAGGTATCCCATCTAGAGGTCGAAAGCCTAAGTAAGAGGTCGTGAAGCGAGAAGAACAGGTGAATTTCCTTAATCCTTTTTACATGGAATGAAAGTTAAATGTTTTACTGATTATGGTGTATTTACGAGCATGATTTATTTACAAGCTTTTACGAACTATTCAATGAAAAGTATGATTTGCTTGAAAGATTATTTAGCATGAAAGAAATGAATTATAAAGAGTTTGTGTTTCATAATTTAATGTGGGCTATGTGAATGCTATGTGGAGTCGGTCTGCACAGTGGGATCAGAGTACCTCGGGATCCGATGATCCTTGGGCATCTGTGATGAGCCAGTAGGATGGAATTCGTTTCCTTCCTACTCGGATAAAGGGGAGTCTTCTTGGGCCCCGGAATGAGGCGAGAGGGGAGTCTGCTTGGGCCCCGATCGTGGTTAGTTTGTACGATCCGTGAACACTGTGCAGTTACCATGTTTGATGCTTTATGTGGAGATGATTAATGTATTTATGAAATGATTTTATTACTGTTGTCAAAAGTCGTTTTCAGAGGGAATTCACTAGACCGTTTGGTCTAATCCTTGTTTTTCAAAAACTAAACCATTTTCAGGTAAGCGGGTAGTAGGAGGCTCTGGCAAGTGAGCAGGGCAGGACTTGAGATTAATGCAGATAGAAGCAATGCCACTCATGCTATTAGTGGTTAGTTATTCTCAGTTGTGTATAGGTTGTTTCCGCCAACCAAATTTTGAATCAGATGTAATGAAATTTTGGGACCCAGTATTGTAAAGTTTATGATTTAATGATATGCATGTCTAATTTAGATTGGGTCGTTACAATTGGTATCAGAGCCATAGTTTAAGGGATTTAGGTGACTGGACGGGCCTAAACTTAAACTTTGGAAGTAGACATCACAACTGAGAATCAGGAAATGCGTTAGGAGGGCACTATTGTAGAGATAGGACTAATAGGGTACCGAGGACAGTCATTTAAGGTAAGTTTGGGATTACACCTGGCCAGTGTAATTGAGAACTTACAGGTACATGTATGTGCTTAATATGCCTTATTATTCTGAAGTTGTAGTTTTAAGCTAGTTTATATGTGGTGTTCCAAGTAATCTAGAATGTTAGCAAGATCCCTTAGGAGTAGATTGAGACCCATTGTTGGGGAAGTATCGTGAGAGATCATTTATGATGAGATGTATGTATACATCATAGAGAAAAAATGTTGTTCGGAATGTTATGAGCCGTCTAGGGGTAAAGTGTCAATGATAAGTTGCGTGAGTAAAGCGGTTGACCATGTTAGAGTGAGTAGCCTTCAATTGCAAGTAGAGTTTCATGCATGGCATTCTTATATGTGTTGCATGAAATTTTCACGATTAAAGTAAATGTGTAAATATCAATTTTGATCGGAAATGAGTCAGCGTGTGCAAACGTATGATTAAAGAAAAGGTGATTCCATTTACGTCGCACAATGAAATTTTGAGCTTAGCGATTTGCAAAATGTTCCACTCCTTTCATGATAAGTTAAATTGTTGCAAAAAGTCAAGAAAACGCTTGCCTGCAAAGCTTTTATAACCAAAATGAGTATTGACATGTTGATATCATATAAATGAGTGTGAGAGCCGACTGTTTACTTCGTGTCGGTAAATTCTTTCAGAATTTTGTCGTATGAAAAGATTTTCAATCAATATATTACTGTCATAACAACATCGTTTTGGTTGAGTAAGATTAAGTTTTACTGAAAGGTTGCGTGCGAACAATTTTCGAAAATCGTTGTGCAGGGCATTGGAGTTATGAGAATGTTGGGGTCATGTGTACCCAAGTTGTTTCCAAGTGTTGTTCTTTAAATGATAAAAGTGTGAAATGATTTATTTATCGCGTTGTCATGCATGAAGGCTATGAACTCACTAGGTCGTAGAGTATTACATTTTGAGATAAGGAAGAATTCTGAGAGTGGAGAGGTGTTTGACAAACCAGGGGGAGAATGTATATAGTTTTGGTATGTGTGTTCAAGAAGAGAGGTGAACAGTGGAAGAATCGGAAGCGGACTTTGGTGTCGGTTGTATAAGGGTCTGTACCCTTGTTCGGTGACTGGAAATACAGTTGCCGAGAGACGGTTGTGTCCGGAGGAAGGACTAGCAGTCATCAAGATGTTTGTTTTAGCAACTCATTATGAGTAGTGGGGTAAGGCAGAAATGAAATATCCTCGACGTCGAATAAGAGTTTTAAGGTAATCTTGTAATATTGACGTTGCACGAGTGAGTTTTGAAATGAGGACGATGGAACATGAAGTTGATTATGATATGTTGGAAGGATTAGGTTCGATAAGGAACCTTGTGGACGAAAAGGTTAGGGAAGTATCAGCAGGTCGACTATTGATGTTGAAGTCGGCAGCTGTGTAAGGTGTCTGAGGCCGAAGACTTGAACCAGAAGGTTGAAAGTTGAGAAAATCACTCTGACGTGTAGACACAAGAAGTCATCTAAGAAAGATAGGTACATGCATGGTGGTGGACCACCTTGTATGAGTGTTAAGATGGTGAAAGACTGCTGTTTTGGATAAGCGTTTTACTTACGAGGTTTGGACGGTTCGTAAAGGGATGAGGTATTAACACAGGCGAAATGAGTGTGTAGATTATATCGATCTGTGAGGGAATGTGCCCCGTCTATGTAATGGGTTGGGAAGACAAAGTAGCGAGATAGACTTGGTTATATTTGCGAATGAATGTGAAGGCAAGTTTGATGTTGTGTACAAATGACCATGAGAGATCTGGTCCGCAGTGTAACGTTATGGGTAGAGAATGTATGGATGAGTAGTGGCATCAATTGCCAAGATAAATGTGTCAGCCAGTGTTGTAGTAATGTGATGTTGGAAAGAGGAAACATCAGATGGAAGCCTTTCCGGAAAGAAGTAATCTAGAATTTGCATGTAAACCAATGAAGGAACTCTTGGGTGAGAGTTCATCAGGATGTTTCAGATGGTTATTTAAGCGAGTATAGTGATCAGAGGGGTTACAAAAAAACGTGGTACAAGATAGCACGTATAGCTTAGTGGTGACTCAACGAGGGCAGTTCCGAAGTATGGAGTACGGTTATGTTCTCCATCCGAACGGTTTGGGGACAACCGAATGGAACTGAGTTGGTTGGACTGAAAAACATAAGACTTCGGAACCACGATTTTAAGAAAGGGGTAATCTGATGCAAGACGCCACAGTTTGAAAGATGTATTCCTGAGAAAAGTGAAGTGGACTATGTTTTGTGGATCATCGAAATTATGAAGGTTGGATAGATAATGTACGAAACTTGGGGTGCCCGATGAGATGTTGGAAGGATTCACAGTGTGATACACGTCTCTATATTGGAGAGCAAATGAGGACGACCTTGTAGAATTCAAGCGATGAGTAGTCGACTATTGACATTATTGAACGAGTAGGAACAGTAGCCTACGAGTTGGAGTTACCGTAAGAATTAAAGGGAACGCACCCAACGTTTCATGTTTCGAATTTAAAGAGGTGTTTGACTGAGTCAGAGGTGACATACCTTTGGAAAGTGTCAGTTTTGGTGAAGGGTTGACTTACGTGAGGAACCTGTTTAGAGGGTGGACAGCAAGATTCGCAAGTTAAGGAATAAGGAGATTAGACTGGTAAAAGTTCAGTGGCATTTTCTTAGAGGGCAAGAGGCAACTTGGGAAATAGAAGAGGACATGAAGTCCAGATACCCTCATCTTTCCGATAAAGAAATTTCGGGGACGAGATTCTTTTGAGGGGGGAGTGTTGTAATAACAGAGATTATTATTTGAACAAAATAAGTTTTGGGAAGGAAGTTTCATGATTTTAAAGTCTAGGGGTTGTTTTGCAATTTGATAAGAGGGTATAAAAGCTCTCATATTGAGCTCAGAATCCTAAAAACAAATCTTCTGAGTGTGATTGTGTGTGTGTGCGCGACTGTAGAGAGAAAGAGCAGATTAAGGGGAGAATGCTTTGGTCTCAAGAGCAAAAATTGAGAAGAAAAGTTCACCAACCATCACTTTGGATGAGGAAAGAGAACTGAAATCTATTGCTACATTAATTTCATCAGGTAACCTCTACTCTCAGTTCTTATTTTAGAGTTGCTATTGGGTTTGATTGGGTTGTTGAGGGTTTCCTTATTTAAGGGTACGGTTCACGGCTTAATAATCTCAAATAAGGGGATTTATAGAGTTAGATTAATCATCTTGTTGGAAGAAACTTGGTAATCGGTCATATTTGGTTAATCCTCGGCCCTAATTTTATCCAGTATCGCATCCCCATTAGAGGGATCCGGTATTGTATTTAGGGGATCCGGAGTTAGGACTAGATAATAAATCCGGAAGTTGGGCTTAATTTGTAAAAGAACCATAAGTCATTTATTGGACCGGTGTTCCGGAATTTAAACAAGGAACCGAAACTTATTTATTTGGGCCGTGAGCCCGGAGTGTAATTCAATTGAAATCCGGAAATTTGTTTATTGTATGAGAGATCCGGTATTTTAATTAGTAAAACCGGAGTGGGGCCTCGTCAACCAAGATCAGGAATTGAAAGCAATTGAACCCGGAATTTAGGCCAAGCCATGGATCCGAAAATCTACATGTGGAACCGGAATTGGACAAATTTAAATTGGATCCGGTATTAGGTCAATGAAGAGAACCGGAATTTTTTGTAGCAGTACCGGAAGTGGGCTTTGCCATTTAAGATCCGGAGTTCCTTTATTGGGCCTAGAAACCGAATTTTATTGTGGACCGAAAATGAGTTCATTTGAATCCAGAATTTATTTTTAAGTGGGCCTTAAATCCGAAATTTACAAATTGGGATTCAAACAAATTTAATTTGGAAGTAGATGTGGACTTAATCCTTTGGGCCGATAGTGCGGTATTGAAATTAAGGGAATCCAGAATTAATGTCTTGGGCCGGTAAGTAAAGTCCAGAACCCAAAATTCTATTTTTTTTAAGTGTAACTTACCAATTAGATAATTTTAGATAAGTTCGGAAGCAAGCTTGAGTAACAATTTAAAGATTCATGACCTATGTTCCTAAAATTTTAGGTGTCCCATCTAGAGGTCGGAAGCCTAAGTAAGAGGTCGTGAAGCGAGAAGAACAGGTGAGTTCCCTTAATCCTTTTACGTGGAAGGAAAGTTAAATGTTTTACTGATTATGGTGTATTTACGAGCATGATTTATTTACAAGCTTTTACGAACTATTCCATGAAAAGTATGATTTTCTTGAAAGATTATTTAGCATGAAAGAAATGAATTATAAAAAGTTTGTGTTTCATGATTTAATGTGGGCTATGTGAATGCTATGTGGAGTCGGTCTGCATAGTGGGATCAGAGTACCTCGGGATCCGATGATCCTTGGGCATTTGTGATGAGCCAGTAGGATGGAATTCGTTTCCTTCCTACTCGGATAAAGGGGAGTCTGCTTGGGCCCCGGAATGAGGCGAGAGGGGAGTCTGCTTGGGCCCCGATCGTGGTTAGTTTGTACGATCCGTGAACACTGTGCAGTTACCATGTTTGATGCTTTATGTGGAGATGATTAATGTATTTATGAAATGATTTTATTACTGTTGTTAAAAGTCGTTTTCAGAGGGAATTCACTAGACCGTTTGGTCTAACCCTCGTTTTTCAAAAACTAAACCATTTTCAGGTAAGCGGGTAGTAGGAGGCTCTGGCAAGTGAGCAGGGTAGGACTTGAGATTAATGTAGATAGAAGCAGTGTCACTAATGCTATTAGTAGTTAGTTATTCTCAGTTGTGTATAGGTTGTTTCCGCCAACCAAATTTTGAATCAGATGTAATGAAATTTTTGGACCCAGTATTGTAAAGTTTATGATTTAATGATATGCATGTCTATTTTAGACTGGGTCGTTACATAAATCAAGTGATTTCAGAACATCTTGTAATACATTAAAAAGTCATAAACCAGATATATCTCCTACCACCAGAAACTCTTAAAAGAACTCTTCGACTTGTATAGGAGAAGTTGACACGTCTAACACATCTTATAATCAAAGTCATTTGTTCTTTATGGCTTGCATCCGGCGTACAATCAAGAATAACTGAAAAATAATTTACCTCTTTGATTTTTTTGATGATTTTGAAAGGTTTTTGTTAAACCGTACTACCACATGATATAGGCAACGGAAGCATATTTAGAATTGAATCATCCATGGCAATACAAACAAACAACTTATAAAGATGCATACGTTCTAGATGATTAACTACAATAGAAAGAATCAAGAACACTTACTTGTGATTGTGATTGTCGAAAACACAAAGATGAATTAACCTTGTTCTTGCTTCTTGGATGTCAAGGATCAATAGTGTGAATCCCTCTAGTGGCTCACACTTAAGAACACCAAACCAACAATCAAGATTGAAGCTTTAAACCCTAAACCCTTATTTAGGGTTTACAATTTTGGGAGGGAGGAGAAGGGAGGTTACGGCCTCAATAGAGAGATAGAGAGATTGATAAAAAAAACTCTTTAGGGTTTGATCCCTAGTAGTTTATTTATAATCCCCTTATTTACACATAGCCCCCTTGAAACGATAAGCTTGTTAAAAAACTCTTTTAACCAATTATCATTTAGTCCCTATAATTAATCTAATTAATTATATTGTAGCTTATAATTAATTTATCATCAAATGACAAATTAATAAACTAATTACTTTAACTCCCTTTCATTCTTCTTATTGTTATTTGGGTCTTAAGGGCAACCCAAAAGGACCCTGCTATTATTAGAAATATTACCAATAGTTAATGACTCTGGACACTATGTCCAACAGTCTCCCACTTGGACAAGTTATTAACTCTATTTGGTTTAACGCTTTCAAATAATCAGCAGAGAGCAAGCCATCCAATGCAGCTGCTGAACTCTGATAAAGATTCGGTCCTAAGATAAGTGATTTAATGTTCCTTTGTTCTACAAGATATCATATGAACCTGAGACATGTATAAATGTCTATCTCATGGATCAAGATTATGTTTCCCGATTTCCGATATGTGTTGAATTCATCAGACTACTCAATTGAACACATCAATTCTAGTCAGGGTTTGGCCAAACACTTAGTATCAACACAAAATCATCGAGGGGCCCATGGATATCGCTTCTCCTGTTTAGGCAGAAGGAACAAATAAACTTCGACTACACAGTTCATTTCTATTCATCATATTATACATGGACATACCCTGTATAACTGCCAGTCACGGTCAACGTTGGAGCACACCAAAGCATAACAGAATCCTAGAGCAAAACTCTATGCATCTCTGTTTGAAGAACATAAAATATTATCATCTCAAAATTACTCTGACTTAATCCATGAAGTAAACTTTTGAGTGCGGGTCGTTCCAATACCCAAATCACCATTAGGTACTCATGAGTGTTAGTTGCATTCTCTATGCTTTCGACACTTCATGACAGTCTTGAATCACTACTTACTTCCAGGAGTATGACTGAATGTGGAGGTTTGAGTAAATTAATACTCAGGAAGTTGGTTCTAAACATGCAAAACGAAACAATAATAAATTAAATGTAAATGGACGCAATCCAGCATATATTATAATCTCCATATAATAATCTCCAAATCAAATACAATTTATTACGTTTTAATACATCAAACTAGCAACTAAAATATTTAAAGTATATTGATAATTCTAACACCTATGGCTTCAGTATGATACTCATGTTTGGGTCGAGTCAATGCTTTCGTGAAAGGATCCGCCGGATTCTCTTCAGTCGACACTCTACTCACTACGATCTGTTTTTCCGCAACCTTGTGTCACACAAGGTGATACTTCCTCTCTATGTGCTTTGACTTCCCATGGTCTTTAGGTTCTTTAGTCAATGCGACTGCACCTTCGTTATCACAGAAGATTTCAATGGGTTCACTGATGCTTGGTACAACGCCTAGATCACCTATGAAATTCTTCAACCATGCAGCCTTTTTCGCTGCCTCACTTGCTGCGATATATTCTGATTCACACGTGGAGTCAGCCACCGTATCCTGTTTGGAACTTTTCCAAGTCACGGCCCCACCATTCAACAAGAACACCCATCCTGACTGCGAGCGGGAATCGTCCCGATCTGTCTGGAAACTCGCATCAGTATAACCTGTTACTCATAATTCATCTTTTCCACCATAGACTAAGAACATATCTTTAGTCCTCCGAAGATACTTAAGAATGTTCTTTACAGCCGTCCAATGACTTTCGCCTGGGTTCCCGTGATATCTACTCACCATGCTTAAAGCAAATGAGACATCAGGTCTAGTACATGTCATGGCATACATGATCGATCCTATAGCAGATGCATATGGAATTCGACTCATTCTGTCCAGTTCTTTACTAGTGCTGGGACATTGATCTTTGCTCAATCTTATGCCATGTTGCATGGGCAAAAACCCTTTCTTGGATTCACTCATATTGAATTTCTTCAATATTTTATCCAAGTATGTACTTTGGCTAAGTCCAATTAAACGCTTGGTTCTATCTCGATAAATTCTTATTCCAAGTATGTATGTTGCATTTCCCAAATCTTTCATAGCGAAACATTTCCCGAGCCAGACCTTTACATCTTGCAACATCGGAATATTGTTTCCTATGAGTAGTATGTCATCAACATACAAGACTAGAAATACAACATTACTCCCACTAGCCTTAACATATACGCAGGACTCATCTTCGCTTCGAGAAAATCCAAACTCCTTGACCTTTTCATGAAAATAAAGATTCCAGCTACGAGACGCTTGTTTAAGTCCATAAATGGATCTTTCAAGCTTACACACTTTATCTGGATACTCGGTATGTACAAAACCTTCAGGTTGTGCCATATACACATCCTCATCAAGTTTCCCATTGAGGAAAGCGGTTTTTACATCCATTTGCCATACTTCATAGTCATGAAATGCAGCTATGGCAAGCAATATCCTGATAGACTTAATCTTTGCCACTGGTGAGAAGGTTTCATCATAATCAATTCCTTGAGTTTGAGTGTAACCTTTTGCAACCAGTCTAGCCTTGAATGTGTGCACATTCCCATCCATGTCGGTCTTCTTTTTGAAGATCCACTTACACCCAACTGTTTTGCGACCTGGTGTGTGATCAACCAATTTACAAACTTGGTTATCGTACATATATTGAATCTCGCTTTCCATGGCCTCTTTCCATTTGGCAGCCTCAGGGCCTGCCATCGCTTCCTCGTAGTTGGATGGTTCATCCGCACAATCAAATGTTTTATCATTGACTAGTGTGTCTCCTTCCTTTGTAATATGAAAACCATAATAAAACTCAGGAGGTTGACTAACTCTACTAGTTATGCGAAGAGGTGGTGGAGGTATGTTAGTTTCCTCAACAGGTGGTTCAACCTCATGTTGAGGGCTAGTGTCAATTATAGGTTCATCATTGGTTGTTTCTTGAATTTCTTTAAGATCAATGTTGCTCCCACTATCCCTTTTGGAAATGAGCTCCCTTTCTTGGAAGACTCCCCTTCTAGCTACAAACACTTTGTTCTCTGAAGGTTTGTAAAATATATATCCAAATGATTTGTAGGGATAACCAATGAACCGACACTTCTCTACTCTAGGTTCTAGCTTGTTGTTAGTTTTGCGCCGAACGAAGACTTCACAACCCCAGACCTTTATATGTGCCAACGAGGGACGAGTCTCAGTCCACATTTCAGAAGGTGTCTTTGCAACCTTCTTAGTTGGAACGAGGTTTAAGATATGAGCTGCAGTTTCTAAGGCATAGTCCCAGAACGATATTGGAAGTGTGGCACGACTCATCATGGACCGAACCATATCAAGTAGCGTTCGATTTCTTCTCTCAGCAACACCATTGAGTTGTGGTGTTCTGGGAGGAGATAACTGCGAAACTATTCCACAATCCCTTAGATAGTCGTAGAATTCATGACTCAAGTATTCTCCACCCCTGTCGGATCGGAGCATCTTGATCTTCTTGCCCAGTTGGTTTTCTACTTCATTTTTGAATCCTTTGAACACTTCAAAGGTGTCCGATTTGTTTTTCATCAGATAGATAAATCCATATCTACTGAAATCGTCAGTAAAGGTAACAAAGTATCTTTCACCGTTTCTTGTGGCAGATCTGAATGGTCCACATACATCTGTGTGGATTAAGTCCAACAGATCCTTACCCCTTTCCATTTTTCCTTTGAAATGTGCTTTCGTCATCTTGCCAAGTAAACAAGACTCGCATACTTCATCAGACTTTAAGTCAAATGGTTCCAAGACCCCGTCCTATTAGAGCTTGGTGATGCGTTTCTTGTTTATGTGGCCAAGATGATGATGCCATAACGATGATTTATCCAATTCACTATTGGAGGAACCAACATTTAGAGTTAAGTTATTATTATTTCTACCAACACAAATCACGCTTTCATACACACCATTACAAGGAGAGGCTTTAAAATAAAAACAACCATGTTTATAAACCAAAATGCAACCATCATTATTATCAAATTGAAATTCAAAACCATCCTTGTACAATGCATGAAAAGAAATAATGTTTCGAGCCATTTCTGGCGAGTAGCAACAATCTAATAACTTTATTGAAAAACCACTACTAAGCACGAGCTCAAAATCTCCAATCTTGGTAACAGCGGCAGTCATCCTGTTTTCCATGATCAGATTCAGCTCCCCATGCTTCAACGTCCTATTTCCCTTTAGTCCCTGAAAATTAGAGCAAATGTGAGTACCACATCCCGTATCAAGGACCCAAGAGTTAGAAATCGAAGTACTATGGAGTTCAATTGTAAAAATACCTGAGGTGCCACACCCTTTGACCTTGTTTATTTTCAAGTCCTCCAGATATTTTGGGCAGCTTCTCTTCCAATGGCCCTTTCCTTGACAGTAAAAGCATATGACCTCTTTAGGGTCACTTATGGGTGGTATGTCAGAAGAATCAACTTTTCTCTTAAGGCCTTGGTTGCGTGGAACAACTTTAGCCTTTCCCTTCCCTTTGGGATGAGAAACTTTCTTCTTCTTATAGCCACCTTCCCTAATGGCAAGGACGGGAGCAGTTGAGTGACCACTTTGGGTCTTTCCCATACTTGCTTCAGCAGATCTCAACATGCCATGGAGCTCCATCAAGGTCTTGTACATATTATTCATATTGAAGTTCACTATGAACTGTTTATATGCCCCACTAAGAGAGTTTAGCACCATGTCAATGGCAAGCTCTCTTGGGAAATTGACACCTAGATTGCCTAACCTGTCAATGTACGCTTTCATCTTTTGCACATGTGCACATACAGGGGCACCGTCCTGTTGCTTACATTCCATAAGCGATTTTACGACTTGGAACCTTTCTTGCCTCGCTTGCTCCTGAAACATTTCACGAAGCTGCTCATTTAGTTCAAACGCCCCCATGTTCTCGAAACTCTTTTGAAGTTCCGGGGACATGGACGCCAACATGAGACACGCGACTTTTGTGGATTCCGCGAATTGCTTAATGTATTCAGTTACTGCTTCAGGGCTTGCATCATCATTAAGTATAGGAAGATCCTCGTCGAGCAAATACTCTTTGTCTTCGTACCTCAAGGCAATTCTCAAGGTACGAATCCAATCCAAGTAGTTTGGCCCAGTTATCTTATCTTTACTTAGGATAGAGAGTAACGTAAGGTTGGATGTTGAATGAGAAGGAGGAGGAGGAGGATTATTTTCAGCCATCTGTAGATATAGATTTTTCGTTAGTTTGATATTTAACCCTTAAAATAATTTTCCAAAAATATTTAACAAGGCTAGGATCCATATTTTATCTTATGATGTTAAAAGGGATGCCGTAATCACATCACAAGGTTATTTTAGGTAAACAAATGCTATTTGTTAATTTCATTCACTATGAAACTCCTAGGTCTTTTGAGATTCATTGACTTATGTCAATGGCATGTTAATCTCGATTATGCTTATCTTCCTTTTGTGACTGGGATGTCGGGGATCACAAACAAGATAGTGAATCGACCATGGAAAAACACATGGACCCCTCGGCTCAAGTACGCTTGAGAACCACGACTGCCACATCATTTTCAACTATAGTTTCACATTAACGTGCCGGCAAACCGCACACGCTCCGTTAGCAAACTATAAGATTATGTGTGTTCTTCATCATGGGTAGCATACGACTTTCACATTTTTTAGTATATCTAAAACGGGATTTTCGTTTTATACTTCATAGTTAATACTTTTAACTTGTCACGTTGACCTATCAAACCTTTTCGGTAATTCCACTAGTCCACACAAGAGGCGGTGAGTTTGGTAACGCATGGCGTTTTAAAAACCCTTGACTCATTCGGTAACCATATTATAGGTAACCTCCTTAAACCCCCTTAGAGTGTTTATAGTGAGTACGCCCAGTCTCGGTTTGACTATCAATGTATTATTTAATCATATATATATAATTGAGGTCTAATATATATAAAAAATTGAATGGAATTTTAAACAATTTAAAATTATGATTATCCAATTAATTTTAATTAACCATGTGAGCACATATTTAACAATTAATATAATTGTTTCCATATTTGATTCCAATTAAACATGTGAGGACACATGCTAATAATTAATGTGAATATTTGACATATAAATTATATTCACTATATAAATAATGTCAATGTTTATCTTACAATATTTATTCAAACTTGATTATATTTGCTTATTGTAAGAATGTATTTAAGATTATCTTATTCAATTCAAGATTATCCATTCGATATTTGCCATAGCTTATTATTGATGTGTTTTTCCTTAGGCAAGTTAGGAAACTAGCCATACATAATTATGGTGCAACATGCAAAAATAAAACGACTACTACGCCATACACAATTATGGTATAACATGCATAAAAACGACTACTACCCTATACCCTTTAGGGATACCAATAAAACTTTAATCGCTAAAAATAGAAACTTTTTCATGCAAGCAAGAATTTTTTTTAGTTTCCAAAATTATAGCTTTTGAGGTTATGACCATGAAACCCTAACTTAGGGATTAAGCAATTCAATGGCCACAAACTTACTGCACTATGTCGAAAATAAAACAGGTACCTTCTGGACCTCAAACGATTAATCCAACCGTCCAGAAGGTAAAACAGAATGTCGTGAAACTACTGTCCAAAAAATGCGACGATCCGACGGTCCAAACTCCGGGAATAGATAAAACGGCTCGTTGCATTTTCCAGAAAATTCAATACGAATTTTAAGCTATTGAGCTAAAATCTAAGAACTTTGGCTCTGATACCACTGAAAGGTTTTTGTTAAACCGTACTACCACATGATATAGGCAACAGAAGCATATTTAGAATTGAATCATCCATGGCAATACAAATAAACAACTTATAAAGATGCATACGTTCTAGATGATTAACTACAATAGAAAGAATCAAGAACACTTACTTGTTTCTTGTGATTGTCGAAAACACAAAGATGAATTAACCTTGTTCTTGCTTCTTGGATGTCAAGGATCAATAGTATGAATCCCTCTAGTGGCTCACACTTAAGAACACCAAACCAACAATCAAGATTGAAGCTTTAAACCCTAAACCCTTATTTAGGGTTTACGATTTTGGGAGGGAGGAGAAGGGAGGTTACGGCCTCAATAGAGAGAGAGAGAGAGATTGATCAAAAAAAACTCTTTAGGGTTTGATCCCTAGTAGTTTATTTATAATCCCCTTATTTACACCTAGCCCCCTTGAAACGATAAGCTTGTTAAAAAAACTCTTTTAACCAATTATCATTTAGTCCCTATAATTAATCCAATTAATTATATTGTAGCTTATAATTAGTTTATCATCAAATGACAAATTAATAAACTAATTACTTTAACTCCCTTTCATTCTTCTGATTGTTATTTGGGTCTTAAGGGCAACCCAAAAGAACTCTGCTATTATTAGAAATATTACCAATAGTTAATGACTCTGGACACTATGTCCAACAGATTTCACTCTTTACATTGGATGCCAACACTTCAACCAGTTCATTTTGAATTTTGTGGCTAAGATAATGATAGTGTGTTTTTTTGTCTTTGATAAGCCGAAAATGTTGTTTCATAACAGGATCAAACTCAACAATCATTTGAATTATGCCTAGAAAGTTTCCATTAGACTCTTCAAAAAGTTTTTCATTTGTTCCACAGTAAGCTAATGTATTTTTTGCTAGGCATTTGTGTAACGTCCCAAAAATTACAATAAATTTGAACTTTTTAAAATATCGTTTTATTTAAATAAACCATAAGTGTCCAAGCCAATTAAACGTTTATCAAAATCTCGTTAAGTTAAATAGCCAAATCCAAATAACACAGCGGAAAATGTAATAATCTAAATATAGCGTCTCAAAGTAAAAAGTAATGGAAGTCTCCACAACACGCCAGTGTGTACCGTCACGCCTTTGTGCCACTCATACCTGAAACAGTAATTTATAGGGAAAGGGTAAGCACAAAGCTTAGTGAATTCAAACACATGCATACGATATCAATCATATCGACACCACCCCTATCAACAGATAGATATAACAACCAACACATGCAGTTTAATAGTACAAGCAAACTCATGCATGAACCCCTATGCATGCATCATTCGGTCTCTCCGAATTCATACAACACTCGTGTAAGCATCCCTCGGTCTCCCTGAGTTCATACAACACCCGTGTACGTATTCCTCGGTTTCCCCGAGTCCTCGGTCTCCCCGAGATTCATACGACACCCAAGAACTCATACTAGACACTAACTCGACCTAGTACTACACACAAACAAAACAGTTAACACACACGAACTATAGCAGCGCACATACAATCTCTACCCTACGCAGTGAGTGAACTCACCTCAGAAAGCAATGTAGAACTCCACGAACAGCGATACGAACTCGCCAACTCCAACTCACTTCTTTTCACCTAAAGAAGTGTTATCAAGTGTCAAAGTTGATAAGTGCTCAATTTTGAGTATTTACGCACTTCCTTTTTAGTCTTTTTATAGAATTTTGCGCTTTAAAATCCCAACTTGAGTCATCTTTTTACTTCTTTTCTCTTTTATTAGATTGGAGCTAAGGTTTGTGGTTTACTTGCACTATTTAGGGTGAATGGCTAACGTTGGTATCAATTTGGAAATCCTTTTGGAACACAGGTCATGCTGCAGCATCTTTGGAGCATGGAACTGACGCTTTTGGAGAGGGGGAATTGGAAGATGGCTAAAATGGAGTGGAAATGGCTATTCTTTGGACCGATGGTTTTTCTTTTGGTTTAATGGTCCTTGCCTTATCTGCAGCTGGCCAAACCCTCTAGTTAGAATTCAAGTCTTTTGTGTACTTTTTAGTTAAACTATAACTAGCTTAGTTAATGTAACCTAATGGAGCTAGTTAGTTGTTACACTTTTGGCCCCTCTATTGGCATTATAAATAGAGGGCTTGGGGTCTTGTAAAACACATCTTGACATCTAAAAAAAAACACATCTGGAACTGAATATATTCAGTCCCACATTCTCTCCTTTATTCTCCAGAAATCTTCTTATTGTTCTTATTGTTCTTCTTGTTCTTCTTGTTCTTCTTGTTCTTCATGTTCTTCTTTAAATCTTCTTCTACCCAGATGAATGCTTGCAGCATCCTTCGTAACACCCAGTAACTGTTTTTAATCGCTTTCTTTAGATCCATTGTTCGTCTTTAATATTGTCATTTACTTTACGTCTTTAATTTTCTGCACTTCATTTCAGTATTCCATATTATTGTATTCACTTTTCGCTTTACATTATTGTCATTTACTTACTTGTAATTTATTGTTCTTGTCATATTAGTTATAGCCAAGTACAAGTCATTTACTTACCAAGCATCATGTTTACATTCCAAGTCTTTTACTTTTACTTTCCTGTATTTATTATCATGAGTAGCTAAGCATAAAAGCTTGGGTGTAAGGAAAAGGGTGATATGTTAATCAAAGGAAGGTAGGCGTTTTTGTGGCAAAAATGATGTTTTATTATTCCAACCCAAGTTCTATCAAGATAATACAAACCTTTGACAAATTGATCACTTTGATAGTGTTAAAGTGTCATGGACCTAGAGATAGGCCATTGAATAACACGTCAATTTGGATGACATAAGGGGTAATATCGAGAGAGTTACTTGCAACGAGAGTTGTTACTTTTGTTTTCTAAAATGATTTATTCTTGATAAGTTATCTTTTTCTCAAAGGGTTAAAATGGAGTAGACTTAGAGATAAGCTACTTAGGATTACACAAACTTGGGAGGTACGGGGGTTATATCAAGAGAGTAACTTTTAACAAAGAGAATTTGTTTCTTCGTATACTTTGAGAAATCCATTCCATCATTCCTTTACCTTTGGTTCTGCTCAGAGATGAGATTGCTGACTGCTACTGGAATCATGGGATGGTGAGAGTCCGAGAGGAACGTGTCTCAAAGTAGATAATAAAACTAGTTTTTGTCACTGTTATGCTGCAGCATCACTGCAGCATTAGTCTACTGGAATTTGGTTTAACGTATCATCACAAGTCTTACACCCTTGCTTCTCTTTTAATCTTGTTAATTAGAATCTGTGTTAATCATCAACCAACCAACCAAAGATATTTTCTTCCAAATCGTCATCTGAAATCACTTCTTTCATCGTACTTTAATGGCAATTTTAACTCCAATCTCTGTGGGACGATATTCGGTATTTTACCACTTTATTACTTGAGAGACGACATAGTTCCGTATAAGTATACTTGCTTATTGGTTCTATTAGCACACGTCTGTAGGTGTATTCAAAGAATTCACACACCAAGTTTTTGGCGCCGTTGCCGGGGATTGGTAAGCTAAAAATCTATAAAAGTATTTTAAAAGATTTGATTTTTCTAAGCACCGTTGGGAATTTTAAAGATTTTCTGAAAGTGGTGTATGCCAAGAATATCACGTGGGGAACTTTTCGAATTAGATCCGGATATTGAGAGAACTTTTCGTCAAAGAAGAAGACTTCAAAGAATATCAAACTCTCTCAATATGGACGGACCCCCACCCGGTTTTGAAAATAGACCACCAAACCCACCACCTTTAGAAAATCCCGTTCGGCCACCTTTGGAAAATCAAATGAGACCACCTTTAGAAAATCCAATTCGGCCTCCACCAATCTTTGGAAATAATCGTCAAAATCCACCTTTTCAACAAAACCCACCACTTTTTGGTAATCCACCGTTTATACCATTTCAACAAAATCCACCTTTTCAACAACATCCACCACATAACAATGAGGAAGGAGATGATAATGGATCTATTGGTAATGTTGAACCACTTAACATCATTGACCTTGCAAATTCGAAAGATGGAAGAATTATGGACTATGCAATCCCAAATTTTGAGCAATTAAATTCTGGGATTGTTAGGCCACAATTAGATACTTTACATTTTGAACCAAAACCCATCATGTTTCATATGTTGCAAGCCAATGGTCAATTTGCCGGATTACCATCGGAGGATCCTCATTCCCATTTAAAATCTTTTATGGAGATCACCGATGTTTTTCTAATCCCGGGAGTTTCACCGGAAGCCTTAAGGCTTACGTTGTTCCCATTTTCTTTAAGGGATAAGGCAAGAGTATGGTTCAATTCATTAACACCAGGTTCAATACCATCTTGGGGTGATATGGCTGAAAAGTTTTTGCGAAAATATTTTCCACCTACCCGTAATGCTAAGTCCAGAAACGAAATTTGCATGTTTAAACAAATGGACGATGAAGCAATTCCCGATGCTTGGGAAAGGTTTACAGAATTATTAAGGAAATGTCCTCACCATGGCATTCCCTACTGTATTCAACTTGAGACATTTTACAATGGACTTGACTCCAATGCAAAACAAATGCTCGATGCGACTTCAGGAGGGGCCTTTACCTTTAACATCTACAATACCGGGTATGAAATTCTTGAAAAGATTTTAGCAAATAATGGACAATGGGCTGATCCAAGAGCTCAAATTTCAAATCAAAAGAAGACTGTTGGGATGCATGAAATTGATGCATACACTGCATTGACAGCTCAGCTTGCTTCCATGACTAATATGCTTAAAAACATCACTTCAGGTCAAGGAGCACAGCCGACTGTCACTAAAACTCATGCACCTGTCCTTTCTGTGCAATGTGTATGTTGTGGTGAGGAACACTCTTATGAACATTGTCCTCATAATTCTGAATCTGTAAACTATGTTCAAAATAGACCTAATCCTCACTCCAACACATACAATGCCAGTTGGAAGCAGCATCCTAATTTCTCTTGGAATAGTCCATGTTTAAATCCACCTGCACAAAAGCCACAAGGGAACTCTAATTTTCAAAATCAAGCAAGCAGTTCCCAAAACCATTACAAGGGAAATTTTCAAAGCAGCCATCATCAGAATAATTGTCATCAAGGTTTTCAAAATAATCAACCACCTTTTCAAAACCAGAATCAAGCATCTCCACATGATGACTCAAATCTTTCTTTGGAAGCACTCATGAAAGGGTTTATGACCTAAACTCAAGCTTCAATTAGAAATCTTGAAACTCAAGTTAGTCAACTTGCTTTAAATCAAAGCACTAGGGCCGCAGGAACTTTGCCGAGTAATACTGAAATCCCAAAGGCCCCAGGAAAGGAACATGTGAAGGCTGTGACTCTTAGGAGTGGAAAAGAATTACCTGAAATTGTGGAGAAGGAATTTGGCCCTTTGACCAAAACAGATTTTGATAAATTATCCAAAACCAATTCTACTCCAGAAATTCAGGTTGTTCCAAATCAAAAAGAAGACCAAGACCCTAAGATCACTAGTTCAAGTCCATCCAACATGACCAACACCACAAGCATATTGGAACCATCTGGCTCAAAACTTTCAAACAAACCTATTATCAAACCAATTCCCCCTTACATTCCTTACCCCCAAAGGATAAAGAATGAGAAGGAAGAATTGCAATTTAAAAAGTTTTTGGATGTTTTCAAAGAATTGCACATCAACATACCTCTTGTTGAAGCAATCGAGCAGATGCCCAATTATGCCAAGTTCCTGAAGGATATTTTGAGTAAAAAGAAGAAGTTGATTGAGTATGAGACTGTCGCCCTCACTGAAGGTTGTAGTGCTCTGTTTTCCAACAAAATACCCCCTAAGCAAAAAGATCCAGAGAGTTTTACCATTCCTTGTTCAATAGGTGGGAAGGAAGTTGGACAAGCCTTGTGTGATTTAGGTGCCAGTGTCAACCTCATGCCCTTATCAATTTTCAAAAGCTTAGGGATAGGAGAGGCAAGACCTACCACTGTCACACTCATCTTAGCAGACAAGACCATTGCCTATCCAAAGGGTAAGATTGAAGATGTATTAGTCCAGGTTGACAAATTCATTTTTCCGGCTGATTTTATCATTTTAGACTTTGAGGCTGATAAAGAAATTCCTATTCTTTTAGGAAGACCTTTCTTAGCCACACGTAGAACTTTGATAGACGTCCAGAAAGGAGAATTGACCATGAGACTTCACGACCAAAAAGTCACATTCAATGTTTTCAATTCCTTAAAGTACCCTAATGATATGGAAGACTGTTCAAGCCTAAGTACCATTGAGTCATTGTGTCATGAGGAAGAAGTCAACCAGACCTATAGGATAGAAGAGGAGGATGAGGAAAAAAGTGAGGAATATGATGATGATGATGATGAAATTCCCATAGAAAAGGAAACTGTCCATTTGGTTGCTGCAACATTTGAGCTGCTGGAAAATAGTGAGCAAAAACCGACCATTCCGTCCATAATCTCACCACCCGACCTGGAGTTGAAGAAACTCCCATCTCACCTGAAATATGCCTTTCTAGGAAAAGAAGACAAATTACCTGTTATCATATCAGCTACCCTAGAATTGCATCAGGAAAAGAAGTTGGTGGATATGTTGAGGTTACACACCAAAGCTATAGGTTGGACCATTGCTGATCTTAGGGGAATTAGCCCCTCTATTTGTCAACATAAGATCATCCTAGAAGAAAAGAATTTCAAGTCCATAGAACCGCAAAGAAGGCTAAACCCTGTCATGAAAGAAGTCGTGAAAAAGGAAATTTTGAAATGGTTAGACGCAGGAATTGTTTTTCCAATAGCCAGTAGTTCTTGGGTTAGTCCAGTCCAATGTGTGCCTAAGAAGGGTGGGATCACTGTCATTTCTAATGACAAGAATGAACTCATCCCAACTAGAATAGTCTCCGGATGGAGAATTTGCATGGACTACCGTAGACTAAACAATGCTACTCAAAAAGATCATTTTCCTTTACCTTTTGTTGATCAAATGTTGGACAGGTTGGCTGGAAAAGAGTTTTACTGCTTCTTGGATGGATACTCAGGTTACAACCAGATAGCCATAGCACCAGAAGACCAAGAGAAGACTACTTTCACTTGTCCTTTTGGCACTTTTGCTTTCAGGAGAATGCCCTTTGGACTTTGCAATGCACCTGCTACTTTCCAAAGATGCATGATGTCCATATTCTCTGACATGCTTGAAAAATCCATTGAAATATTTATGGATGATTTTTCTGTTTATGGTTCATCTTTTGATCATTGTTTGGAAAATCTAAAACAAAGTCTTGAAAGGTGTGAAGAAACTGACTTGGTTCTTAACTGGGAAAAATGTCATTTCATGGTTACAGAAGGAATTGTCCTTGGTCATTTAGTTTCAAAAAGAGGAGTTGAGGTAGATAAGGCTAAACTTGAAGTTATTGAAAAACTACCTGAACCAACCACTGTTAAAGGAATCAGAAGCTTTCTTGGTCATGCTGGTTTTTATAGACGTTTCATAAAAGATTTTTCAAAGATTTCAAAACCCTTATGTCTATTGTTACAGCAAGACCAAAAATTTGATTTTGATAAGGATTGCAGAAATGCATTCCTTACTTTAAAGAAAGCTTTGGTAACTGCTCCAGTGGTTGTTGCTCCTGAATGGGACAAACCTTTTGAAATCATGTGTGATGCAAGTGATTGGGCTGTTGGTGCAGTTTTAGGTCAAAGAAAAGAAAAGATTTTTCATACCATCCACTATGCAAGCAAAACCCTAAATGAAGCTCAAATCAATTACACAACAACTGAAAAAGATTTATTAGCAGTGGTTTTTGCATTTGAAAAATTTAGATCATATTTGATGGGAGCTAAAGTCATTGTTCACACTGACCATGCTGCCATCAAATATCTCATTTCAAAGAAAGATGCAAAACCAAGGCTAATAAGATGGGTTTTGTTATTGCAAGAGTTTGACTTAGAAATTGTTGATAGGAAAGGGGTGGAGAACCAAGTGGCTGATCACTTGTCTAGGTTGGAAAAGTTAGTTGAAAGTAGGGAAGGTGGGGACATCATAGAAACCTTCCCTGATGAAAAGATTCTTATGGTGCAAACTCAACTTCCATGGTTTGCTGACATAGCTAATTATTTGGCTTGTGGCATCAAACCTTCTGATTATACTCACCATATGCTGAAGAAATTTCTCCATGATTGTAAATTCTATATATGGGATGATCCTTTTTTGTTTAAACTTGGTGCAGATCAAATACTGAGAAGGTGCATCCCTGAATCAGAAGTGGTAGCAATTTTGCAGCATTGTCACCAATCAGCTTATGGAGGACATTTTGGAGGCCAAAGAACAGCAGCTAAAGTTCTTCAATCAGGTTTTTATTGGCCAACTCTCTTCAAAGATGCCCATAACTTTGCACAAAGGTGTAATGAATGCCAAAGAAGTGGTTCCATTTCTCAAAGAAATGAAATGCCTTTAAATGGGATCTTGGAAGTTGAATTGTTTGATGTGTGGGGAATTGATTTTATGGGTCCATTTCCACCATCAAACAATTGCCAATACATTCTTGTTGCTGTTGATTATGTGTCAAAATGGGTAGAAGCAATGGCATGTGTTTCAAGTGATGCAAAAACTGTTGTTAAGTTTTTACAAAAACAAATTTTTACAAGGTTTGGTACCCCCGTGCACTAATCAGTGATGAGGGTACCCATTTTATAAACAATTTGTTGAGTAAAGTTCTTGAAAAGTATAATGTGAAACACAGGGTTGCCACTGCTTATCACCCTCAAACAAATGGTTTAGCTGAACTCTCAAACAGAGAAATTAAAGGGATTCTAGAAAAAGTTGTCAAGCCAAATAGAAAAGACTGGGCTTTCAGATTAGATGATGCTTTATGGGCATACAGGACTGCTTTCAAAACACCTTTAGGTATGTCTCCATACAAGTTAGTCTTTGGAAAAGCTTGTCACCTCCCTTTAGAGTTAGAACACAAAGCATACTGGGCTATAAAAGAATTGAACATGAACTTAGATGAGGCTGGTAACAAAAGAAAGCTACAACTCTGTGAACTAGAGGAACATAGGAACGAGTCCTATGAGAATGCCAAGCTATATAAAGAGAAAACCAAAAAATGGCATGATAATAGAATTAAACACCGAGAGTTGAAAGCAGGCCAGAAATGTCTTTTGTTCAATTCCAGGCTGAGATTGTTTCCTGGTAAACTAAAGTCTAGATGGTCATGCCCATTTGTAATCCATAAAGTTTATCCATATGGGGCCGTAGACTTAGTTAACCCGGAAGACAACACTGTGTTCAAAATAAATGGTCAGAGAGTAAAGCTATACCATGATGCTGCAGCATCTCCACAGTGCTATCCTGTAGAGGTGATCTCCTTGTGCTAAAAAGTTCAGACAAAAGATGGGAACTATCTTAAAGTTCCAAAACCTTTGTACATATTATTTTAATGTTTTAGGATAAGATTCTGTATTACTTGCATTTAATGTGTTCGTTAGTGTGCAGATAAAGTGAAAGAAAGAGGTTCACTAAGAAAAAGATCAAAAGTAATTTTTGGGAAAAGTCTGGAATAGTAATTGTCATATGAGAATTACCAGGGGTATTATGGGAACTTCAGTTCAAATTTTAAAAAAAGAGAAGGCATCATAAGCTATTTTTATAGCTTGCGCTCATCGTACATACTGATGTCTCCATCTTGTACAACCTTAACCTTTACCCACTGTGTAAAGAGCCTTTTCCCTAAATTACAGCTGTAAAACACCACAACCCACTTCTAATTTCAGATAAGTACCACATCTATCTCACCATCCTTTCAACTTCCATCATTTCCCTCTCTATCTCTAAACCGTATCTCACTCTCTCCTCTCTGTTTCTGCCATCGAAAACCATCACCAAGAACAACAAAAAACCCCTGGAATCTCTTCTTCTCGATCGATCTCAATGGCTCGAGTCAAAAGGGCTGCACCGAGAAACCCTAATGTGGACGAGAATCGCCCTGTTCGGAGGAGCGGACGCAAGCAAGCGGTGGTTCGGCCTCCGGCCACCACCACTCGACCACCAGAAACAGTGATGCTCGAAGATGATTCCACCACACCGATGAAACTAACCGAAATATTGAGAAAGAGGAAGCATGCACTCGTGGGTGGGACCTCTAAAGCTGCAACCAACACCGACGAACCATCTGAGGTCACGAAACCGACTGAAGAAGTTGCTGGAACCAAAACCCTAGTTGATGAACCTGCTGAAATCACGACAACCACCACCGCCGAGCCTACTGGAGTCGTAACCACAACCACAGAGCAACCTTCAAGCACCATGGCTTTGGTGCTTCACTCTAAAGAGGTACATTCTAAACCACCTACTCCTAAAACCAACCCTATCAATACATTGGAAGATGATTCTGACAGACCCATTGTATCTGCCACAATAGATACCCAAATCTTTTCAAAAAAGGGACCAATAGAATCATTTTCCGGTGTAGCCCCTGAAGATATAACCACCGACCCTAATGTTGAAGCTGAGAAAACGAAAACAGGGGAGGGGGTGATTCAAAAAGAAAACACAGGGGAGGGGGTGACTCAAACAGAAAAGGAAGGGGGAGGGGTGAATGAGACCGAGAACAATAGGAAGGAAATAGCTCATGTTGAGACGGTGATAACAGATTCAGGGGTAGAAATAACTCAAATCGAGGGTGGAATAGTTGAGAATAAAGAACGAAGGGGAGAGAAATTGCCCGACCTAAATGAGAGTTTGTTCTATTCGGATGATGACTTGTTGATTGCAACCCTTAGACCTAAGAAGAGAAAAGCCTTAGGAAAAATCCATGCCACTAAGACCATATCACAGCCTAGAAAAAAGACTAGGAGAAACATGGAAGAAGGTGAGCCATCTAGAACTAAAGCAGAGGAAACCAACTGCCATGCTGCAGCATCTATGCAGCATGAGCAGTCTGTTAAGAAGAAGGGTAAGAAGGGTAAAGGGAAGGCAGATGAGAGAGATGGATTTATACCAAGACCACAGAAACCACACCACGGTTTCAGTTCCAAAGCCGCATTTAGGGTATGGTCTAAGTTCCAAACCAAAGTAGGCTTACCCGATAAGGGTTTTGATGAACAAAGCCTTCGAGAATATCAGTTTATTAGCCAAGTCATAGATTCCCAAGGACTTGAGAAACTCTGCCAAGTCTACACCCATTACAACCTCAGCCTTATTCGGGAGTTTTACTGTGAACTCTATGCGAACTCATCTCCAAAACTCCATGTTAGGGGTGTCCCAATCAACATGACATCCAAACGAATCAACCGATACCTAAACCTGTCACCTCCAAAGAAGACCGAATATTCCAGGTTGTTGCAATATGCTACTCATGATGATTTGGCTGAAGTTGTGGCTATCTTAGGAAAGCCAAGATCTGATTGGGAGTCCCATGCCAGTTTGATGCTAAGAACCTTTCAAGCACGAAACTTAACTGCTAATTCAAATGTTTGGATTAATCTGGTACGACATGCTATCTTTCCTACTACTCACGACAGCTCCATTTCGGTAGAAAGGATGCTGTTGTTGTATTGTTTATTGACAGGAAAGACGATAAATCTGGGACGAATCATTCTGGGGAGTATGCGGGAGTGCGCAACTAGGGTGCAGGGAAAATTCTACTTCCCTGGTATGCTCACTCAATTGTTGATAGAGGATGGTGTGCCACAATATACGGACTACTTGATCGTCAAAGAGCAGCGGGAAAAATAGGTAATCGATATGAGGACGGTGGTTCGCTTGACAAACAGGAAAGAAAAAGGGATGGAGTCGGCTGACATGATGAGTGTGATCCAGGATCTGCTAAATCAAAATGGGGCTGTGATGGAAGCAATGAACAAACAGAAAGAAGAGTTCATGGCAAAGTATGAGGATTTGAGGAAAGAATTGGTAGCAGCTGTGGAAGCAAAGAAGAAGAAAGCAGAGGAGGGATATGCTGTGGAGAAAGAGGTGATGCGTTTGCAACATAGGTTGGAAAGAAGAAAGCCAAAATAACCAAACTGAAAGCGGAAAAAGCAGAGCTAGTGGAGGCAAATGCAAGGTTGAGAGCAGAAGCTGCTGCCCAGATAGGTGCTGCAGCATCCAGGGGAGAAGGACCCCACAAAACCACTGCTTTTGGGATCGGACAGCCTACTCACGACTGAGTAGGGCAGGTTAAATCATATCCTTACGCTCCAGTTGTTGTTTATTTTAGTTAATTGAGTCTGGGATATATTTTTACACTTTTTAGGTTTATTTTGCATGCGTTAAATACATGATTGGAACATGGATAATTGTTGGCATAACCCGAATAATTCTGAAAAGTCCAAGTTTCATTTCTAGGGGTGATTGATGCTAGAACTAGAATCACACTTGCTTGGGACACAATTTGGTCCACATTGATCACAAGTCACAAAAAGGATCTATGCTTTTATTCCTTGTTCACATTTTTAGCCACCTTATTCTTTTGCTATACTCTTCTTTTTCCCTTACAATGAGGACATTGCAAATTCTTTAGTTTGGGGTGGGGGGTGCCTAAAAATGGCAAAAGAAATTGGCAAGAGCAAAGCTCATCAAAAATCAAAATCATAGATTGCCATGTGGTTTAAAACACCGAAAATACCCCATAGGGGTAGGTGTACGCATTCAACAAAGAAAAGAGCCAAAAAGTGCCAAATTTGAAAATTTTCAATGTTGATACATGGGGTGTGAAAAGGCTAAGGTGAGAAAAGATGCGCAAAAAGAGAGAAACCCAATTCACCGAAAGGCTTTAGTAATTTGTGATGATGAATGTGTGACCATGACGAAAAGAATGTGATGCTAGCATATGGTTGAAAATTGCACTTAGATGTTGTTTTCTTTGGTTACTTTGGATTTATGAAAGGTTATGCTTTACACATTTGACATTACCAACTCCATGGCTTGCACTTAATGCTCATTTCTTGCAAAATTCTACAAAATTGAGTCTTTTGTTTTGTTTTTTTTATTGCTTGGGGACAAGCAAAGTTCTTAGTTTGGGGTGGTGATAAGTGCTCAATTTTGAGTATTTACGCACTTCCTTTTTAGTCTTTTTATAGAATTTTGCGCTTTAAAATCCCAACTTGAGTCATCTTTTTACTTCTTTTCTCTTTTATTAGATTGGAGCTAAGGTTTGTGGTTTACTTGCACTATTTAGGGTGAATGGCTAACGTTGGTATCAATTTGGAAATCCTTTTGGAACACAGGTCATGCTAAATAGTCTTTTCATTAAAATATACTTTTCATGGAAAAACATACGTAACAGTTGCAAACAATTCATGCTCATAAATGAACCATAATCAGTAAAAACATTTTAACTTTCATTCCACGTAAAAAGGGTTAAGGGAACTCACATGTTCTTTACGCTTCACGACCTCTTACTTAGGCTTCCGATCTCTAGATGGAACACCTATAATAATTTTTAGAAAACGTATATCATAAATCTAATGATTTATAATCGAGCTCACTTCCGAAAATACCTTCAAATTATCCTATTTGATAAGTTACATAACTAGTCTAAAATTATACTTATTGGACTTGCTTTCCGGCCCATAATAATAATAATCCGGATCTTAATATGGAATACCGGATCTTAGCTAAATACCATATCGGTCCAAACTAATATTAGACTTCTGGATCTCTACTTTAATTAGTCCCTAGCTAAAAGTAAATTAATAGGACTCAACCCACAACATTAATTCCAGGCTCTATTTCTTTCCGGGTCCATAATGTAATCAAATCTGTCCACTAACTAACATAATCGGGTCCCAAGCATTATGCATACCGGATCAGCCTAACAACCAAGACCGAATTAATTGCTTTGACTCCGGGCCTTGACCAAGCGAACTCCGGGGCTTGTAGTTGAGGCCCATTTTCCGGTTCTTGACTTTAATTCGGATCCATATTAAAGACTTCAGCCCATACCGGAACTCTTATGAGTTTCGGATCCCACGTGACCCAAATTCCGGTTTCATTAAATTTTGACAATTCCGGATCATGCAGCTGAATTCCGGGACCACGGCCATTCTAGTTCCGGTTCCCTTTTCTTTTACAAATTTTCCGGATCCTTAGGTTTGTCCTTTCATTCCGGGTCTTACCAAAAATGGGTCCAAGTTCCGGTTCGTTCATTTATTTGTTCAAATACCGGATCCAAAGCAATAAAGTTCCGGATCCTACCTCCCAGAACCATATTCCGGATCTTTCCTTCCGGAACCATATTCCGGATCCTACCTTCTGGAACCATGTTCCGGGTCCGGTTCTGATTCCTAATTACTCCTCGAAAAAATGGTTAAAAACTGATACACAGTGATCGAACATATGAGGAATGATTGCAAGGGTTCCTAATATGCTTCTGACCATCTTAACTTATTTTATTAATCAAAACATACACGGTTCAACACGGCATTAAGCAAGAACAACTAATCATTAAATTTCTCATCCAGAACTCCAATTTTCTTAAACCTTAATTCTCCTAACTCAAATTAATAGGAGAGGAAGATAAAAGAGTTCCGATCGTTACCTGGTATTGATTGCTTGAGATTCTCCTTTTTTTTCCTTCTTCCCATAGCTATGAAAATCAAATGCTTCTTACTCTGCTCTCTCACCGGCCGTCACTTACACACAAATGAGGAGATTTTAGGGTTTTGTGCCCATTACAAGAGTTATTATATCTTTCACCAAAATACACTTTAGCCCTTAGACTTTCAACTTCTCAACAATTTCCCACAAAACTTATTCTTTTCGCTTAAAAGAATTCTCGATTATTACAACAATAACTTCTAAACGAACCACAACGGAGATTGTACGAACATCAACTTCAAGAACTTCAAAACGAACAACGATGTAATTTTATGTGTTAAGTTTGTATTTTTATTATGAAATTTTATTATTATTTAATATAAATTATATTTTGCATTTTTTAACATTTGTTAATATTAATAAAAAATAAAATATTCATACATTTTTTTCATAAACATACTCTACAAAACATTACAAACCATGATGTGACATAAAACAATTTCTAATTAAGAAATTATGTCCAACAGTTTCTTAGGGCATCCGCAATGGTCGACCTATTCAAAGACTTGATCAATTTGCCATGTCACCAAAAAGTCATCTTCAAATACCCACTCCAATGGTCAAGTCTTGCAAAAGCTTTTTTTTGCATTTTTAATTCATTTTTAATATATATACATAAACTACCCTCATCTATTTGAAATGTTTTATAAAACTCCTTCCATTATTTGTCGTTATTTAAAGCACAAATACGTTTTATAAAACAAAAGTTTCTAAAAATAATATGTAGTTTTTTTATAAATATAAACTATATATACTTAAAACTATGATTTCTAAAAACAAAAGTATTTAATTTTTGTGTTTTTTAATTTTCGATATTTACGAAAGCGTTCCAATAATGTATTTTGTTAATAATAATAATTATTATAATAATATATTATATATTTAATAAATGAATTATTATTAAATAAAAGTGTAAAATTAAAAATGTAAACTATTGATTGTTAAGGGACCAAATATGAAAATTTCTATTCTTTTCAAGCGTTTCCTCAAAGACTTGGTATATACCAAGTCATTCTCCAAAAAGTCTTTGACCAAGTTATTGGTCCAATGGGAAAAAATGCCAAAAAGTGTTTGATCAAGTCATTCTTTAACACCATTGGAGATGCTCTTATATTATTCATTGTCACATCAACTTCGTATCTCCCGAAACTTCTTCGTAATGGCTCCTTTCCATATCTCAATTCCATTCATTTAATATCCTTTTGGTGTCATGAAAAAGTATTGATTTGACATTAGCAATTATCAAAAATCAATTTCCTATTAAAATATTTACAACCACCACAATTTCTAAATTAAGGGCATCCACAATCATCAAGTCTTTCATAAAGACTTGAGAAAAATAAAAAAATATGTGGGGCCCACCAAAGACTTGAAAGACTTGAACTTCCCTCTCACAACCATTACTTCAAAGACTTGAGCTTTCTCAAGCCTTTGAGAAGTAAACTCATCCTCAAGTTGTTGCTCCAATCATCAAGTCATCATCAACCCTTTCCTCAAGTCTTTTACAAATGTCATTGGAGATGCTCTAAAAACTCTACCTGACACATTTGTAATTGGTTTGCAATTCACTTACAGTTACCGTAGTGGATGGTCTAAGAGCATCTACATGTTATTCTATATTTTTTTAAAGCTAAAGAATTAAAAGTTAAAATCTTCAAAAAACTTACAATTAAACTAACATATATATTATTATAATAATTTCAATATTAATAATTTTATTAAAATATTTTATAAATTCATTATCATAATACCTTTTTAATTTTTTATAGAAAATAATAATGCAATCAACTTTAAAAGTGAAAAACAATTATAACAATATTTATCTCTCTTGTCTTTTTATTTTAAAAAACACTTTATAATAATTATTGGAGCAAAATAATCTCTAAAATCTCATTTTAGAGTAGCAATTAGCAATTGAAAATTCTTTAAGAGACAAAAACACATCATTCATTTTAAAGTAGCCATTGAACATTCTTTAATAGATAAAAACACATCATTATTATTTTGTCAAATCCACAATTACTGAGTAGGAGTACATAAGTGGATCTTTATTCTTATATGGGATTAAGAAAATAGAAATCTATTAAGTTGTGATTACAGTTTATTCATGTTTTTGATTTCTTCAGTTTTGGAATCACTTCAGTTGTTTTTCCAGCTTCAAACATGGTATTATTAACTTCATCTTCTTCCCCACCATCCATTAGGGTTCTTTTCAGAAATCCCCCTTTTGTCCCAGAAAGAAATTTTTTGAACCAAATCGCCGAATTTTTTGGATATCGTTGGAGATTATTGGCAAAATCAACATAGATCATACCAAATCGGTTGTTATAGCCGGAATTCCATTCAAAGCTATCCATGAATGACCATACGAAGTAGCCCACGACATTTACGTTGTTCCTGTAACGTTATGCACCAAGATTGTACGTGTTATGATCTTGTTGTAATTTAATATTCATTTCATTTTACACGCTACAACAAAATTGAGTTAAGTGTCATAATAGACTGTTTTATAGGACCAAACGATAAAGCATGTTATCAAAATGTGTTGCAAAAAGTTTATAGTACATTGTAATAAGTTTTTAGTTCTAGGACACTATTTGAAATAATGTCTTATAAGCACACATGTCTTGTAAAAAATGTGTTTATAGGACATGAGTTAAGTTCCATTAATTAGGAACCCAAGAATGGTCCACTTTGTGCCATGTGTCCCTCCTTATGATGGATATTTATTTTGAGTAACGCATTTATGATGAATATGGACGTGATGAATATGTTACAACATCCATGATGAATAACACCTTCATATTCCTAATAAATTTGTCATGTGTCGCCTCTTATAGAACGTTCATTCCTCAAAAACGTCCTACACAAAATGACTAAACGACTCTTTATTTAAAAATGACTTAAAAACTTGTTAAAACACACAAAAACTCCCTATAAACTTATTATATTACTTTTTATATAGAATGTTTTATTGTTTAATTCTCTAAACTTAAGTCTTATAAAGCAATATATATTATGGCACATAGACATTTTTAATGTCTTATAAATCCGACTTTCTTGCAATTATATTTCAATTCTACGAATTCAGTTGCACGTTGTGATGACAAATGAAATGAAGTGACTTACCGCATAGCCGTACGGATGGCTATAAGATGTTTTTCTATGTATTCGATTCGGTATGCATCATCCCGAACTTCTTGGTAAGCTTTTCCACAATCATTCTTATCCGGAGATCCTATCACATGATATCGAAAAATCATCATGAATTTTGAACACTTGATCGAGGGTCCAAAAAGAAACAAAGAAAAGGGTCGTCTTCTTATACCATTTTCGGTAATTATAATAGGTTTGGATACATTGTATGTACTCTTAACGCGATACAAGAGCTCTGTAAGCTCATTAGCACAAAGATAAACCCATGAATCTGGATACGCCTACATGCAAAGTTTTGTTAGACTTAATTAGCTATCAAAATAATCAAAATTAAAATATGAGAATGCCATTGCTATATATATATATATATATATATATATAGAGAGAGAGAGAGAGAGAGAGAGAGAGAGAGAGGGGCAAATCAAATTGAAATCATCTAGAAATAAGAAACTGAAAACTAATTTGTATGTGTTGTTTCATGATGAAACGTCAAAGAAAATTTTGTGTGTGAAGAAAACACAAATTACATGTATACATGTGAAAAAATATAAATCATAGCTTAAAATCAAACTCATTGGATGGTTTTTGTTGATTTTCAAGGGTCAGGTTTTTCACATGTGTTGTTTAATCTATGAAATAACATGGAACTCATTTTTTACGGTTTGTAACATTTAGCCACTTTCTATTTGATGTTGGGTGTGTGTGTATATATATATATATATAGGAGGATCAAACGGAACAAAGTCAAAATATGAAAACACGAAAACGGTCAAATCACATGTGACTTTGCACTAAAAAACTTGTGACTACGGAATACGGTTCAACGTAAGGGGTGACGGGTACATGGGCGCGACCTCAAGCCGATGGCCAAAGTCACGTGAATCGCATGTGATTTTACACATTATTCTAGTATTAAATCACATAATTTGACTTCTCGTATTCTTTTTATTGATCATTGTTCTCATTTGAACCCAACTATATATAGGGTCAGGTTCAGGGAAAACCTCAAAAAAACGGTAAACTGAGGAACACCCTCGTAGCCCTTCACTTGGATGGTATGCAAATGTGTGCCTACAAGTAATTTGTAACATGCACTTGTGCATAAAAACCAAAAAAAACAACCTAAATTTACTTGTATGCACAAGTGCATACCGTCCAGATGAAGGGCTGCTACCAAGATGTTCTTCAGTTTTCCGTTTTTTTAGGTTTTTCCATAAACCTCCTTCACTATATATATATATATATATATGTGTGTGTGTGTGTGCACGCGCATGAACGTGCATGCATGCATATCTGTTTTTCTTGTTTTCTTAATTAAATTTAAGTTGTCTTACCGGCTCTCCTATAGGAATTTCATTGGGATTTTTTCCTGAAACATAAGTGGAAAGAAAAAATTAAATTATGAGTTACGAATATTGACATATTTTTCGAGCAACCCAACCATTGTCCACAAAGATAATCAATATAGTAAAATTGAGTTTATAAGACGTCAAAAGCTTTTTAAATGTCTTAGCAGACTCCTTTATAAAATGTCAAAAGTCTCTAAGTATCTTATTAGACTGCTTCATCTAAAAGTGTTATAATATGTTTATACGATGTTTTTGAGTGTGTTGTTCTTTAAGGAATTATTTCAAAATAAAGTGTCATGTTAGTTATTTTATTACATTTTCAAAAGTAACATATAAACCACAGTGTACAATAAAAATAAGTATCCTATAAAAATGTGTTTATAGGACATTTTTCTTAAAAGTGTCATATAAAATATCTAATATAATGCATTATTTTAAACTGTGCTAAAAAGTTGTTAAAATGCTAAAATAAAACGTCCTATAAGTTATTGTAACACTTTTAGATAGGACGCCTTATTGTATGGTCTTATAAAGTAGTCTATCAAGACATTTGGACATTCTTAACATTCTATAAAACCAATTTTGTTGTAGTTTAACTAGACATTTGACTTATGAAATATACGTAGAAGATAAAACTAAAAAATATGATAAACAAATAGATATACATCGTAAGCTTTCCGTTACCTAAAGCTTTGTAGTGACAATCGGTAGCATACCCAAGAGGAATGTCGGAAGAAGGAGCTTGATATTGGGCGTAATTCGCAGTGTAGTAGTTTATTCCAAGAAAATCGTATGAATCTATCAATTTGGCGCGTTCATCATCTGAGAATTTAGGCAGAGTACGACCGTTCGGGTAGTTAACCGTCGAAGTAGTGGCAAATTTTTGCATATTTTCCGGCCATGTTCCTTTTGCTAATGGCTCAAGAAACCTGTAATATGAGTTATCATAACATACAATTTTAAATGTTAATTTTAGCAAACAAACTATCAAGTTGTACGTAATCACTACAACCGGTTACCATCCATTCTCAAAATCAAACAAGTATTCAACGGCTTCGACATCTTGTCGATTACTTGGACCACGGTAAGGCTTGCAAAATTTAAGGTCAAGCGTAATTCCCACTTTACCCTTTTGAAAACCCTAAAATAATACATGTTCCATATCAATATTAGATATGATTAAACTAGAACATGACAGTAGAATACTTAACAACATACATGTACAAAAAAATGTTTTAAAGTAATATATACCTTATAATCTTTCTCATACTTTCTATAAGCAGCTGCATGACAGTTGAGTAGGTTGTATGCTACTGTATATGGCTCCATTTCAAGATCGCTATTTTCATCATTTTCACCCCTACCAGGTGCATATGTACCTGTTACGTACCCATTATGTGTGAACATATGTGGCTCGTTTAGGGTGCACCAATTTTTTACTCGGTCTCCAAACTCCCAAAAGCAAATATCAGCATAATTGACAAAATCAGCCCTGACGATTGAAACAAGTATTGAATTAAAAGATAATTAATTCATAAGATGTATAATTAAATTATTAACACTTACACGATTTTCGAGCTTAAGAAACCCATGTATTCTTCTTCCAAAGCATTGGGCAGATCCCAGTGAAAAATTGTGACAAATGGCTCAATGCCATTAGCTAGTAACTCATCAATTAATTTGTTGTAGTAATTGATACCTTCTTGGTTTTTACCCATGTTTACTTTTCCACCTATTTAAGTTTATTTAAATCAAAATTAATCAACTTTGAATGAAATTAAGAGAAAATTACATTATATTATATATTAAAAGATTTTGATCAACTTTATTTATTATATTGAGAGAATAATGAAAATGGTTTTCTTTTTCACCTGGTAATATTCTTGACCATGAAATAGAGAATCTGAAAGAGTTTATCCCCATTTTCTTCAGCAACTGAACATCTTCCTAATAATGGTTTACAAATAAGATAAAGTTATAAGAATCAAAACACACTTAGATTTTTGGGCATCTTGAAACTGATAACATGTGTTTACCTTAATTCTTGAGTAGCAATCAACAGTGACACATGCATTTGCACCTCCGACAATCTTGTCTGCAACCACAGTCATCAATTGTCACTCATTTGATTAAAGATTGAAGCCATTAGGGGTTGTTTGTTTGCCTCTTAATGGTTCCATTAAGAGGTAACCTCTGAATCGCTAAGAGGTGAATCTTGTTTGGCAAAAAAAGTCTGCCTCTTAATGGTTCTAAAACCCTCTTAATGATTTTGTTTCTTAGGTCTCCCTTAACCATTCAGCTCCCTAATTATATTATGAACAATTACCAAACAACCATATTTCATTTTGCACTGTATCAAAAGAGTCTCTTAATCATTTTGACCACTTAATCATTCTGCACCAAACCATTCAGCAACCGCCAAACAGCCCCTAAATGAGATACGTACCAGGGTTTCTTAGTGTAAAACAATCCCAAATGCTCAAGCCTTTACCATCAACATTCCAAGCACCTTCAACCTGGAACTCGAGAAAAAAAAAACAAGTTTAGGTTTGCTTATTTTGGTTATTTAACATTTCTATGTTATGCATCACATCCGTATTGAAAAGAATATGATATACATCAATGAGACATGTATACATACTTGATAAGCAGATGTTCCTACTCCAAAGAAGAAATTATTTGGAAAGTTGTGACGTTTTATATCATCGTCCAAGTGGTGAGCTTGGTCGAACTCTAGCATTGTCTCTTCGGTCATTACGAATGGTTAACCCTAAAACTAGGTTGGGAGAAAACGTTTACGACTTCAAGTCGTAATGATGAAGAATGGTGAGAACTTAAGTTAGTTTTAGAAAGTTTTAGAAAGTTTTAGGTTGGGAGAAAACGTTTCGATATTTATAACCACCCATCCAAGTTGAAAGTTTTAGAAACTTCAAGTTAGTTGAATTAATTAATATGTTGAATAAATAGTTAATACTTTATGTAGAAAGTATTCATTCCAAGTAATCAAACAATTGATAATTTCTCTTGTTATGATTCATGTCAATGTCCAACCCTAGGATCCAATGGACTTTGTCCATCAAAACTATAAATATTGGTTACTGATCGAAGGGAAATCAATGAAATAAGGGTTGACCTTTCTGGATTGTAGCTATAGCAATTTTGGATCATACAAGTAAAAGTATTCAATTTTGCACCGACAACGCCCCTCCCCTCCCAAAGCAACGATAAACAAATTTCCCTTTAAATCTGATTTATCCAAATAATAAATATTGTCAAATAGTATAAAACTGTGAACTCAAATTTCATACTTCAAGTAAGGGGTTGTTTGGCAGTTGCTGAATGGTTTGGTGCAGAATGATTAAGTGGTCAGAATGGTTAAGAGGCTTTTATGATATAGTGTAAAATGAAATATGGTTGTTTGGTATTTGTTTAGAATGAAATCAAGGTGATGAATGATTAAAGGTGACACAAGATGCTAAATCATTCAGATGGTTTTGGAACCATTAAGAGACAGACTCTTTTTTTGCCAAACAAGACTCACCTCTGAACGATTCAGAGGTTGCCTCTTAATGGAACTATTAAGTGGTAAACAAACACCCCCTAAGTTGTAGGAGTTAATCTACCCTATGATTCAACACTCTCTCTTTGTATCTTAATATGAACAATAGAATTAAGTTGTTAAATTGTTGTATAATATATCGACTAAACTAAATCTCATTGACGATTATTTTCGAGATACAAGGTTTTAAAACTTGTGTATTGAATACGATTGGTTTGACATGTTCAAATAGTTTCATATTTTTTATGAATTATTGCGCTTGCAAAAAAAGTAGTTAAGATTTGAAACTATGTCAGAAGAAACTTGTTTTATTATTATAGTTTCAATGAACACACAATTACAAGCAACAAAATAATATGATGACACTTTTCACGATCCTAAATTTTTTACACTACGATATACGAACGAAGCGGTGATATAAGATTTAAAATATATGTATGAGGATTGATTCAAATAAGAAAGCTAATATTGTGAGAAGATAACAAGGAAACTTTAAAGTAATGTTCATATGTGAATCCACTGAAAAATCCGAAAAAATCTTACATATGTAAATCGACGTTACAGATTATTCGTATGCGTTAACATAAGCATTTTTATATAGATTTTTTCAATGATTAATATATGAACTTTATCTTAGTTTCTTACGATATTTAGTATTTTTGTTTGAACATCTCACTATATGTATAGTTTATGTATATACGTGCATAATAAAAAAAATGTAACTTAAATAATACTAGAACTTTTAAAATTTTGCAAATACTATACAATTTTTTTTTTGTGTTACAAAACTTACCAAGTATCATAATATAAATATTTTTTAAGAGTTAAGTTTATACGACCTAATGACCAATTAATAAAGCGTCATATATAAAAGTGTTGCAATATAGGCGTTTTAACAAGTTTTTATAACATTTTTAAGATAAATTGTTCTATTAGCTAAATTTATATGACAAATACTGAAAAATGTCATACCAAAAGATGGGTTTATATGACACTTCTCACAGTTGTCCTATAAAAAAAACTAACACAACGACTTATTATATAATTTACTAAAAAAACTTGTTAGAACATAGATAGAATGTTTTGCTGTTTGGTCCTATAAAAATACTCAACTATGAGACTTATCATTTTAGATGTCTTATAAACCCGATTTTATTATAATGATTATCGAAATAGATAAATACTTTGGAATCAACGGCCTCCCACTACTAAACGAAAGACTTTTACCTACGAACTTTTCCCTAAGAAATATGCCGTTAAAGGATGATTCATCACAAAACTGTCACAAAAGTTGGTGGGTAATGCAAATCAGTGACAGATTAACCAATGATACTTTGGGTGATCCATGGGTATTTTGTCGAAAAACATCGGATTCTACCGAACCATTGATATTTTCTGGATGATCCCTGGGTAATCACTGACGAAAAATTCCCTGGATGAATTTTGTGGGTAATAATCATTTGTTTTGTAGTGTCCTTAATATCGTCGGTTTGATCGTGATTAGGCTTGGATTATTAAATTCTTTTTTGTTGTAGACCAAACAACATTTATGAATACCTACTTCGTATTATTGGTTTGGTAAAATTAGGTATGTCTTATATTTATCAAAATAGATAAATACCTTTCAATCAACATTCCAAAATACGTTTATCTTTAATCTTCTTGATTTCTCCTACTATAATTGTTGAGTTTTAAAAGATCGTTTTATGTGAATACCTAATTATACACCAATGAATGACTTGTTAACCTCAAAGTCTAAAAAGAAAAATAGTGGATGCTTTAATAAGCGAAATTTGAGTTTCTATGCTTAATGAGTACCTCTCTATCAATAATAAACTTCTTTGTAAACATATTTAAAACAAAATATGCTTAACTTTTTTTCATATCTTCCCAAAAGTACCCTTCCGTGAAGGCTGAGGAGCTATGTATGTGTCACGTTATCTATTCTTCACGCCAGTGGTGGGCCCAGGATTTTTGCATAGTGGGGTCCTTTTTAAGGTATGTTTCGATGTGTTTTAGCCTAATTCTATGGTTTCAAGAGATTTTTGAAGTTTTTCGGTTGATTTCGAGAGATTTTAAAGGTTTTTTGTCGATTTCGAGATATTTTTTTCGGTTTTTTTGGTTGATTTCAAAAGATTTTTATTGTTTTTTGATTGATTTTGATGTACTTTATTTGGTTTTTTAGCTAGTGGGGGGACATGCAAAAAATCACTGGGGGAAATCATGCTATAACGCTAAAAAATAATTGTTTTTACACTAAAAAAAATCATATTTTTTTTATTTCAGTGGGGGGATGGGACCCTCCCTTTTTGCAACTGCATCCGCCAATGCTTCACGCCCTTTCTCGTCATTGAACACTTACCTTCGTAGCTTATCATGAGACTCCAGAGAAATTTGTATTTGTGGATATAGTAAGAAATACAAAGAAAAAACACAGAAATCATTTAATTTTCTGTCTTTTATTTTGTCGATACCATAAAGGCTTTCAACGAATCTTTTAACGAATTATTTATACACTACAATAAAATATATGTAAATAGAAGAACGACTAATGTAGAAGGAGTCGATAATTTGTCTACGAGAGTATCGGGTGATTCTTCCCATTTTTTTATATAGTCATTTAGTCGAGGCTACAAATAAAATAAGCAAACAATTTCAAAAAGATGAATTAGGAATCAAATCATTTATCGTTTATAAAAGGAAGAACCACATGCAATGATGTGGCACACTCTTAGGGCCTGTTTGTTACTGGCTTAATGAGCTTAATAAGGCCAATATCTTATTCGCTAAGCCATGTAAACATGTTTGGAAATGGCTGAAAGATATAGATGACAGCTTACCGAATAAGTTATTTGAAGGACCCTTTATACATACAGACAAGATATTTCCCATCCTACCCTTGTGAAACTCACGTTCCTCCCTCAAGCCCACCCCCTAAAAAACCCAAATCGTCCTCATCCTTATTGTCACCGCCCACAGCCTCCTCCTCTATCCTCCACGACATCGGCTCCTTGTCTCCTTCTCCTTACTGTTGCCTCCCTTACCTCCTCTTCCCTTATTCTGAAACTTCGAAAAAAACTTGAAATCTAGGGTTCTTGAGCCCATATCGGTATGAAAAACAAAAAGATGGTTCTGAAAAAAATAAAAGACAAACGAAATATAAGTTCTAAAAATCTAGGGTTCTAAAAAAGTAATCAAATGAATGTGGGTTTTGTAAAATCTATACTTGAATCAAGTTCGTCGATCCAATGTGAATGGAGGAATGGAGGTGCAATGTTTGGTGGATTGGAGGTTCTTCGTCTACTGCAACTTTCAATTAATTGGTGGCTGTGATCCCAGAACAAGTAATCAATCTATAAACATCAAAGAAGCCATCTCTATATCATTAAGAATCAATAGCTCACAATTACAATGAAGAACTCTCTCTTGAGTGTGTGTGTGGCTAGTGTGTGATGGATGACCTAAATTCCCAAAAGGGAAAAAAGAAAACTATATATACCTAGGGTATAGAATAGCCCTATTACAAACATAGTCCCTCTACTTGGTACAATAACATTTAAGCACTAACATTCTCCCCCTTTGTACCAATGTAGAGCAAAAGATTTAGACATCCACCGGGGTCACGTTCTTCTTTCGAATACCAAAGATGATCTCGAATCTTCGCAGTTCAAGGCGGTAGTCTTTCCGGTATGAGATGGCTTTCAACACTTCGTTGATCAGGTTCTTTTCTTTCTCAGTGAGTTTTACCTCTCCACGCGCATCCATACGAAGCTTACTTTCCAAGTGAAACAGCATAATCTTCAAAGTACCCTCACAGTACTTGTTGATCTCAATAACTCTCATAAATCTTTTCTTTGAGTCAGTATCAACGTAAACAACCCCGAGCTCAGGCTTGTTCAGTACAGTGTAGGCGGGGATACCTTGAATATCAGATAAGCGTCTGTTTGGTCTTTTTAAGTTCACATGAGTTTGAAAAGATTCCAAACCCATCTGAAAGTCAGTGAGGTATGAATACTTCAGAATATTCTTCATAAACTTCTTCACACTTCGAAAGGCAGCACTGTATTGAATTCTATACTCTGGACGCTTCTTCTCTGGATGGACAGCAAGACTGTTGTAAAGGCTCAGAAGATCATTCAGTCTCAGACTCTTGAAATCAGCTTCAGAAAATACGCATTCAGACCCATCTGATCTCAAAATCGTGAACTCAGGATAGAAGACATCAAACAGCTTCTGAGATTCAACTTTCAGTACCTTCATAATCATGTTATCTGACTTGACAGCTTCGGATCCTTTGTCTTTGTTCTTCATGACGTATAGAAATTCGATCTTCTTCAGCGATGGCCAGTCTTCAATCCCATAAATCTTCTCCAAGTTAATCTTTTGAACCTCTTGTACGTACAGTTCTTTCCTCAAGGTTTCTAGATAGGGAGTTTGGATTGAAACTCTCTCTCCAGTGGCTACATACCTTGGTTCAGCATCAATAATAACTTGGAAAAAACGAAGTTCTGCTTCAAGTACTTTATCTTTGATCTTTCCATCAGGTACAAACGGTGTTTGTGAAACTAAAGTACCTGAGCTTGGACCTGCTGCATCTTCTAACTGTGGAGTGTCTGAGATTGGACCTGCAAAATCAACCTGTGTCGGAGCATCTTCTACCATTGTCGGAATATCATCTTCAGACTCGATATCCAAATCCTGATCCCCAGTTTCAAAGTCAATATCTAATTCATCCAGAGCTTCTATCATCTCTTCTTTAATCTTGTAGTTGAGCTGCTCTGGTTCTTCCTCAGAATCAATGTAGATATAATCTCGTACGAATTCATCTGCCATTCTTTCTTCCTCTGTTCTATTGTCAACAGCCGCAGAATTTTCAACCCCAGCTATGACATCAGCTAGAACAAGTATTTATGTATCAACATTCTGTACCACATCAGTCGCCGTTCCACCTTCACCTGTATTTCCCCCAACTTCATGTTCATTAACATTACCAGTAGAAGCAGCAGCACTAGACTCTCCAACCCCTGCTCTCTTCTCCCCCTCATGTTGATTAGGCGGATCCTGATCATCATGTCTTCTTTTGTGAGAGACTTCAGATTCAATACCACATCTTTCTTCTACAACTTTGAGCCTGTTACTGATGGTGGTGAATCCATTCATCAAAGCATTCGTGATATCTGTCACAGAGTCGGTTAGCTTCTGAAGTTGTGTTGTCAGAAGAAGTTGTGTATCTGTGGATGTTGAAGATTGAGGTTGGGTTAGAGGTGATGTATGTTGACGAAGTAAGGAAATTAAGTCAACTTCTTCAGATGTACTAGATTCGCTTTTGGCTAAAAGGCGGGATAACAGCTCAGATTTAAGCTGGTCTTCAGGTATAAGGTGTAGTGGGATAGATGTTGTGAGTCTGGTTGGATGTTGTGAGTCTGGTTGAGCTTCTGATGGTTGATCTTGAGGAGTGGATGATGAGTCAGCAACATGTTTACCCTTTATGGCACGGCTGACTTCAGATGCTAACTGATCAACTGATCTCTGCATGTGTGCACGGTGTTGCTTGTACGATCTGTCTATAGCACCTAGTGCAGAAGCCAGTAATGGTAGAGTAATAAAATGAGGATATGGCCCGAGCATCTGTACAACATGTTCATGAGGAAAATTTGGGAAAATTGAGCTAACTTCCAGACCACCTAGGTTACCGGTTGAAGTAGCGGTTGTAGCAACCGTACTGCCTGTGCTCATGGTTGGCAAAGTGTTGACCATGACAGGACTTCCACCCTGTCCTCGTGGGGCACCAACGAATGGCGTCCATACTCTAGGTGTTCCGGTTGGGGCACGGAAGCCCGCAACTTGGTGTTGTTCCAACAATTGTGTCCTAGGAAAGGATGTTCTACCAAATGGTCCTAGACTCAATGTGCGTGGAATAAAAGGCGGTGGCCGGGGCAGGAGCCTACCTGATTCAATACCAGCAGACACCGAGTGTGTCGCCGATAGACTTTGAGCTATATCCCCTGTGGAAAATGAAACATCGGCAAATTGAGATGCCGATGAGTGGCTGAGTGGGGCTGTGCTATGCATGGCTGGGCGGACCACGACTTGTTCAATACGCAACGGCGACGTACGCTCGTTGGTAGAAGATGTGGCTACCCGGCTCGGATCGGTGTGGGGAGAGTCAGTAGTTAAAACTTTATCTGACTCTATCACAGCTTCACTCATTTCTTTTCTCCCTCCATCCTCACCACTAACTACCTTTTCTACTTCTACTTCTTTTTCTACTTCTTCGTTCACATATGAAGGACCCACAGCATCAGTAGCAGTGTCGAGAAGTTCAGTGTTCCGAGTGGAATCAGCATCCGAACTCACAATACGTGGTCTCTTTCCCAAATGTCTAGGAATCAAATTCACCAAAGGGTCATGACCTGAGTCATCATCGTCATCACCATCGTCATGGGGAGGAAAAAAGGGTTCTATCTCATCGTCTTGATTAACTGCATCATCATCAGGAGATGATGCAGCGGCATAAGCTTCATCCCATGAGACATCTTCATCAAAGATCTGGGGAGGAGGTCGAGGCGATGGTTGAGCTGGTTTCGAGGAAGATGCTTGGCCAACAGTCCGTAATCTTCTCCCGACTCTCTTTCTTTTCGTTCTCCTCACCTCTCGTTGTTCAGAAACACCCCCATGTTCCTGAACCCCCTCGACATTCGGACCCTCACCTCCTAATGGGTTTGCATCGTGGGGAGGTCCCTCCGGTTCTGGATTGACCAACAATGCATTATCTAACCTGTATTTCCTAACTACCCCAGACTGTTGGTCAGCATAAGCGAGCAGATCTTCACGTAGAACGGCGATGTGGGCAAAATTGATCTGCTTGGGCATTCTTAGGTAGTGCATGTACTGGCTTGGGCCTCTGGTGATTCTCTCGTCTTGGAATCTGATCATTGTCTACCATAGCTTGATGAATCAAGATCTGGAAGAAACGCTGAAATGGTACGAAGTTTCGTCTCATCTTTGGTTTTAACTGATCCGCGACAAACTCAACGATCTCATTCCATATCAAGACGGCATAGTTAATATTGTGGTTAAAAACAAATGCATGAAACATGCGCAGTGTGGATAGGTTTGTCTTGTCTAATCCGGTATGCTTTGAGGTCATACAACGGTTGAATATTGAGCATATGGAGTAGTATATTCTCGGTAGGTAGTTCCGTCTAAAGGTGGATGAACCAGTAAGTGGGGCATTCTCTGGAGGTTGATAACCCAAACTTCGAATGTCATCATAGAGCTGAGATTCAGGAACCGGATCCTGAAGATTCTCACTCGGGAGATTTAGTGATCGGCTGAGTCCCCTTAGCGTGAATCGGACATCGAAGTGGTCAAGTTTGGCAGTAAAGTGTGGTACTCGGGCGGTTGGATGGTATGTGAGTGTACCCCAGAATTGTTTAAGGTAGATTGCGGGCACGAGTTCAATTCTGGTCAATGCAGTCAGTAATGGGTGACCGCGAATAATCTCGATAATGACTCGGTAGTCAAAAGGAACCGCGAGATCTAGGTGATGGTTGTTGTGCAGAAATTGCACCGCATTAGTACTCGGAAAAATCTCTTCGTCCAGATCATGAGCATTGACTGATGGATGTGATGAACGATGTGAACGGATGATGGTGTTGTCATCCGAGGCATTGCCATCATGATCAGCCATCTGTACCACTTAGCAGTTTAGAATAGTGCCAAAATTGGATTTTGCCTTAAAAAAAATTCCAAAAATTTCCTAAGTCTTGGGCAAGTCGCAACCAACATAAAAGGCATATCGCAGACACTTGCGATATCGCAGTGAGGAATGTGACAAGAGGAAGTCGCAACCAACAGTTGCGATATGCTCATGTCGCAACCAACAGTTGCGATATCGATGAATGAAAGACCATTGCGATATGGTTGAATGTTTGAATGACAGTTGCTTGCGACTTGAATGAACACTGAACAAAAACCTAAGTGTTCAACCCAGATTCTCTAGTTTTCGCACAAAACAGGTTAAAAATCACACCACTAGGCTCGCAAATCTATCGAGAGTAAATCCTAAACATTTAAAACTCCCTAACAAACACACATACGCATCGAATAAGCAGATTCAAGCAATTTTCGAACCTAAAACCCTAGAAATCGACTGAAGCATGCGATTTAATGGATGAAAAACGATGAGATTCGAGAGACGATACCTTAATGTAGATCTGAGATGAACGTACGGATCAGAAACACGAAATCGGCCTTGAATCGAAAAGTCAGTTGAGAGAGATTTTGAAAGGGTTTAAGGGTTTTGAGTTGAGACAAAAATTAAAACCCTAAAAACCTAATTATACGATTTTTCAAACTGAGGGACACGTGGCACAACATGATTGGTCCAAGGTTTGACCTGCCACGTGTCATCAAGTCGCAATGAACTAACTGCGAGTTGACAAATGATCATGTCGCAACAGAAGGTTGCGACATGTTACTGTTCACATGGTCATGTCGCAATACAAAGTTGCGATTTGGCATTTGATCATGTCGCAACAGAAGGTTGCGACATGTTACTGTTCAAATTGTCATGTCACAATACACGGTTGCGACATGGCACTGTTCATGCCCTTAAATCGCAGTGTACTGTTGCGATTTGAAAAAACTTAAGCCCATTGAGATATCGCAATAGAAGGCTGCGATATCTCACTGTTCACATGTGAAATCGCAAGTGTGGGTTGCGATTTAATAAATCTTGGACATTTTTCAGTTGAAAAAATTTGAAAATTTTTTATCACATTGGAAGATGTCCAACTTCCAATTGATTAAGCACGCAAGGTATTAAAACATTTTCACTCCCCCTTAAATGATTCAAGTAAGTTTTAGAAAATTGATTTTCATCATCTAAGGGTTTATGTTTGAAAAACAGATTAGAGAACATACCTTGTGATCTTCAAGTAAGGAGCACAGGAAATCAACACTTACAATCTTAGTCAGAAATGCACACTCCCCCTATTCTTGTGCATACTAATTAGTTTGTACTCCCCCTGAGACTATGAACACACCTCATGCAGGCATAGATATCATAACAAGAAATATAAAGTAACAAAGAGAATAAACAATGAAAAACAACAAAGACATGAGAATAAAATATTTTAGATTGAGAATAGAATGCGATGAAAATTTGTATGTATCACTCTAGATAGAGATAACTAGATTGAACTACACATATTTCCATCCATTATATGATCAATATAGAATATTAAACTTTCATGTTCAACATGTCGAGCTTGGATACTAAGAAATTAAATCGTTTTTCATCCAAAGCTTTCGTAAAGAGATCGGCAAGTTGAAACTCAGTTGTGACAAAGTATAATTCAATCGTACCTTTTTCAACATGATCTTTAATAAAATGATACCTGATGTCTATGTGTTTGGTCTTTGTATGTTGGACCGGGTTAGCTGATATTGCAATTGCACTCTTGCTATCACAGTAAATGGGGATCTTCTCATACTTGAAATCATACTCAACCAGTTGAGTCTTCATCCACAGAACCTGTGAACAACAGTTGGCAGCGGCCACATATTCTGCCTCCGCAGTTGATGTTGAAACACAGTTCTGTTTCCTCGAGGACCAACTTACTAGTTTATCACCCAAAAACTGGACATGACCAGATGTGCTCTTCCGGTCTAGCATACTACCTCCATGATCTGCATCAGAATATGCAGTGAGTTCAAATCCCGTTCCCTTCGGGTACCACAGACCAAGATACGGTGTCCCCTTCAAATAACGAAAGATTCTTTTAACAGCACTCCGATGTGATTCCTTTGGTTGTGCCTGAAATCTTGCACAGAGACATGTTGCAAACATTATATCTGGACGACTTGTCATCAGGTACATTAATGAGCCTATCATACCTCGGTAATTCTTAACATCTACATCTACACCATGTGGATCCGGACCAATTTTAGATCCAGGAGCCATAGGTGTACCAATTGAGGTACAGTTTTCCATCTTAAATTTCTTCAAGATGTCAAACACATACTTCGACTGGTTGATGAAGATACCTGTTGAGAATTGCTTGACTTGTAATCCAAGAAAGAAATTAATCTCTCCCATCATACTCATCTGGAATCTGGTCATCATTATACCCGAGAACCAAGTACACAATCCAGGGTCAGTTGAACCAAATATAATATCATCAACGTAAATTTGTACTAGAAGGATCTCACCATTTTTATGCAGAGTGAAGAGAGTTGTGTCGATTTTACCTTTCCGAAAGCCAGCACCAAGTAGGTAGGTAGATAAGATTTCATACCATGCGCGAGGGGCTTGCTTTAGACCGTAGAGAGCTTTGTCAAGTATGTAGACGTGATATGGTTTATCTTTGTCCACAAAACCCTCTGGTTGAGAAACATATACTTCTTCTTTCAATATACCGTTCAGGAAAGCAGTCTTCACGTCCATTTGATAGACAGTGAAGTTTCTGAAAGCGGCAAATGCAAGAAACATCTGAATTGCCTCTAAACGAGCCACCGGTGCATACGTCTCATCGTAGTCGATTCCCTCTTGTTTCCTATACCCTTTGGCTACAAGGCGTGCTTTATTTCTCACAACAATCTCATCTGTGTCTTTCTTATTCTTCAAGACCCACTTGGTACCAATTACCGTTTTACCTTTGGGTCTAGGAACTAATCGCCACACGTTCAATGCTTCAAACGAATTCAGCTCATCTTGCATGGCAATGATCCAGTCCGGATCTTCCAAGGCTTGTCGAACTGTTGTGGGCTCAACTTGACTTAGAAAGAGCGCGTAAAGGACTTCATTAGCCGTTGCAGATCTTGTCTTCACAGGTTCGGAGACGTCACCAATGACTTGTTCAATGGGGTGACTCTTAGTCCATCTTGAAGCATGAGGATGAACAATTATAGCACCATAGTTGGGATCCACTAAGGTAGGATCTTTATCAAAATTCAACTCTATTGTCAAGGTAGGTTCCGGTTGTGGGGCGGGTTCATTGACAGGAGTGTCAACAGGAACTGCCTCCGGTTCTGCTTCAGAAGATGACTCACGCTGAGTTGCAGAATCCTCACCATTGGCATTAGAAGTTGTACCTGACGAAGAAGCACCATTCGTGGATACATGTTGTGTTTCCGACACAAAGTAAACCAGTCGGTTCTCGCACTCAATTGTATGATATCAAAAAGTCAATAAGCATTTTGGTTATAAGTGAATTGCAGGTAACCCTTTTCTTGACCATTTTTGTAACAATTTAACTTATCATTAACAGTGTGGAATACTTTGCAAATCGTTTACCTCAAAATTTTAATGTGCGACGTACTGAAATCGCTTTTTCTTTAAACGTGCACTCGTACAAGCTGACTCATTTTGTTCAAAGTTGACATTTACATTCTTATTTTAAATCGTGAAAATTTCATGTTACATAAAAGAACGCCATGCATGAGACTTTATTTGCAATTGAAGGCTACTCACTCTAACAAGGTCAACCGCTTTGCTTACGCGAATTATCCTTGACACTCCACCTACGACCAATGGTCGTCCTTCCGGTCACGCAACAACTTGCTGAACACACTTTCCACATCTCACTTACTCAACCCTTTCATACTATTTCGCTTTGACCAACTATCTCACTTTCCACTTCTATATGCTTTCATTTCACTATAGGTATCTTATTTCATTTACTCTATCCTTGAAAATCTCGGATAAGAATTCAAAGCTCCATTGACACTTTCAAGATTTCGACATCGTCCTTTCTTACCATCCCGACCGATCTATCCCATGATTTCTAGGACTGGGACTCTCCCGAAACAGGAGTCTTACTCAAACTCAACATCCATCCTCTTCGAATCCACGAAGAGTTACCTCTGGCCGACTCATAACGTTATATACAACACTTCTTCTCTTCGATGTATACATACATCACCTCATATACGACTTCTCATGAACCTTCCCAACAAAGGTTTCAATCTACCCCTCGGGGACCTTGCTGACATTCTAACGTGCTGGAACACGACATAACACTAGGCAGGTTAATAAGGTAGGTTAAGCACATACATGTACCTGTAAGTTCGCAATTACACTGGCCAGGTGAAATCTCAAACTTACCTTACATAGTCATCAGTACCCTATTAGTCCTATCTCTATAATATTGTCCTCCTAACGCATTTCCTATGTCTACATTAGTGCCCTCTTAACGCATTTCCTGATTCTCATTTGTGATTTTCTACTCCCAAGTTTAAGTTTAGGCATGTCCGGTCACCTAAATCCCTTAAACTATGGCTCTGATACCATTTGTAACGTCCCAAAAGTAATATAGAACAAACATAGCATTTAAGCATAAAATTTACAAATCTGGGTCCCAAAATTTCTTACACAAGTCTCCAAAATCTAGGTTGGCGGAAACAACCTATACACAACTGAGAATAGTCTAACTTCTATAAGAGGTACTGGTACAGTCTCTAGCTGCGTCTGCACCCTATCTTGCTCTTGCTCACTTACCTGAGCCTTCCACTAAAAGCTTACCTGAAAATGGTTTAATTTTGAAAAGCGAGGGTTAGACCAAAAGGTCTAGTGAATTCCTGTAAAACCCGTGTCCCGGTACGGTTTTATTTTTCCCGTTACGTATTTATTTATTAAATATGTTTCTCAAATCGATCTCGTGATAATAAGTTGTCAGGGAAACCATAATTGTTAACATTTTTGTCCAAATGGGTTATATATCAAAGTCCTAAACTATTTGGTTATAATTGAAAATGCCTTAAAACCTAGGGTCTAAAGATGTCAATGTGTATATGAGTTACATCTTTCTTTCTCGTTTTCCTTCCTGCGGCATTCAAAAAGAAAAGAAAACCAACCACAAACCCTACTTTCCATCCTCCTTTCTCTTTGTTCGTTTTTGGTATCCCATCGCAAGAAAACAACCCAAGAGAAACCTAGCTTCTTCCTTCTTGTGTGCTGTCACCGCCGACCACCCTACGACCACCAGCAGTCGCCGTTGGTTCTGCCGGCGAGAGAGGAGAGTCACGAGTGTGCAGCGAAGAGAGAGAGAGAGAGAAGCAGCGAAGAGAGAGAGAGCATCGAGAGAGGGAGCAGGTCGGCTGTGGTTGCGGCGAGTAGTCGTCGAGGTAAGGTCCTTCTCCGCCCCCTTTCGTTTCCTTTGTCGTAGTTGAACCACCGGAAGAAACCACCGCCGCCGCCGTCAGCCGTGGCTGCCGGCGGTGTGACCACCAGCGCACACCACCAGTTGTGGTGGTGGCCTTGTGCGTGGTCGGGGATGGTGGGTCGTGTATGTGTATGTGAAGGAAAGTCGAGTTGAGAATGGGTTTCGCGTTATTGTCTCGCCGAAATTTCGTAAACCACCGCCGTCGCCGGTGACCACCGCTGCCGGAAGTGGCAGCGGGTGGTGCGCGGTTGTGACCAGCCCTTTGTAACCTAATAACACTAATCGCGTGAACCCTGGTGCAAGCCCGTATCAATTTTAATCGATCACGTAAACCGTTTTATAAAATCGTCATTTATGTGAAAAACGTCCTTCCGCCACTGTTTTGCGTCAACCATAACTTTTCTGTCGTAACTCCGATTGAGCTGAAACTGGCGCCCACGGTTCAAGCTCGGGGTCGGGCATGTTTTCCGTGTTTTAGCGGAAAACTGGTTCGGCCTCTAGCTAGGTGGAAAAGTGGTCGTAAGTTCGGTGTTTCGTCATTTCATGTAAAAATTTCTGGAATCTGCCTTGATCTTGCGAAAACCATAACTTTCTGCTCGTAACTCGGTTTGGGGTGAAACCGGTGTCAAAAGTTCCCTTTTTGAGTCTAGAAACTTTTATGTGTTTTGTGCAAAACCCAGTTCGGGACGTAGCATGGGTCGAATTGTCGTTTTATACTGAAAGGTGCTGAATTTTCGCTGTGCTGGAATCTGTTTTTGTAAAATCCGTAGTAAATTGTAGAAAAATCGTTAGGAGGCGTATAATATGTCCTTGGAACCCTAACTCAGAGTACTTTCTGGTCATGAAATAATATTGGGAATTTTATGGGTTTAAAGGGGTCGAAACAGGTCCCGAACAGACCTGTTTGGCGAGAGCGGAAAATGGTTTTAGTGACGGTTTAAGCGTGTGTCGTGTCATAGGGTCCGGGTCTCGTATTGACACGTTTTAACATGCGTTTAGGTGCTGGGAAGTGACCGTATTTTTGAAGCTTGAATTGTGTTATTAAGCTGGGCGCGCTTTCGAGGTGAGTTCTCTCACTGTGTAGTTAGGGGTTGTATGCATGTCATAATAGTTTGTATGTACTATTGTCTTTGTGGTGTGAACTAGTTGTTTGCGGTGTGTAATATTTGATTGGTTTGAATGCTTGGTATAAATGTGTCACATTACAATTCGGTGGGACCGAGGCCTCGATGGTACTGAGGTGTTGGATACATTACAATTCGGTGGGACCGAGGCCTCGATGGTACTGAGGTGTTGGATACATTACAATTCGGTGGGACCGAGGCCTCGATGGTACTGTGGTGTTGGATACATTACAATTCGGTGGGACCGAGGCCTCGATGGTACTGAGGTGTTGGATACATTACAATTCGGTGGGACCGAGGCCTCGATGGTACTGAGGTGTTGGATACATTACAATTCGGTGGGACCGAGGCCTCGATGGTACTGAGGTGTTGGATACATAATTACTTGTAGATGTTTACTCGTTTTATGTAACTGTGATGTTGTTGCTTATGTGCGGATAGGGGTGATGTGTATATAATTCCTATCTGCGCATGTGTTGGAATTCACTAAGCTTCGTGCTTACCCTTTCCCAATAAACTGTGGTTTCAGGTACGGGCGGCTCCAAGGCGTGACGAGTACACACTGGCGCGCGAGAAGAGCTGGTTGCTTTATGATTTTAATAATTAAACGTTTATTCCGCTGGTTTTATTTTTATAAAGACATTAATTATGTGTTTGCAAACGAAACGTTGGGATCATTTATTGAGTTGTTATCAATGAATTGTTTATTTAAAAATTTAAATTTGCTTGTAATTTTTGGGACGTTACAACTTGGTATCAGAGCACGGCTTGAGTGAATCAAACGCATTTCGGTGTGTTTGATCTCAAGTTTGCGGCTATAAAAATTTTCTTTAAAGTTTTTGGGAAATAAAACGAAGGAAAGATCCGTTTGAGAAACGGTGATTGGAGGCGCAGTGTGTACAGTCAGCCGGAGCCAAAGGGGAAAGGTACAGTACTTAGTGTTTCATTGCTTTCTAGATCATAGAGTATGCATGCTAGATTGCCTGTTGTTGACACTATGCGGTATGTTGAACTGCTTGCTATTAGGAATTTATGCGAATTATGATAGGTTACTAAGTGGATGCCCTCTAGGTTGTATGCAGTAAGAGATTTATAGCCTTAGAATATTCGATTTAGTTCTATTGCGCAGCTCTTGTTTGAGTCCAACCGTGTTAGGATAGAGTCTTGTATTCGACTGTCTATTTATTTCGCACTGCATATAGTCGGGTATTCGCAAGGTCACTCGTCATAATTAGTAGGGATTCGGTAGTAGCAAGGGTAGTGGGATAAGAGGAAATTCCTAGGGAGCTAGGAAGGGTGGATGTATATATGTGCTGGTGCAGGCATATGGTTAATTATATATTTAATTGTCGTTGTATGATCGGGGTGACCGATGGTTTATTAAGTATACAATTGTGACTGTCTGATCGGGGAGACCGATGGTTTTATATATACAGTAGTTGGATGAGTTGCCTGTTTAGGATATGTTCTTGAACTGGCATGTGTGGATTATTTATATTATGTGTATAGTTTCGGCGAGAAACTACTTGGACCCTCGGGATGAGACTCGGAACGAGCGATGATAGGTGTGGAAGGTAGTAGTAGAGCTCCTACTACCGGAAGCACAAGATCAATGCTCGAGTCGGGGAAGTCACGAGGAATCCAAGGAGTTGGGCGTGAGTGTTGTTAGTGTGCGTTGTTATGTGCTAATAACGCGTTGTATTATCTACCCTGAATAGCCGTCACGAGGAGAGACAAATATAGTAGATCCACTGGTACATGTGTGTACTTGATTTGCTTGAGGTGATGATCGTTGGGGTAGTGATGAAGGTTCTAGACTAGTAGTCGTTGGAATAGAAAGACGATTCTAATATTAGTCACTTGGAGTGACGATAAGGATGATATTTGTTGTAAGCAGATCATTTCGGGCCAAGATGGAAGATTGTGCTAGAGTCATAGGCTCATAGAGCCGACTTTGATTTGAGGAAAACCCGTAAGATGATTTGATGTGTTTTCCCAACTTGCCTTAAGAGGTTTAAAGGTCCGGAGGACGATAGTGGATTGGAAAGGTAGAGAGGAGCATGAGTCGAGACGTTGAATGCCGAATGAGTCATGCACGAAGTTATTTTGAAAATAAGATTGCATTAACAAATTCTTGTGTTTTAAATCTTTGTATGGGCGGTGTTTTGGAACTTTGGGAACTGCTCAGCACACACAAGATTTTGAAATATGGCTTTGAAAGTGTATGAAATCGTTTTATCACGGGAGTGCAAACTTTTTTAGAATTTGTCTCATTTTCGTTATTTTTCCAACGGTTCTTTCGGGTACGATGTTATCCTTGTTTTGTGGTGGTTAAGATGTTGGGTAAGTGACTACGGCTTGAGACTCTAACATTGGAACTCCTCCACATGTGTTAGAGTTGAGACGGAAAGTTACATTCCACGATGTCTGTTTAAAGGCTATTTTAGTGATTTGTCTAAAATGAGTTTGGAATTCTAGTGTCGCTTAACTTTTCGTTCGAGAGTTTGTATTACTAAGTGTTTTATTGCAAATAGTTAAGTGTGTGGATTGATTCATGCGTGACATAAGTGATGCATGGAGGAATTTTGGTAACATTTCATAAGGATTTGTTTAGTGCGCTTTTTAGTCAGCTAAAGGTTTTATTGACATTCCCATGAAAATGCGATTTATCGACTTAGGGGTATGCATACTGGGGTAACCTTTGTTCTCGGCATTTTGATGAACGAGTCGTGCATGAAAATGCTTTAGTTCCTTTTTGTCGAAATGAAAGACCATTTGATCCAAGGAGTGTTTTAATGTTGTAAACATCATGCATACGATTACAATGTGTTATATTTTGGAAATATAAATGCGTAGATTTTTGACATTCGGTTAATTTAGAATTACCGTTCATTTTTTCGGGAAATTAAAAACTTTTGCTTTGGAGGAAACGAGTATTTTGACCATTTTTCGATAAATACATTTTTAAACTATAATGTTTTGACGTTATATGTCCCAAGTACGGAACTTGAGGAAGTGTTACAAGCTTGCATGCCTGCCCCCAGTTTGAGATTTTTATGAGGTTTTAGTCGATATTTCCAACTATTAGAAGCGGACTGGTTTCTGTCTTCAAGTTTGAAACTTACACGAGACAGTTGTGTTTTAACAAAAATATATTTGTAAACCGTGTCATCGTTTTGTGTGATTAGCTGACGCGCGGAAAATTTGTGGCGAACCCTGTGCCACGTCCTTTTCATGATTAAAAAGAAGAATTTTTGAGTCAAATGTCGTGAAACTTATTTTGAATTATGTGCACACCTTGTCGCACCCGGTCTAAGGTCAAACGGTTACTTTAAGTGCACGTCATGAGTCAATCCATACTGGAATCGAGGCGGTTCATTTTAAAGAAATTATTTATTACACTTGCTTTTGTGTGAGTAAACAGAACTGCAATGGAACGATTTTCAACATGATTTTCCTATGTGGGACGAGTGTGTCCAGTTTTGCGTAACTATCGATCAGGTAATAGTAATTTTATTACATACTGTCTTTTGAGATGAAAATCCTGATGATTGAAAGTATTTTGTAAATGATTTTGTAAACCATTTGGGGAAATGTGCTTGTAAGTGTCATGTGTCATTTCGAAAAAAATTAGGGTGTGAGTCCGTTTGGAAAACTCTTTTGTTTAACCCGTGTTGAGTCTGACACTAAGGTTGATTTCAGAGTATTGCTTGCTTAAACTTTGTTTAAACGCATTTTCCGACCTATGGGTCTAGCAAGCGTGGAGCATTTTGCTCGGTTATGACTTGGAGTTAGTCATGGGCCTATTGCCCGGTGTTAATGGCTCGATGTGGAGTCTAGTTGATGAGTTGTTTTTGTCGCACCGTTGGGCATTCTTTGCACGTTGAGTGTTTACATGTTTAGGTGAGTGAGTCAATCAGGAATAGGCAATGTTGTTGGTAGGCTGTTTGATTTGGATCCTTAGACAAGTTAGTCGGTCGTTGGTAATGGTCGGTTGGGTATCTCGGGGTGGGACCCCGGTATTCATGTGTTCTAACCTAGACTTTCCAGTAGGTACTAGGAGGATATAGTTGTGGGCACTTACCTGGGGGGTAGTTCCGGTGTGTTGGGTCTTGAGGCGTTACCGGGGAGGTAGACGTCAAGGTGTACCCTCGATACGGTGTGACTTGGCTTCGTAGAGCAAGTGTGGATGATACGTCGACGGTGGGAGGTAGATATTCCACGCGCGTTAGTACTGTAGGCCGAATAGTATCGGTTGAGGGATTGGTGCCCCTTGTTATTTAGAGAATAAATGCGCATCAACCATTTTGAGGTAGGTGGTATATTTAGGTGTCGACTTTTGGGCTTGAGGCCAAACACCTTTAGTATAATCGGAGAGTTGTAGCCGATTTTAAGATAATTATGGTGATGGTAGTAGTAACCCTGAAATGATCACTTGTGATGGATGGTTGTGGTGGAATGATCTACGTGTGTGTTAGTTGACTTGATTGTGGGGGATATCTATTTGTGTTAGTGTCTAGGATAATACCACGCTTATGTGATTCATTGTAATCGGTTGGACCGATGTTCGGCGGGTGGCCGATGTTTGTTATTGTAATCGGTTGGACCGATGCTCGGCGGGTGGCCGATGTTTGGTATTGTAATCGGTTGGACCGATGTTCGGCGGGTGGCCGATGTCCGTTATTGTAATCGGTTGGACCGATGTTCGGCAGGGGGTCGATGTTTTGTTAGTATAATTTATTGAAAATTTTGGGAGTCTAGTAGAACTCGTAGAAGTTAATCGGCAGTTAATGGTAGGAATGATCGGATTCGAGTATCCTGCAGGGTATATTGGTGAGCAACTTTTAGAATGGTTAGAGCTGGAAATTTGAATCAAGATGTATGGAATATCTAAGGTTGGGAGAACAAACGAAGTCGGTTGGCTAGGAATGTTTCCAATTGTTGGGGTGTTCTTCCGATCATATTTTCAGTGTCCTAGAAGGGGTACGTTAGTTAGAAAAGTATTCGAGAAGTTTTAGAAGGATTTCAAGTGGACTTAGGAACCTGAGGTTGAGAGGAGGGAGAACTATCCAGAGCTATTCGTGGGCAGAGACTTCGAGGACGAAGTCTAATTCAAGCGGGGGAGAGTTGTAAAACCCGTGTCCCGGTACGGTTTTATTTTTCCCGTTACGTATTTATTTATTAAATATGTTTCTCAAATCGATCTCGTGATAATAAGTTGTCAGGGAAACCATAATTGTTAACATTTTTGTCCAAATGGGTTATATATCAAAGTCCTAAACTATTTGGTTATAATTGAAAATGCCTTAAAACCTAGGGTCTAAAGATGTCAATGTGTATATGAGTTACATCTTTCTTTCTCGTTTTCCTTCCTGCGGCATTCAAAAAGAAAAGAAAACCAACCACAAACCCTACTTTCCATCATCCTTTCTCTTTGTTCGTTTTTGGTATCCCATCGCAAGAAAACAACCCAAGAGAAACCTAGCTTCTTCCTTCTTGTGTGCTGTCACCGCCGACCACCCTACGACCACCAGCAGTCGCCGTTGGTTCTGCCGGCGAGAGAGGAGAGTCACGAGTGTGCAGCGAAGAGAGAGAGAGAGAGAGAAGCAGCGAAGAGAGAGAGAGAGCATCGAGAGAGGGAGCAGGTCGGTTGTGGTTGCGGCGAGTAGTCGTCGAGGTAAGGTCCTTCTCCGCCCCCTTTCGTTTCCTTTGTCGTAGTTGAACCACCGGAAGAAACCACCGCCGCCGCCGCCAGCCGTGGCTGCCGGCGGTGTGACCACCAGCGCACACCACCAGTTGTGGTGGTGGCCTTGTGCGTGGTCGGGGATGGTGGGTCGTGTATGTGTATGTGAAGGAAAGTCGAGTTGAGAATGGGTTTCGCGTTATTGTCTCGCCGAAATTTCGTAAACCACCGCCGTCGCCGGTGACCACCGCTGCCGGAAGTGGCAGCGGGTGGTGCGCGGTTGTGACCAGCCCTTTGTAACCTAATAACACTAATCGCGTGAACCCTGGTGCAAGCCCGTATCAATTTTAATCGATCACGTAAACCGTTTTATAAAATCGTCATTTATGTGAAAAACGTCCTTCCGCCACTGTTTTGCGTCAACCATAACTTTTCTGTCGTAACTCCGATTGAGCTGAAACTGGCGCCCACGGTTCAAGCTCGGGGTCGGGCATGTTTTCCGTGTTTTAGCGGAAAACTGGTTCGGCCTCTAGCTAGGTGGAAAAGTGGTCGTAAGTTCGGTGTTTCGTCATTTCATGTAAAAATTTCTGGAATCTGCCTTGATCTTGCGAAAACCATAACTTTCTGCTCGTAACTCGGTTTGGGGTGAAACCGGTGTCAAAAGTTCCCTTTTTGAGTCTAGAAACTTTTATGTGTTTTGTGCAAAACCCAGTTCGGGACGTAGCATGGGTCGAATTGTCGTTTTATACTGAAAGGTGCTGAATTTTCGCTGTGCTGGAATCTGTTTTTGTAAAATCCGTAGTAAATTGTAGAAAAATCGTTAGGAGGCGTATAATATGTCCTTGGAACCCTAACTCAGAGTACTTTCTGGTCATGAAATAATATTGGGAATTTTATGGGTTTAAAGGGGTCGAAACAGGTCCCGAACAGACCTGTTTGGCGAGAGCGGAAAATGGTTTTAGTGACGGTTTAAGCGTGTGTCGTGTCATAGGGTCCGGGTCTCGTATTGACACGTTTTAACATGCGTTTAGGTGCTGGGAAGTGACCGTATTTGTGAAGCTTGAATTGTGTTATTAAGCTGGGCGCGCTTTCGAGGTGAGTTCTCTCACTGTGTAGTTAGGGGTTGTATGCATGTCATAATAGTTTGTATGTACTATTGTCTTTGTGGTGTGAACTAGTTGTTTGCGGTGTGTAATATTTGATTGGTTTGAATGCTTGGTATAAATGTGTCACATTACAATTCGGTGGGACCGAGGCCTCGATGGTACTGAGGTGTTGGATACATTACAATTCGGTGGGACCGAGGCCTCGATGGTACTGAGGTGTTGGATACATTACAATTCGGTGGGACCGAGGCCTCGATGGTACTGTGGTGTTGGATACATTACAATTCGGTGGGACTGAGGCCTCGATGGTACTGAGGTGTTGGATACATTACAATTCGGTGGGACCGAGGTCTCGATGGTACTGAGGTGTTGGATACATTACAATTCGGTGGGACCGAGGCCTCGATGGTACTGAGGTGTTGGATACATAATTACTTGTAGATGTTTACTCGTTTTATGTAATTGTGATGTTGTTGCTTATGTGCGGATAGGGGTGATGTGTATATAATTCCTATCTGCGCATGTGTTGGAATTCACTAAGCTTCGTGCTTACCCTTTCCCAATAAACTGTGGTTTCAGGTACGGGCGGCTCCAAGGCGTGACGAGTACACACTGGCGCGCGAGAAGAGCTGGTTGCTTTATGATTTTAATAATTAAACGTTTATTCCGCTGGTTTTATTTTTATAAAGACATTAATTATGTGTTTGCAAACGAAACGTTGGGATCATTTATTGAGTTGTTATCAATGAATTGTTTATTTAAAAATTTAAATTTGCTTGTAATTTTTGGGACGTTACAATTCCCTCCATAAAACAACATGTATAAACAATATAAAATCATCTGTTAAAATGCATCATAAGTCATCACCTATGGTACTGCACTGTGTAATGGATCACTTAACCATTCGCGATCGGGGCCCAAGCAGACTCCCCTTTCGCCCTCTTGTATCGGGGCCCAAGCAGACTCCCCGATACCCGCCTAGGAGGAAACGAATTCCAATCTACCGTCTCGTCATACACATCCAAGGGATCATTGGATCCCGATGCTCATTGATCCCACAGTACAGACCGACATCACATAACATGCACATACGTTTCATAAAAGCATTTGACTCTTTATAAATCATGCGCATCATTTCAACATATCAAACATTTCTTTCCATCCATGCATATCAGTTCATAAATATTTCATGCTTGTTAAAACCATAATCAGTAAAAGAATCATTTAACCTTTACATCGTAAAAGAGGTTTAGGGAACTCACCTTGATTGATGTACAATGCACTTCCTAAACACCTTCAAGCTACACCCACAGAACACCTAAGGCAAAAGATCCACATCAGATAAATAGCTCAGCCCCACTGTCCGGATACCCTTTCCCGGACAGAACACTTTTCCGGACACTGTACTTTTCCGGACACTACACGTTTCCGGACACTAGACTTATCCGGACACTACACGTTTCCGAACACTAGACTTATCCGGACACTACACGTTTCCGGACACTAGACTTATCCGGAGACTTCAGCTACCCGGATACTAAGAGACGTCCGGACACCCTCACAGGGCACTTACCCGGACACATGCAACACATCCGGACACCACCAAACACTGGTGTCCGGAAAACGCTGCTGCTCGAACTTAGAAATTCTAAAACCGATTTATACTCCGATTTTTGCCATTAAGTTGATTCGACAACTACAAGGGTTCATCCACCAACCCCAAGCACCCACTTAATCCATCTATAACCCCTTAAATCGATTTATTAAGACAAAACCCATGAAACCCACTTTTTTAGGAATTGTGGTTGAAAACTCAATAAATCACTGATTTCAAACATAGAGTCCAAACTAATGAAGAGGGAATACTACATCACACAGATTACGAAATTAAGAGGGATTACCTGAAAGATTTCTCCTCTCTTTAGCTTTCTTCTTCTTCTTCCCTTTCTTTCCTTGTTTCACGCCACCACACACACACACACAAGATGATTTCACTGATTTGTGCAAAATGGAGGCTGCCCTAGAATTTTGTGCATATTTATACCTTCATCAAATTACAGAAATGACCCCTTAACTTAACTTTCGTTTCTCATATTTCGACCACCAAACTCCAAGACTCACTAGGATTTTGGGTTGTTACAATATATATATATATATATATATATATATATATATATATATATATATATATATATATATATATATAAAGGAGAATGTGAGAGAGTGAGTTAAGGAGAGGCCACCAATGAGGCTTTAAAATTTTGTGAGATTTTTGAATTTTTTTAAATAGAATCAATATCATCAATATATATAAAAGAGAATGTGAGAGAGTGAGTTAAGAAGAGACCACCGATGAGCCTTTAAAATTTTGTGAGATTTTTGATTTTTTTTAAAATAAAAAATGTAGTATTGAATGTCTTCACCTTTTCATTTTCTATATTTTATTATTGATTTTAAATTAAAGTATTTATTTATTTAATCAACCCATCTATACATATAATAAATAAGTAACTAGCATGCCACGTCGTCTTCTGATGAGCCGACTTAAGTATTTTCTCGCTTAAACATGTATCTGAACGCAATTTACATTATAAATTCAATTAACACACTCACATTCACTCCACCTTAAATCTCTCCTTAATTCAATTTTTTAATTTATAAATTACATTTAGTACTCTTATAATTATGTAGGTAGTTTACTTTTAATCTCTTACTTTTTTATTTTTCATTTTATATTCTTATCATATAAACATAAATAATGTATATGAACTAAAATGCATTAAAAAACATTTCTATTTTTTACAAATTATACCATTGTAATCGCTTCGTCAATACCTTCGAAATGAGCCCAATATTGAATATTTTTGGATTTATTATATTATTAAATATCATAAATATATACGAATTAATGTGTATATGTGATTTAATTAATGTGTCGTGATTAATATGGAATTTGTTGAAATTAGTATGGGATTTGATACGAATAATCACTAAATTATCGTGATTTTCTTTTTGCAATTCCATATCAATTTTTACTTCAAAGTCGAATTCATTTGACGAATTACGATTCTATCAAATTCTATTCTGTCAACGAAACATCATTAGAATTATCATAAGAGATTTAATTATTTGGAAAAAAGAAGATATCACTTATCAACTGACTTTTGGATTATGAGTTCGAACTTTTTTCAAAAATATAAATATGCAATTATTGTGTATTCGTTTGATAAATTCATTTAGTAACGACATTTATAATAGGTATCAAACTTAATAGACATATTTTTAACTTCAAGATAATATTCCCTATTTGTGGAATTTTTGTTTTCTTTTTATCAATTATTGTATGTGTCACAAAATTATTCAACAACTATTAAACATTAAATAATTAACTTAAAACACAAATTTGATCATCGCGCAACGGACGAGCCAAAGACTAGTAATTTAATAAATTCAACGTTCACATATTTTTTAAAATTATAATCACCATTTGATAACGATGATTATTTTATTATTATTAATGAGTAAATTTATTTATTTATTTTACTTTGTAAGGTTAAATGAGTGAAATATTATATGAATTTATTTTATTAAGATAGATAACAAACATTATAAATCAATACTTATTTTTTTATTAAGCTAACAACGGCTTATAAATCAACAAAGTTTCTAATAAATTATAATTATTATTTTATAACAATGGTTATTTTATTATAATTACTGAGTTTATTGAATTATTTTTCATTTGTAAGCTTACTTGATCTAAATATTATATGAACTTTTTTTATTAAGATAGATAACAATGATCGTAAATCAAATACTTATTTTAATAGAGCATTTTTTTTCCTTTTAGTAAGCTAAAAATGTTTATAAATCAATTTTTTTAATATGTATATTTTTATTTCTTTACATTTCTTTTGGATAAGTTAACAATACTTATAAATCAAAACTTATTTAATAAAATATATTTTTTTATTTATTTAATTTTTTGTTTTTCTTAGTAAACTAACAATGATTATATATCATTACTTTTAAATTGTTTTATTTTCGTAGTAAGATACCAATGTTTGTATTCTTTTTTTTTAGTAAGCTAACAATACTTATTTTAATAAAAAAAAAAAAAATTTTTGTCTTTTAGTAAGATAACAACTGCTTATAAATTAATTTTTTTAGTAAAATATATTAATCTTTATAATAATATTTGTATTCACCGCGCAAGGCGCGGTGCTGTTACCTAGTGTTTGAAATATAAATCTGAAACGTCAAAACGAAGGATTAAAAAGTTACTTAAAATTAGAATCAAGTCAAATTTTGTTATATTTTCATGCAATGTTCTAAATAAAATAACCAAGTTTTCTCTATTCATGTTTAGAAACCAAAACAAACCAACTTTTTATTTTATCATTTCGGTATCGAGTTTTAAATTTTATTGAATAATGAGTTTTGAAAATAAAGGTTTTGATTCATGATTTGAAAAATATGAACGGAAGTAAAAAATAAGGGAAATTGATCGATTAGACTACGGGTTGTTATTCTAGTAGACATAACTCGAAAGCTCACGATTTCACCCGCCGGTGGAATACCCCCAAAGCGTATATCATCCCTACGATTTCCGTCTTCAAAATAGCCGATTTCCACACTTAATTTTACTTTTTAACCATTTTTCAGTCAAATTCTCATTTTAATCAGAGTTTACACAAATTTCTTAAATGAATGGGTTACACATTTGCGTAAATATTTCTTTTTTCCCTTTTTAATCTGAAAATAAGATTCACGCAAATACAACTCTGGTTAAAATGAAAATTCAGTTTCAAAAGTGGCTTAAAAGTGAATTTGATTAAAAGATTGATTATTTTAATCAATTTCCCAAAAATACATCATTTTTTCCAGTTTCCACTTTTAGACAACAAAATTGAATAAATCAACCAAATTGAGAAAACTAAACTACGTCTTTCATCACTGTTTTCATCCTTATCATTTACAATTCATTTAAATCTTCATTCATTCGGTTTATAATCCATTACTGTTTTCATCCCTCATACTTAACAGTAAACCACAAACAAAGTTTGCTTCAGAGACGAATATAACAATCAATTACAAACCATACGGACTAAAACCGTAAATTCAAAAGTATAGGGACGAAATTAGCAACTTTTAACAAACCACAAGGACTAAAACCGTAGTTTACTCAATTGCTAAACCGTTGCTGTTGGTGTGAATTGTGATGAACTTTTGCTGGTTTTCTTCACAATCACAGTAGGTAGAAGAAGAGCATCCAAAATTCAAATCATCAGAAAGATCAATCGAGAAAAAGCACAAAAATGAGCAACAAGAAGAGATTATTGATAATCGGTGGCACTGGTTACTTAGGTCAACATCTATTACAATCCATTTCAGAATCTCAGAAGAAAACATTCGATTTCGATCTATCAATGGCTTTCACACACCATTCGTCTTCTCCTCCTCACCTCTTGCTTCAATCTGTTCCTAATTCTACCCATTTTCAAGTTGACTTGCAAACAGGTCAAGGGTTTGACTCCATTTCTCATACATTTGGGCAGGTTTGCATTCTCTGTCAGTAATTGATTGGATCTTATTAGCTATGTTGTTCATTTGATTATTGTGAGATGTTTTGATTGTGGATTTCGATAAGAAGTGGAGTCTGATTTGTGATGTTTTGATTGTTGAATGTTTGTTATGATTCTTTTGGGGATTCTAGTTTCATGGATTGGAGAATTGGGGGAAATTTCTATTTGAGTTTGAACTGAAATAGGTCATATTAATTCCATGCACACAAATTCGTTTCTAGTTTGAGATCTGGAAATGCCAAATTTAATGGCGATTTCTGTACTGTTTTTCGTAAGCAATTTCAGTAGCTGGTGTGTAGATTTTGTGGATAGTTAAATGCCAAATTTTGTGTTTTCTATGCGGTCATTTTGGGCATTTAGGGGACGTTTACTAAATGCTTATCGGGTAAGTGTTTATTGGCTTACTTTACCTTGTTGAATGAACATGGCAATGATTGAGAATCTTACCTGGTATGAATAATGACAAGGGCCAAGAGTCTTACCCAGTAAGTGAGAGTGACGGCTCTTACTGGATAAAAATGTTGCATACGATGCCGTTTTAATGGATTAAAATATTAAGGGTAAGCTAAGTGGAAGTGTTGATTATTACGGGCAAGCATTGGGTAAACGGCCCCTTAGTATTCCAAACGCTGACCGGGTAAGCGGCTGTTGGGAGTCATTTACCTTACCGGGTGAGGAGGAAGAACTGAGAATCTTACCCGGTACGGGACATAGCAAATATAGAGAATCTTACCTTGTAAGTGAGGGAGAAGACTCTTATCCGGTAAGTGCTTACCATGTAAAAGATGTTTACCAACAATCCATTTTGATGGCCAAGAATGTTACGTGATAAGGTAAGTTAGGGTGGTGACTCTTTCGGTCTTTCCGTAAAGATTTCGGTAAACGCCTTTATTTTAAGGTATCCCACATGACAATAGTACTTATAAGTAGTTTCATATCAAAGGGTTGGGTTCCGGTGAAAATGAAAGTTATCGTGATTAGGGTAAGAAGGAATCTCCACCCTTGGATGCACATTAGAATGAGATGCACCGAGAAGCACCAGATCAATTCCCGTATCAAGCGCGATTCATGGGATGGAGGTGAGATTAAAAGTAATCAAGGTTCTAGATCCCTTCTTACACTTCTCACCTTAACTTTTTTTCTCACACGATCCTTCGTCCATATCAGATATGCCCGAAACTTTGTTTTACCAACAATAGTTGGTAAGCACTCTATGGAGTAAGAGCTCTGTTGGTTTCGTTGTTTGGAAAAAATTACCATTATAACCCTATATATGATGAAGTCGTCTTTTAACTTGCAATGCAGCCGGATGTAGTGGTCAATTGTGCGGCACTTTCCATACCTCGTGTTTGCGAGACCGATCCTACCGCCGCCATGTCCGTAAATGTTCCTTCTTCACTTGTAAAATGGTTATCAAGTTTCACCACGAGTAATACGCTTCTTATTCATCTATCAACCGATCAAGGTAAAAGGCACAAAGTTTTAGAAATGTATAGTTATTACACTTTATAATGAACTAAATGACAATTTTACCCTTAATAATAGAGTGAGTAATAAATTTCTCCGTCTGGGTAAAATTGGAAAGTAGAGTGGACACTTATTTTGGGACCCGTGTTCAAAAAGGCGTGCGTCATCGCTGCGTCATGACGTAAGACGCGTCTCCGCCGTTATGATAAGGCCCATAGCGTTTGTGTAAGGTGTGGCTCATGCCCTGGCGCGCGTTTTTTAGAAGACGTGATTTTGTTTTCAATTTTTTATAAGTTTTGTGTTTTACACTATTAACTTTAGCTTTTGTATTTTTACAAACTTAGTTAATCACATCACTCACAGTTTCTTGGATTCACAAATGACACACATTCTTGGTTAAAACGAAGTTGTAAAACTCTTCCAGTTCTATTTTGAATATTTGATCATAAACTTTTTATATGAAACTAGTTAATTTATATGTATGTAAATTAACTAGTTTATATGAATGTAAAAAATTTAATATCATTATATTATTGAATAATAAATAGAAAACATATATGTATACATATAAAATTATATATAGGGTTGGGTTCGGTGAGAAATTGAGGTTAACGTGAGAAGCGTGAGAAGTGGTTATCAACCATTGGATGAGAAATGGACGCAAATTAGGATGAGATGCACCGGATCAATTCCCTTCTAAGGCGCAATTCATGGGAGGTCATTTGATTAAAAGTGATCAATGGTTCCGATCCACTTCTCATGTTAACCTCAACTTCTCACATGATCCTTCGCCATTTTATATATATGACATACAAATTTGCCGCCTTAAAAATGCCCCGTCCTCGTTTGGCTTGTAAGGCTTAAGGCTTGAGCTTGAGCTCGCCGCCACACCTTGAACCTTGAAACTTTGACAAATTAAAATAGAAATGTGGACACTTATTTGGGACGGGGAAGTAATAAAGATTAACGGGAGCTTTTTTTACCAGTTTACGAAGGGACAAAGTCTTTCTATAAAGAAGACGACGAAACTCTTCCCGTGAACGTATATGGCAAGTCGAAAGTGGCAGCAGAAGAATACATCATTGCAAACTGGTCGAACTTCGTGATTCTAAGAAGCAGCATCATTTTCGGGCCACAAACTATCTCACCCGTCTCGAAATCACTTCCAGTTCAGGTTGGTTTGCTTTTTTGCAACATTCGTTCTCATTAGTTCATAGGGGCTGTTTTCAAAACTTTTTAGGAGGGAAGGGAATAGTTTGGAAAATAAGGGGCTGTTTGGCAGATACCGAATGATTTGGTGCAGAATGATTAAGTGAGCATCATGATTAGGGCCTGTTTTACCTCTTAATAGTTCCATTAAGAAGCAACATCTGAATCGCTAAGAGGTGAATCTTGTTTGGCAACAAAAAAAGGTCTGCCTCTCAATGGTTCTAAAACCCTCTGAATGATTTTGTATCTTGGATCTCCCTTAACCATTCAGCGCCCTAATTTCATTATGAACAATTACCGAACAACCATATTTCATTTTGCACTACATTATAAGAGTCTCTTAATTAATCATTCTGCACCAAACCATTCAGTAACTCCCAAACCACTGTATGATTTAGTGCAAATTGAAAAATTAAATATTCTAAATAGACAGTCTGAATGACCGGAAATTACCATTTTACCCTTCATGTAACAACTGATGAATTAAATATAAGAATTCGATAGGTGTTCTGAATTAATAAACAAGATGTTCCTCTGACCGATTTAGAGGCAAACCTCTTAATGGCACCATTAAGAGGTAACAAACAACCCCTAAATGATATGTTTCCTCCCAAATGTGGGAAGAAAGGGAAGGAAAGAAACGATAGCCTTTGAACAATTTAGTGAAATTACAAAACTGCCCATCAATTTAACACCATCAAAACAAATATCTAATGGTATATCTGTAAAAATTACATCTTTTGTTTACTTTTAGCACGGGATTTATTATTTTCATCCTCTTTTTATGTTCTTTCTCAGAAAAACTTTTTGAGCAAGTTTTATCCTTTCTTTTTGCACACTTTGCACAAGCCGTGGGTTTTCATGGAAACAACCGTTCTAGTCTTTAGGTTTGTTTGGTTTGGTTTTTTTTTGAGACTTTTTTTTATGATGACATCTTATGTATTAAATACAGTGGATGGATAATGTTCTTTCCAAAGGTCAAGAAACTGAGTTCTTCCACGATGAATTCCGCTGCCCAGTTTATGTGAAGGATGTTGTTAATATCATACAAATATTATCCAACAGATGGATTTCAGGTATTATATTCCTCAGTTTTTCTTCATTCTCCATTATTTGATCATGTTTGACTTTTATGGTCAAACACACTAATAATTTCCATCTTCGATATCAAAACGAATTCTTTTATCTTTCGTAAAATTTTCTTATCATAATATCAAATTTAGTAAGAAATGTTACAAATAAGAAGATGATGTTTGAATTTGTGTCGATATTCATCTCGAATTCGAATTTAAGATGTTATATGTTTGACCTCTAAAGTCAAACTATACCTCTTCTGTTTCCTATTTTCAGTTTGATAAGATAGAGTAAGATTTGGGGTATTTTCGGTTTATGTTCCAGATGGGAAGAAATTGGGATTGCTTCTAAATGTCGGTGGACCGAATAGGTTATCTCGTGTCGAAATGGCTCAAGTCGTGGCTCGTGTTAGAGGCTACGACACCTCGTTGATCAAACCGGTGTCGGCATCATCTGTAAGTTTGACCTTGACCCGCCTTATGATTTTCTCAGATGCACAAGGCCCGGGCTTTTTTGGGCCGTCCAAGCCCGTTTTGTAAACCAAAAAAGGCCCAGGCTTTTCTGGTGCGAGGCCGGGCTTTGGGGTTGAAAAAGGGCCCGGTCAGGCTTTATCTGGGCCTTCCAAGCCTGTTTTGTAAACCGAAAAAAGCCCAGGCTTTTTTGGTGCGAGTCTGGGGTATGGGGTTGAAAAAGGGCCCGATTGGGCTTTATCTGGGCCTTCCAAGCCCGTTTTGTAAACCAAAAAAAGCCCAAGCTTTTCGGGTGCAAGGCTGGGCTTTGGGGTTGAAAAAGGGCCTGAGAGGGCTTTATCTGGGCCTTCCAAGGCCGTTTTATAAAAAAAAAAAAAGAAGCCCAGGCTAACCCCAAGGGTTGTGGCGTACTGGTTAAGGCCCCCGGGGATGTGGTGAAATATCCCATCTGCCCAGGGTTCTAATCCAGGCGTACACAACAATTGTGGCCACTGTGGTTTAATAGGGCTGATGTCTTACAGTCATAATTTGCCAAGGGATTAGTCTAGGCATAGCCTAGGACACCTTTCCCAAAAAAAAAAAAACCCAGGCTTTTCTGTTGCGAGGCCGGGCTTTGGGGTTGAAAAAGGGCCCGATCGGGTTTTATCTGGGTCTTCCAAGCCCGTTTTGTAAGCCAAAAAAATCCCAGGCTTTTTTTGTGCGAGGCCGAGCTTTGGGTTGAAAAAGGGCCTGATCGGGCTTTTATGGGCCGGGCTAAAACCGGGTTGAGGTTTGGGCTTGGGCTTTTTTGTGCATCTCTTGTGTGTCTTGTGCTTGTGATAAGGTTTGAAGTAGCGGTTTTCGCTTTTAGATTGATCGCGGAGTCGAGTCACCGGCCGACATATCCATGGATATCAATAAATTGATTCAAACGCTGGATTTTACGCCTACTTCGTTCCACGATGGTGTCAAGTTGACCATCAATGCTCTCACATAAATTCATCGGTTGTACATATACGCAAGAGGAAAAATGAGTACGTGATTGTCGTCACGTATGAAAGTTTGGATATAGAGCATGCTCAATATTACGTTGTTTCAACGTTCAATCAAGCGTGTTCGCGGCAATGGTCATTCATTTTCGTTTCGGCCTTAATCCGTGTGGTACTTCGGTTATGGGGGCCTAAAAGAACTAGGTTTGATATTTCGCTGATGTAACTTTTTTTTAAGTATATAATATATATACAACAGATACTTATTCATACTTCTTACCTTTATTGAGATTGAACCCTTGACCTCCTGGGAGGTCGGGGCTCTACTAGTAACCTGGATACTGTTGGATCAGTGACTCTTTGGTTTTAACTTTATATTTTGTGGGTTTCGTTTATTATGTGGGCCGAGGCTTGAAGGAAGGGGAACATTGTTTTTTTTAAAGGGTATCCTAGGCTTTGCCTAGACTAATCCCTGACACTGATTGATGCAACCCTGAGATAATTCATCAGTGGCCACAAGTTGCCAACGCCTGGATTCGAACCCGGGGTAGATGGGTTTCTGAGCCACATCCTCCCAAGGCTTTAACCAGTACGCCACAAGCCTTGTGGTTAAGGGGAACATTGTTGTTCTAAGCTATGGAAATAACCTTTTTGGCAAAAATGCAACGTAATGGTTCTTGCAACTTTTATCTAGCGGGTAAAGAGGTAGACATCCATGTGGAATGAACGAAAGGTCTAGGATTTGACCCCAGGCGACATCCACCTACACACAATTTACCTCTCTATGATGATCGTGGACCAGTAAGGTGGTGCTGCTGCTCCAGAGGATGATGTCATACCTTTTTTACATTAAAAAAATATAAAGACAATGGTGTATAGCTAGGAGCCTTGCTGAAGCAAGATTGGTGTATTACAACTTTCGCTATGTTTTTTTTTCTTATTGTATTTGTTTTTCATTGCGAACCGGCCATTATTTTATAAAAACGACAAAAATGCCATCGTACTTTGTGCTCTTTGACGATGAACATTCATCCTTGTAAACCACAAGGGTTGTGGCGTACTGGCTAAGATCCTGGGGATGTGGAGGAATATCACATCTACCCAGGGTTTGAATCCAAGCGTACACAACAATTATGGCCACTGAGGTTTAATCAGGCCTGATGTCTTACGGTCATAATTTGCCAAGGGATTAGTCTAGGTATAGGTTAGGACAACCTTCTCAAAAAAAAAAACATTCATCCTTGTAAGGCATAACGGTTTTTCTTTCTAATTTAGAAGATGGCTCTAAAATAGCTATCCCACGAAAACAATTGTACAACTCTTTAAGATAGATAATAGACTTTTGTACATCCTTCTCCCGAAACACCATTTTCAAATTAAATATATCAATCTCGTTTGATTTAATAGCTTTGAAATACGATGATATTGATTTATATGTAGTCAAAAGCATAACCACTCAAATAGTGTTAACCTTGTTAACTAATCTGGACCATTAATCATCAAAATCAATGGTTAAGATTAAAATCATTTTTTAATTCATAATTAAAATAAAAACACGGCTGATTTCATTTGAAGCATATATGCATAGGGGTATTCTTGTCATTTAATAAATCTGGGTAATTATCAGATAAGAAAACAATTAACCCAAGCGCTACATTTAAGGACCTGATAAGTTCATTCCAAATCGATTGCAAGGATTTCAAAATCAGTGGGCGACTCTCTCTCCAATCTCGATTCAAAAGAAAATCACCAAAGAAATCAGTGGGCAAAAAAATGGCAGTGAAGAAAACCTGCAAAAAAAATGATTCTTCGATGGTTCTTCTTCGATGGCAATAAAGATAACCTGCAAGAAAACCTGCAAAAAAATGGGCAGTGAGATGGTTCTTCTTCGATTTGGAGGCTAGGGAAGGGGAGTGACGTTGATGGAGGCTAGGGGAGCGGCGTTTGCAGGGGGAAGAAGATGAAGACGATTGAGGTCTTCTTCGCCGGCGTTTGCAGGGAAGGGTTTTGTTCCTGTTTTGAATGGTTGGCTAATAAAATTCTGCTTTTAAAAAAAAACACCGCCACCACCCACCACCTCCACCACATCGGCAAAAAAATGGTAGTGAAGAAAACCTGCAAAAAAAATGATTCTTCGATGGTTCTTCTTCGATAGCAGCAAAGAAAACCTGCAAAAAAACCTGCAAAAAAATGGCAGTGAGATGGGTCTTCTTCGATTTGGAGGCTAGGGAAGGGGAGTGACGTTGATGGAGGCTAGGGGAGCGGCGTTTGCAGGGGGAAGAAGATGAAGTGTGCATATATGCAATTTTGATATGTGCATATATGCTGCAGGCGTAAAGTGTACATATATGCAGTTGTAATATGTGTATATATGCAATTCTCTAATGTGCATATATGCAATTATCTGATGTGCATGTTGTAGGTGTAAATATAATTGAACATCATCAACACATGATATACGATTAAGAAAGAAGAATATGGAGATTAACATTAATCTTAAAAAAATATTATACTAACAACTACCAAAAATATCTAGGCGTGATATTAGGAAACTAAATATACCCAAAATAATTAATATATTTAAAACCCTATATTACCCCTAAACAATTCGGCCTATTCCTACTAAAACCAAAATTTTCTCTTAATTTCTATTGGTCCAAAAGAGTTAACACGGTTAACACTAAATAGACGGTTAACAAAAGAAGGAGACCATATATATATATATATATATATATAGAGAGAGAGAGAGAGAGAGCTCTTCTTTTGTTAATAACTCATTTAGTGTTAATCGTGTTAACTTTTTTAGACCAATAGGAATTAAGAGAAGTTACTGTTTTGAATGGTTGGAGGGCGATTTTGTTAGGAGTATTTTAGGATTTTCGGATATTTAATTATTTAAAGTTTATTTATTTTCCTAATTCCGTGCACTAGATAATTATGGTACTTATTAATGATAATCCAAATAATTATGGTAGTTATTAATGATAATTTTCATCTTCTAAAAATCATTATTCTTGAGCGTATGACATGTCCTTTTCACGATTTCATCTTCTAAAACCCAACATTCTTGTGTGAATCATACAACATTTTCACGTTTCTTTCTTGGTGCAATCGATTATGGAATCCATTGAAGATGAACGTGTTGCATCTACTTTTCCTTCTTCAAATGTCGATCACAATGATTTTGTAGAAAAAAATTGAAAATCAAACTTTGATGAATGATAGAATTCATCATGTTCATTATGTTTTTACCCAGACAAGTACATATTTGCAGTCATATAGGATCGAAATTGTTTCTTTTCAATTTGTGGATGATTGTAACCGACCATCATGTAGTAACGTCGTAGAGATTATGATGTGCAGTATAATGCATGTGCATATTAGAATTGTATATATGCACACTTTACAATTGAAAATCAAACTTTGATGAATGATAGAATTCATCATGTTCATGATGTTTTTACCCAGACAAGTACAGATTTGCAGTCATGTGGGATCGAAGATGTTTCTTTTCAGTTTGTGGATGATTGTAACCGTCTATCATGCAGTAACGTCGTAGAGATTATGATGTGCAGTATAATGCATGTGCATATTAGAATTGTATATATGCACATATTACTTACTGCATATATGCACACTTTACAACTGCATATATGCACATCAAAATTGCACATATGCGTATATCAAACTTGCATATATGCACACCTTACAACTGCATATATGCACAACTTTTTCAAGAATCTTTTGTTCCTCTGCTTCCACATCAAAAGGATTATCCTTTATGTTTGTGAAGTTGGAAAAGGATTTCTTCAAAGCTATTCTTGAACTTTTCTTCCGAACTAAACACAAAAACATGTCGATTTCATCAAAAGAAATCGTTTTATAAAATCCGTTCATGCAATTTTACCTTTGTTGATGTTAGCCTTGCCTCCGATTTCAGCCATCCACGTCTTCGTTTTCCTTGTGCGCATATAAAGATACACGAATTACACTGATTTCTTGGAATATTTTGTTTCGATCGTGCTTGGCGAGAGAGTCGGGATCGGATTTGGGTTGCGATGTGTGTATGTGAGATATTTTTAAGAAGATGCGTGATATTAGGAAACTGGTTATTGCTATCGTATTGTTTTTTTATCTGATAATTAGATATGGTTGGTAATTGACAATATTACCCCTGTGCATATGTGCATCCTAAATATTCAACCGTGTTTTTTATTTAATTAGTAATTAAAAATAATTTTAATCCTAACCATTGATTTTCATTATTAATGGTCCTGATTGGTTAACATGGTTAATGGGTCTAGCTTTTCTTTCGTCTCTACATCTTGTTAAAGAATTCATTTTATTGATCGAACATTTATGTTGTTGTTTTTTGTTTTTGTTTTTATTCACGTGTGCATGTTACAAATTTCTTGTATGCACATATGCATACCGTCTAGATAAAAGGGTTTCTTCAGTTTTCTGTCTTTTTGAGGTTTTCCTCTGAACCTTGCCCTTATCTTATAATAAGCAAGAAAAACCAACAATCCTGCATCGACACAATAAAATGGTAAAATGCCAACAAGATCATAAGGGATGTGTATTGTTGATTTGACTTGTTTAGGACGCAAAATGCCCATAAACTCAATAAGCTCAAGTTTAACAATCTAATAAGCCAAACCAACCAAATTAACGGACCCGCTCAAACTGATGAAATGGTCAGTTTGCCATTACAAACAGCAAACCGAAACTTAATAACTTGGGTTTGAAACTTTTTGAATTGGCTGAACGATATTTTCTTTTTATTTGATTAATTAATCTAATTCATTAAATATTTATAATAAAATAAAATACATTGTATAACAAAATACATTATTAAAAAGCTTTTGTGAATGACACCAATATCGAATAACTAAAAAAATTATAAAAATCATATAATATATTCATCATCTTTCATTTTTTTAGCGAATTGATTATTTGTATCATTGTCATTATATTTTTTGTACATTTTTAGCATCATTTGTTTATGGAAAACCCTAAACAATGTAAAATTGACCCCAAAATTTTCAGACCATGCTCCATATCAACATTTAACACGTAAAATGTTGTGTGACAATTAAGTACAATGTATTTATGATGGTTTTTTAGAAGGGGTTGTAAATGACAATTTATAATAGAAGAGGGTGAATGTTAAATTTTAAATGATAAAAAACTTTTCAAAAGGTTATTGCATTGGAGAAGGTTTTTAAGAATGAGTTTTTATTTTACTTCAAAAAAGAATGAGTTTTTATTAAAATAAGTTAGTGGAAAATGATGTGGCAAAAGCAATAAGTCATTGGAAAGGTTATGCATTGTGGATGCTCCATGGACACAAATTTTTGGATTTTTTAGAACTACAGATCAAAGGTTGGGTTGTATTATGTTGACTTGACAATAACTTCTCTCTATCTTAATGTGAATTTTATAATAACTAATATACCAGTTATTATTATAAAAAGGGAAATTAATTAAAATATCCAAAGTTTGACTCTGACTTACCAAAATACCCACTTTCTCGCTGAGTTTACCAAAATACCCAAAATTTCCGCAGTGGGCCCCGCGATCGCGGGCTAGGGCCTACGTGTCACCCATGTTTGGCCAAAGTGTCCCGCGGAGTCCCCCAACTATGCCCGCGGTGACAGGATTGGCCCCTGTCCGCGGTGGTTGTCCGCGATGGGCAAAAAAAATTACATTTTTTGTCCTTTTTTGCACGAATCTTTGCATGTTTTTACTGTTTTTTTCCACAATTATTGTACTTTGAAGACCAATTTATGGTTAAAATTCACTGGCTTGTTTCATCAATGTTGAATCATTGTACTTGGAAGACCAATTTGTGGTTGCAATTCATGTTGGTTGTTTCATCAACATTGGTTGTTTCATCAATGAGATTTCATCCATAAATATCAGTAAAATGCAATCCATAGTTCACACACCCATTCCATCCTTCTTTTTTGCTTTTTTTTCTTCAGTATTTAGTTTTTGAGATACTACTGAAAAAATGAGTTCATCTGTTGCAAAAGCTAAGCTATTTTTCTGTTTCGATGGTGAATGGGTGAAAGACAACAATGAGTGGAATTTTGCTTATAAATCTAAGCATGGTGTAAAATTGTCAGTAAACTATACTTATCAGAAGTTTGTTGCATACGCCATGCAAAATTGTGGAATCAACCATTCTGCTGTTTGCAAGTTAGTGTTTAAGAATGGTGATGGGTAATTTATGGAGTTATCCAACGATGGGGATATCTCTGGTTTTCTGCACTTTGCAGCCGAATCAGAAAGACCTCCATTACTTTTTGTGTATGCCGATTCATCGGTGTGCGACGAAGACGATGACGAATGTGATGATGACGATGATGACGAAGGTGATGACGACGGTGATGACGAAGACCTTCAAATGGAGGAGCCTTGTTTTGTTCCGGAGACGCAACAACAACAACCACAAGAAGAAGAAGAAGAAAAAGAAGACCAAGAAGGACGTTTTGCTGGAGTTGCCGACGACGAACCCCATGTTTTCACAATGGGGAATTCTGATATAGACAGATCAGATACCGATTGTGATGAGGACGAAGAATATACCCCTAGTAATAAATCATTTAGTCAGTTAAATGACTTTTTTGATATGCCCCCTATTCTTCCAGACCCGAATACCCATACACAAACCTACGAACCTACACGTTATATGCGCAGTTCAAGGGTACAAGTAGGTCAGATGTTTGATTCGAAGGATGACTTGGCCACACAGGTCGGAATTAAGTTCATAGAAGAGGGTTTCGAAAGTTACACCCCGAGATCCGACAAAACCAAATACGAAGTTAAATGTGGGAGAGAAAATTATAATTGGAGGCTGTACGCGAGGTCCGTGGGCGACAAATGAGGGATATTTGTCATTAGAAACTTGCACGACGAACACACTTGTTCGAGGACGCAACTGAATCCCAACCACAAACAAGCCACCAAAAGGACTTTGGGTGCGATACTGAAAAACAAATTTCTTGATGATAGCAGGTCAATGCGTCCAAAGGACATCGTGAACGATGTACACCAGCAGTACGGGATCACAATTGGTTACTACCAAGGCTGGCGTGCGCGATGCAGGGCACTGCTAATGGTCAAAGGCACGTTCGAGGAGTCGTATGAACAACTCCTTGGGTATTTATATAATTTGCAGCTGCACAATCCAAGTACGGTCACCCAGATAAGGACCGATTCAAATGGACAGTTTGAGATGTGCTTCGTTGCCCTTGGACCCGCGGTACGTATTTTACCACGTCATATGTTTACACATTATAAACTATAACATTTACAAAGGGAAACCACCTACGTTTTTGCAGATCCGCACATTTATGGCAAATCTGCGTCGTGTCCTAGTAATAGACGTTGCCCATTTAAAGGGCCCTTACTTGGGTATGATGTTCCTGGCGGTTGCCATGGACGGGAATAACTCCATCGTTCCCGTAGCTTTCAGAGTAGGCAAGTCCAAAACCGGGGAGGAGTGGACTTGGTTTCTGTCAATGTTGAGACAAGCTATCGAAGACCCGCAAGGGTTTGTGTTTATGTACGACAGGGCTCCTTCCATAAGCGCCGCAATCTCTGCCATGTACCCAAATCCCCCTCATGCCTTATGTTGTCGACATTTAGAGATGAACGCCAAAGGCCAGGACAAACGTATTACCACCAACCACGATGTCTACTGGAAGGCATGCAAAGCATATACGGCTCGGGACTTTGACCGGTACATGAATGTTCTACGAGTTAGTGCCAAGAAAGCAGCCAAAGTCATGGACGATGTTGGACCGGAGAGGTGGTCCGCGGCCCATTTTCCTGCACAACGGTATGACATTCTGACCTCCAATAGTGCAGAGTCGGTGAATGCACTCTCCCGTTTTACGCGTAGATGTCCGATTGTTACTCTTATGGAGTACTTTCGGGCCTTTCAACAAGAGTGGTACCAACTTCGACGCCGAAAAGGAGTTGAGCTGAATAATAGACTCACACCAGCGGCGGAGGAGATAGTTCTCCTTAGGGCGAGTCACGCGTCGACATGGAGGGTAAGCGAAATCGGGTATGAGAGGTACCAGGTTCGGGATAACCAACTTGACGCGATTTTCGAGATGACCGACCATGTTTGTTCATGTTTCCAATGGCAAAAAACTGGGTTACCGTGCGGCCATGTCATCGTTGCGGCAAGACATATGGGTCGTAGAGATTGCGGCGACTTAGCTGTAAGTTTATTCACGTCCGAAACTTACCGGGCAACATACGCAGAAGTAATAAATCCAGCTGGGCCCCCTGAAGCATGGGTGTCTCCACCCGACCCCCTTCCGCCATGCTATCCACCGTTAAACACTAAGAACAGAGTCGGGAAACCGAGAAAGAACGACCGACGTCCATCACGTGGTGAAGGTTCGATACAGCGAAAATGTACTCGGTGCCAATGCGTAGGACATACTCGTGGAGAGTGTCCAAATCCTGCCCCTTCAACCGTGCCAAGGAGTAGACGTTTAGTCAGCCAACTAAGTAACACACAGGGCCCATCGGAGCTTGAGCCACATGGAACTATATCATATGATACCGTTGATCTGAACATTGATTTCCCTTGATTGGGACGATAAATATTGTATGTTTAGTGCGCTTGTTTTGATATATAACATGATTTTATCTACTTTATCGGCCCGTTGTAATTTATCAAACATAACTAATGTACGTTGATCTGAACATTGATTTTCCTTGATTGAGACCAATTATCTTTTGAAAGGTACTTGAAACAGAACATGGTCACATGGCATGGGATGATGATCATAATGGTAGTAGTCTAAATGGAGAGAATAGTAATGGTTATATAGAACTATATCATATGACAGCGTTGACAGGGACCTAAGTTGTGTTAGAGCAAAAACAGGGACCAAAAATAGCCAACATGCAGTAAAAGCATCCACATTTGCCTATAAATAACCCACGCTAGATTAGTCGTAAAACACATATACGAGAACATGGCATCCCCAAACCTTCATGTTTGGTGTTTTAGGCGTTTATCTGAATCGCTTTCAGACACTGGCAAAGAGTTATATGGTTAGTGTGCATGTTTCATTGAGTTTTGCTTGTTACTACCGTTGTTCTACGAACTAACTATATTAATTAATGTTCATCAACAGATGCATATCCACAGTTGTTCACCATGAAAGTCCACCATGGTGGGTATTTCACGGAACCACCCAAAAGACATTATTTTCATGGTCTAGAAATTTATGTTGACATGTTAGATGTGGAGGATCTTTCTATGCAACTGCTTGAACAGATCATGAAAGAGCTGGACTATGAAGAACCAAAATATAATAGGTTGTATTTTAAGAGGCCGAATGCAGACTTCTTGACTGGACTGGTAGAATTGAGTACCGACGAAGATGTAGCCAACATACGCCAGTATGTTGACGGCCATACTGTGATTGAAGTGTACATCGAGAAAGTGGAGTTTAACACTTTGAGACTCGTCTCGCCAGAGCATGTAAGAAGTCGACCCGGATTGTCAAAAACCAAACCATCGTCTAGCCGTAGCCTTAAATTTGGATAATTTTGTACTGTATTGATTAATGTGTTTGATATGAAATAATCTTGTATAACATCTATGAGTTGTATTTTTAATATGAACCACTTTTTACACAAATTTTAGACTACTTAAACACTAGTTTTCAGACAAATTAAAGACATTTATTCATGACAAGTTAAACAACAACATACAAACAGGAAAGGAACGAAACAACAATGTCGATCTGGAAAAGTACAAAACAACAACACATAAACAACAAAGTACTAAAGCAACACCTACTGAAAAATTGCTTTAGTTTCATCAATCCAACTTTGCTTCTCGTTTACCTTCGCTTGAAGAATTGCGAAGTCTTGCGTAATGTGGTGAATGTCTTGTTTTTCTCAACGAATACGAGCCCCCCTATCTTTTATATCCCCTTTTCATCCTTTTGATCTCCTTTTCTTCCACTTCGATCCTTGTCAAGTGGGCATTCTTCCTCGCGATCATCTGTTTCCACTCTTCTGTTAGTTGGTCTATCTCCTTTTCCTTTGCTGCTATCGCCTTCTGAAGTTTAGGTGGCATTCTTTCAGGTGTAGACGATGGGTTAGATGACGATGCCATTTGTTTACTGAAGAAAGAAAGCAAGAAAGAAAGCAAGTGAAAGAAAGCAAGAAAGAAGGATGGAATGGTGTGAATTATGAATTTTCGTTAGAAGCACAATTCATGGATGGGTGTGATTTTTAAAATGATAAAGGGTCCAGATTCGCCTTAACTATTTTTCTTACACGACCCTTCGTTAAAAATCATGGGCAAAATAGGGAGTATTGGAAACTTAAATTTAAATCCAAAATGCATCAAATGTAAGTAAACTTTGATTTATTTGGGAATTTTGTTATGAAATAATACATTTGACAAGATCGACATTAAAGCCTTGACATAATGGTAGGCAAGTTACAAGTATATCATATTATAAATTTTGTGAGATTTTTAAATAAAGAGGTTAAATATCGTTGAGAATTTTATTTAAAAATATTAATTTAAGTCATAACTTACTAACCAAATATACCAAAAAAAATCCAAGCAATCATAACTTACTGGACCATGCAATTATGTTTAGAGATTCCATTCCAATTTCATCCAACCAAACGCAATCAAAGTGCGTGGTCAAATTCCATTTCAATTCATTCAAAGTCAAATCCACCAAATTTCATATAATGGAATCATACATCCAAAAAAGTCTTCCTAAATCACTTGGTTGGGTGTTATTGCTTATTTATAGGTTATGTCCCCACATCATTAACAAGTGAACTTCAACAAATTTTATGAATTATAGCTCAACAAATCTTAGTTCTCAAAAGATATAGCTTAGCAGGACTCACCAGCATTGAAAAAACAGATTAAGCAACACAATTCAATCTTCAGGTGAAACTCAAGTTTAAAAATATGACCTCACAGTCAAGAATCTAAGATTGGAGCATCACTTTGGCATCAAATTTCAGGGAAAGCTGGAATTTACAAGACTATGATCTATATATAGTAAAACTGACCGTTTGACACCAATATCAAGATATAAAAAATACATGAATAGAACAAGTCATGGATGCTTACCAGTGACTACATGCCTGTGGAAACTAGAGTCAACGGCACAAGTATATGCATACACCTTAGTGTCAGATTCTAGAGACAAACCTACAAAAGAAGAGTTATTGCCCCTTCGAGCATAAATTCACTTCTTTTCAAGAATAGTTCTAAGATAACTGAAAGAAAAATTATTGGAGTTAGGAGCTGGATATCAAAAATAAAACCTCTTTGACCTGCCCAAAACAGACCATGGTGATGAAAAACTTAAAGAGAGAAAACCAAATCTCATTGTGTCATGTTGTATCTGGAACCACCTGGGTACCAAAAATATTGCCCCCGCTACTATTAGGAAACTGTGCAAGATGATATGGTTAAAAACAATGCAGATAAGAATAAGCCCAATCCCAACCATGAGTGCTGGTTGTATAAGTCATGGAAGTCTCTTGAAGAGTTTTAAGCAAAAAAAAAAAGATACAGTAGGATTTGGAACTAGAAAACATAAATGAAACCTCTCGAATGGAGGTGTGATGTAAGAGAGCATACTACTTACTAAAATGGGCCTATCAGACATTACACAAAGGTGCAACACTTATCTCATTTAGTTTCAGACACAGCTTTGAACTATCAAACACTATGAATATCAACAAAACCATCCAAATCAAAGAAGAAAACATTAGGAGCATAAAAAAGAAAAATGGAAGAAAAGATAGCAAAAGCTACCACCTGGTCCGGGGAAGGTGTGTGAAATCCTCTCACGTTCTTGGTCAAGTAAAAGAAAAAACCTGAATAGTACGAAAGAAAAATCACTTCAAACCCAAATTGCTGCAGAAGTTCTCTTTTAACCTACTATTCGGTTGGAGATGCATTGTGGAACTTCAAAGCAGTCCAAAGGCGAGTGCAAGAACCGGATGGTTGAGCAGTTAGAACCGTTTGAAATGTGAGATGAAGTAAACACATTGGATAACAATGGTTAACAGTAATATTTCATAGCTAAGTTACAAAGCATTGACGCTAGTTCATGCCATAACTCCAATAACAAAAACAGTTCTGGTCTTGGTCCCATGGTCAAGAAGTGATGGATGCTTACCAGTGATTACAAGCCGATGAAAACTAAGCATGAGTATGTGCTTTAGTAATTTATAGAGCCAAACCTGTTGAATCCGCAAAAGTGGTGAATACAAGTGTCATTCTGCTACAACCCTACGAAAACAAACAATTGGCATGCGTTAGTGGCCCATCAAGCACAGAGTCATGTTGGACATTTGAATGAACATGAGGTACCTCTCTGTTTAATCACCATCAGCCTCCATACCTGACAATCATTTAGCTCATGGTTTTTTAATACTACACTACAAAATTAAGTGTTCAGACATACCAGAGGCCTTGATTCATGTATAACTTGTTTACCTCAAAGTCTTAGAAGTTGTTTGGTTCAAGCAGGGGAATGAAAATAGGAATGAAAATGAGAAGGACAGGGAATCAAAATGGGAATGAATTTCCATTCCATCCGGTTTAACGTGGAATGAGGATTTGGGCTTATGGGGGAATAGACCCATTATATTATATAAAACCAATCAGTTTCTTTTATTTTTAATCCCATTAAAAATTGAAACTATCAAAGTGAAAGAAGAAAGAGGGAATTAGCCAGGACGGCAAACTAGAAAAATGAAGCCAAGATGAAATTACCCAAGAAGTTCTCTATTTAAGCTACTTTTCAGTTGGAAATGCATTCTCAAACTTCATGCAGACAGAAAGGGAGTACAGAAATTGCGGTTTTTGTATCTATGGTTTGCAGTTCAATATTATTTTCGTCTTTAAGCTAACTCCTACCCTTAAGTATAAGGGACGAAAATAGTGAATTGGTCCCTATGGTTGCATTCGAGAGTGGGTCTTATCTTCATCATGAATTTACAAGTTCAAACATGCATATATGATAGACTGGAAGCCTTGTAGCTGGCACGACTGTTAGTTTCCGTCCAAAAAGATAAAAGTAGATTAAAGAACGTCTCCCAAGAGCGTAGGACTGGTCTTTCAGTTCCAGCAGAATTGCAACAACATTTGGTACAAAATGTCTGCAAAATTCACCAACTTGGACTGAGTAAGTAAAAGTTACAAAATACAAACCTTAAGCTTATACAAATCTTGCATAATTCTTTGGCTTGGGCTTTTGTTCCCTGCATTGAGCTCAATAACAATAATTAGGATACAAAAGTAAGTAGAAGACATACCTCTTTCTAAATAAGTAGAAAACATAGATCTACAATGGATTCTACAATCAAGGCCAAAACTACTATATAAATGCTGTCACTCACCCATTGAAAACTAAAAGGGATTGGTCAAAACTCTGAGAAACAATACCCTTAATATATTCCAATCATACGGCTGATGTTAATTTCTACGTTACTCATGTCATTCTTGAAATTGAGAACTCTTTGATAACACAAAATCTGAAGGAAAATGATATTGTGCAAATGGGCATGGCAGTGCCTTCTCAAAAGATATAGCTTACCCAGGCTCACCAGCACTGAAAAAACAGATTAAGCAACACAATTAAATCATCAGGTGAAGAATGAAGAATACAAGTAGATTTCCAACAACTTCTATAGCTTTACTGCACATTTACACATTCATAACTGCATCAACAAAAACATACCAGTAACCCTGAATCCACAAAAACAATAGACTGTTTGTTTAGCCATATTTGTCCCAATCTTACACACCCTTTTTGCTTAGTACAAAATGTTCAGAAACTTCACCGAACTTGGAGAACTTAATAATAGACACCGAGTCATAGAGGTTTCCAAATTCAACAGTGCCCGCTGTTTCCCTTAACCTAATACCCCATAGCAACTTTGACATGTGTATGTTACCACAGAGCATATCACCGGATGAAGCCATCACTCCAAATAGAAAAACAAGAGAAACTCAAGTTTTAAAAATATGACCTCACAATTGGGAATATACATGTTTAAGATTCGAGCATCACTTTAGCATCAAATTTCATGGAAAGCTGGGCTTTAAAAATATGACCGTGTGACACCAATATCAAGATTTATAAAATACATGAATAGAAAGCCGAGGCAAACACTCGAATCTTATACCATGGTCAAGAAGTCATGGATGCTTACTGATGACTACATGCCTGTGGAAACATTAGTCAGGAGCACGAGTGTACACACCTTACTCAGATTATAGAGCCAGGCCATGTTAAGTCCAAAAAAAGAAGTGAATGCTCGCTTCTACCACACTTCTGCTACAAACCTGAAGAAGAAGAAGAGTTATTGTCCATTCGAGCATAGATTCCTTAACTTTTAAGAATAGTTCTAAGATAATTGAAAGATAAATCATAGGAGTTTGGAGCTGGAAATCAGAAATAAAACCTCTTGCCTATCCTGTAAGAGAAAGTCCAAAAAGGGTCTCCTGCACAAGCAACACAAACTAAACCTTTGACCTGCCCCAAAACCGACCATGGTGATGAAAAACTTAAAAGAAAGAAAACCAAATCTCATTGCGTCATGTTGTATCTGGAACCACCTGCATGCCAAAAATAGTTTCCATCCCTGAGCAAGAAATTTCTAAAATTTTGGACAACCCAAATTATTGCAACGCGTAACAAACAATATAATAGTGTCATTAGTCAAATATTTAAGAGCATGAATTACCCCCAATTGCATCCATCCTCATCTTGAATGGCTGTGATGTATTCCTGTTGCTCAGCTGAATCTGGTGCCACAGATTTGAGCATCTCCATATCTGATCTTTTACATGGCAACCACAAAGAGATTCAGCAGATGACAATCCAATGTATACGAACACTCATTTATCAAACCAAAGGGCCTGTGAGCTCATTTTCCGTTTATACATATTATCTTGTGATTTAGCATTTTAGAAATTTTCAGTTCTCTTCACAATTTAGTCTAAGCCTTAAGACATCCATAACTTGTTGAACACCAAGAATGACCAAATTCTATAACAATATGTTCATACTGAAGCCAGAAAGATGAACCACAGAGTTACATGTTATCATGTGAATCCTTTCGCATTTCATATTGCAAGAATTTGGCGTCGGCTCATTGTAAAAAACACTTTTCAAGATAGCAGGTCCCACTATATTGTCATTATCATCCGTACATGTGAGAATGAGGCAGTAGGATTATGCGTGGAACGGATCGACTAACGTCAAATCCAAATAGTGAATGAATCTACAAGCTTAGAACCATAAAAATAAGAGAAAACTCTTAAACTAGAGATAAAACTCTAAAAGATTGATTAATCAATAATAATTCAGATGTAAATAACAATGAAACCTAATAGTCCTATTTATACTAAACTAATTAAGATAACTATTCAACTAACCTTAATCCTAAACCAACTAAGAAAGTAATTAAATAATTAATAAAAGAAACTAAATAATGATCCTAATAATGCTAATTATCCTAAAGATAAATCCTTATTAGAAACTAACTCTTTAAAGCAAATCAGATACGAGAAAGAGCTGAAGGACGAAAGACCAGGGGGTTGACCGGTTTGGACCGCTCTGTTTGAACTTTCTTCGATGCCAAATTCCAAGCCTTTTCCTCGTTTTCCAATGATAGAAGGAACACGTTAATAACTCTCGAAACCTCACTGTATCAGAGAACATTGTAAATTTGAATAATAAGAATAAAGGAAATGAAGAACTTCTCTTACCCACAAACTTCCATTTGTCCTTTTCCTCATCAACATCGGCAAATTGGAAGGTTGGCAGCAGATGGATATGTGTGAGGCCAACAGCATCTGACAATTTTTTCAAATGAAGTACAGCATTCGAGTCCTTCAACCAATTAATGTTTATACTTCAGTGGTTACTTTATAGCATTTGAATGTGTAATAAAAAAAGAAAGAACCACCACATTTGTTATATCTAAATTGTAAAATTTATCTTCTTCATATGTCCATTGTTACAACTATCTTCTTTTCTTGCTAGAAAATATAAAAACTTGAGCCATAGCAGATTCTACTACAAGCAATTAGAAAGTCTAGAGAAGGTAGGCCAATAGATAGAGCTTGAAATCAACCATCTTACATTTTCAGGAAGCCTCTATCGTAGCCTATTTGGGGAAAAAATGTCAATCTTATGTTAATGATACTATTATATCAATTTATACGAATCCCTGTTATGAGAGCATGAGCAGCTATAGGTAGAGCACACACCTTCAATTCCAGTTTCAGCAGGAGAGCGACTGGAGTTTTATCGTCGTATTTCTCAGCGTGATCTTGACGGGAAGGAGTCGGAGAACGCCTACCGTCCTGTTTCTGAGCTTGATCTTGATAGGAAGGAGTCGGACTATGAAAACCTCACTCACTTCTTCTTGTTGTTTCTTTGAACTATTTTCCTCTGTCCCATATCGAAGGAAGAAAGAACTTAGGAGGGGTTTATAAGCCCTTACCTACCATTGGACTATCAGAGAATAATGTGCGGTTAGGAAGGAGTCGGACTATGAAAACCTCACTCACTTCTTCTTGTTGTTTCTTTGAACTATTTTCCTCTGTCCCATATCGAAGGAAGAAAGAACTTAGGAGGGCTTTATAAGCCCTTACCTACCATTGGACTATCAGAGAATAATGTGCGGTTAAGTAGTGAAAATCAATCATCTAAACAAAAGTGGTTTAGAATAGAATTTTAATGATTAAAAAATTAATATATGAAATAAAAATAATATATAATAATCAAAAGAATAAAACATTAATAGGGTGTAGTTTTAGACCGGTTGAGTTAATTACCAAAATTTAAATTTTTTTTTTTGAAAATCTATCCGTTGGAAGCTGGAACGTTGGGTTTTTTTTTAAATTTTTAAATTTTTATTTCTCCTATAAATACTAATATACTTCCTACTTATTTTTTCACACACTTCATTCTACTCTCAATCTCTCTACAAATTTACTCTCAATCTCTCCCATCTTTCCAACTTCATTCTATTCTCTCAATATTATTTCTTTCTTCAAAAAAATCATAATGGATAAAGAAACACAAGGGTTCACAACACCACGACGAGGTTCCAAATCGCGAGGCACGAGCTCGCAACCGTCCCCGACGGAAAATATTTTCAATCTTACACCACCACCATCAACCTACCATGGAAGCATACAACAATACCCTATGTATTCACCTAACACCCTCCCGGTTGGGTTCCAACAATTTAATTCGGGTGGATTCCAACAATTTAATCAATGCGGCTTTCAACCATTTATGCAAGGTGGCTTTCCACAATATAATCAAGGTGGGCAATTCGAACAACTACTACAACAAGAAACATATTCGGAGGACGTTGAGGTCGATGAAACGGTTCCCGAAACCCCACCCGATGTGGTTCCCGAAACACAACTCGATGCGGGAACCACGACACCACGGAAAAAGAAATTTGCAAATAGAACGAAAGCGGTTTCGTGGACTTCCGAAGAAGAGGTTTTGTTGGCAAATGCATGGCTTCACGTCTCCGAATATAGCATCGTTGGAAACGCACAAAAATCGGGTATATATATTTATTAATGTATTTATCTTTATTATATATACGTATTCATATATATATATATATATTTATTAATGTGTTTATCTTTATTATATATACGTATTCATATATATATTTATTAATGTGATTATCTTTATTATATATATTTATTAATGTGTTTATCTTTATTATATATACGTATTCATATATATATTTATTAATGTGTTTATCTTTATTATATATACGTATTCATATATATATATATATATTTATTTTTGTAGGAGAATTTTGGAGAAAAATACTCAATTATTTCAACTCAAGTCGCCAACATCAACGCAATAAAGACCAAGTACAATCCAAATGGGGTGACATGAACAAAAAAATGATGAAGTTTAACGGGATCTACAATAATCTAAGATCCCAATATAAATCCGGATGGGGTGACGCGGACTTCATGGAGAGGGCACACACGATGTATCGGGCAGATAATAACGAAAAGCCTTTCTCCCACGAGACGGCTTGGTGAATTGTGAAAGACCACCCTAAGTGGAAGATCGTACATTCCATGGACGATAACCCGAGGCCCTCAAAACGGAGCAAGTCCACGTCGGATTCAAACCCAAACACGACGTCTTCTGACGCACGTGTTCGGTTCAACCTCAATGAAGAAAGCCATGAGGAGGAGGATGTCTTCGTACAAGAACCGACACGACCGACAGGGAGAGATAAAGGTAAACGTGTCGCGTCATCCTCCACAAAGACGGCGGAAAAGGACGAGGCGTTGAAGAATCTTATGGCGTATGTCGAGAATATAAACGTTGCAAATAAAAAAATAGTAACCGTGGAGGAGGAAATGTTGAAAACAGCGAGGGACAAAGCCGAGGCGACAAAGACAAAAGCGGAAGCGGCAAAGACAAAAGCGGAAGCTTTGAAACAAAGAGAAATGCGGAAAGATCTCGAGTTTTACATCAGACCACATGATCATCTCACGGGTAGCGCGTTAAATGCGGTTTTAGCCCACAAAGAGTTGCTTCGACAACTATATGGTTGGTGAAATTTGTAGTTTTTTAATTTGAAATTATGTATTTTTTATGTTTTTAATTTGGTTATGTAAGGTTAAAATTGTAGTTTCAATTTATGAAATATTTTATTAATTGTTTTATCTTATATTAAATTATAAATTATTTATAAAATTTAAATTATTTAAATTAATATACTTGTAACAAAAATAAAAATAAAAATAAATAAAAGATGGGATGGTGGTGTGGGATGGATGTGGGGGTTTGTGGGTTAGAATGGGTTGGAAGGGAAAAATGATGTGGCGCTGATGTGGCAGTGAAAAAGTGTGGGTTAGATGGGGTTGGATGCTGATAGTCTTAGAGAACAAACATTATATGGTCCTTGTGTTTTAGTTGCTGAAGACACCTTCGTATTTCTAAATCGCTTGATATGTAAACGTTATATGGTCCTTTCCTTGTGTTTTAGTTGCTGAAAACACCTTCGTATTTCTAAATCGCTTGATATGTAAACGTTATATGGTCCTTGTGTTTGTATCCAAGTTTTTTTTAATGAGTAAATTACACATATGGTCCTTGTGTTTGTATCCAAAATTCACGTATAGTTCTTATAGTATTGGTCCTTGTGTTTGTATCCAAATTTCACGTATAGTCCTTATGGTATTTTAGTTCATAGAGTAAATTGTTATTAAAAAAGTTGAAAATTAAAAGTCCAAAAAATTAATATAAGAAATAAAAATAATATATAATAATCAAAAGAATAAAACATTAATAGGGTGGAGTTGTAGAGAACAAACATTAAAAAAAAGGAGAAGAAAAGAACAAGAGGGGTGCTATTGGCACCAAAAAAAAATGCTAATGGCACCAAAAAAGTCAACATTTATTACATTGTTTTCATAAATAATCATTTTTTTGATTTAAATATATATATATATATGTTATAGATTTAAGATAAAATACCTTTAGATTATAATAATCTTGATAGAGAAAGAAAGAGATTGAGATCAGATTGATTTTTTTGTGTCACTTTCATTTACATTCAATC